>OX123206.2:36296790-36723856 GCA_944739405.2 Euclidia mi
AGTATGTGCTTAAGATTAAGTGGAATGCGTGTGCTATACAAATATCCTACATGTGATAGATTTGCGTGACCGGGACATGCGGGGTTACCGCTGAGGATACCACCGTGGTTTTGGTGGTGATGTGCAGGCCTGAAGGCTGGCTGAGCGGAGTGTGTTATTACAACTCTTCCATCAAGCCTTAAACTCAAATATCAGTTTATTTAGAGAGCCTTCGGGGAGAGCTGTATTCAGCAGTGGACTGAACTGTAGGCTACGATAATGTGCACTATTTGGCTGAGTAATAATATTGTTTCGTATAATCATCCAGCGTTGTCCCGGTAGCGATACAAGCCCTTCCCTTTATAGCCTGGAGTGTGCCTTCCTGTTATCCTTCCTCCTCTATTCCTCTAGTCTATATCCTATGAGAGTGAGGGAATAGAGAGTATATAGACGTATATAGACGAGCCGCCGTGGCCGGAATCGGTCAGGAGGACATTATTAGTCTATATAAATATTTGTAAATTTTCTCGCCTCACACTATTTATTCCTAGTCTTTTGAACAAAAATAATAACATACCAGTCCCTTATTTCGAAAGTAAGAGGTATGTGACGACGCTATAGTTACAGATATACGAAATATTATTAGAACAAAGTAATAAATGTATTGGAGTGTGGTAATTTGTCACTACGTAGCCGTTATTACAAAGTTTCTTCCACGAGAACACGCGATATTTTTGTGGTAAATAAGGTTCAGAAAGTTCCTCCACAACGATCGTAGTTTCAAGAAGTTTTCAATTATAGATAGTGAACTTATTACGTTATTTGGCTTGGTTTACTGGTACAGATAGAGAAAAATATTGGCTGAATAACACAGGCTACATAATATAGAAAATCTTTAATCATATTATAAGCTAAACCTTACGAGATCAACCACTCCTTCAGTAGAAGGTTCATACTTATATTTTCATGTACGACGGCACTTATCTATCCTATGCGTGCTGTATTATTATAATATAGCATTAAGTTAAATACAAGAATGTATATTCGTCACTAAAGTTGATGAGATATTCCTCTATAAGAGATCCTCTATAGATTATAGTGTTCAATTTATTTGTTAAAGTGTTTCGCTTAAATATTGTTTGTTATATAACAATACTGTTATTGTTGAGGCACATAAATAAATAAAGCGAATAAGGTGCAGATCCTTGACCATATAAGGCAAGTTTTGGATACAAGTTGGGTAACTGATGTTTTTTGATTATCTCAGAAAAAAAATATTGCGTCCTGTAGTCGTGTGCGATGTATGTTACTAAAATCCTAAAAACATGCCGTATCGTGCGAAGTCATCGATGGTAGCATCTGTGCTACCATCGATGACGCCACATTCAACACGACCGCAGAGAGATTAGGCGCAGGACCAACGGCTTAACGTGCTTAACAAGGCACGGGGGTGTGACACCGCCAACTCCCAGACTCCGAACTTCTATTGGATAATTCCTAACAGAAAAAGCCAATATCACTTTTTGGTCGACCCGGGCATTAAACCCGAGACCTCATGATCCGCAGTCGCTAACACTACTGCAGGACCACAGAGGCATCGAGGATATATACTAGAGGAATTGAGGAGGAAGGATAATAGTAAGGCACACTCCAGGATATAAGGCGGAGGTCTTGTATCACTACCGGGACAACGCTAAGAGGATGATTATACGAAACAATATTTTGTATGGATAACAAAGTAATATTTAGCCTATTTGGCTAAATATTTACCTCCATAGGCTCTGACCTACGGAGGTAGAAATAGCCATTTGATAGATATTGCTTTTAGTTATAGGTAAAACACAGCATTCCTTATATAACGTGGCAGTTTTAGAAAGCCTAAAGCTATTCAACAAGCTTGTGTAACACTCGAAGATAAAAAGGAAATCATGATTATTTCGCAAAATAAAAACCAAATTGTAGGGTAACATTACACCATCGACCATTTGTAAGATAGTCACCCATGGTAAGCGTACGTCACTTCCGGAGTTCGGAGGGGATAAAAACCTCATTTCCGGGGAACCCTTCCTTTAGGGGACGAACAATCCCGTTGCTATGGAGATATTTGTTGCGTGTACTTAGGGCTTTATATTAGTTTTTTGCTTAGGGTCAAGGGAGATCGATACAAGGTGTTGAGGTATAGATAGACGTGGATGGTACGTGTTCGATTTTGAGTAATGATTGGGCGGTGAGCTTGTATGTAATAGTGTGTTACGTATTATTTGTAGCATTGTTAGTTTGTTGTTATTTGTTTTTATTGCAGAGTAGTGCATTCTTCAGACATGGTACTGTAAATGAGCAAAGTTACAATTATCTTACAAACTTAACCATATCAATGATGTCAGCGTATTGGCAGTTCTCTATGGAGTCTTCTGATTTCCCTTTTTATCAAAGCTTCGCTAACTTCTCCAGGTATCAGAGCTGATTTCAGCACGAATGGGCCGGCTCGACCGGGGAAGTACTACCCTCTCACAGAAAATTGACGTTAAGTAACAGTACCCAAACTGTTGCGTTTCGTTCGGTGAGTGAGAGTGCCGGAGGCCCATCCCCTATTCCTCCTCCTTCATCCCATTTCTCCTCTTATCCCTTTTCCCAATCCCAAAGGGCTGCAACGCACTTGTGACTCCTGTGGTGTTACCATCAAGCGATCCGTCTGCTCGCCTAATTTTATATAAAAAAAAACTTCATTCTGTATTCCTTCTCCTTTACTTTTTTCGTAATTATTGATAGTTTTGCTGTACCTAATTTACATACCTATATGTGTAGGTTATAACAGAGGTTTCAAACAGATAAATGCCTTGAAACTCAAAACAGATCCCTCATTTTCGGGACTAACAAACACCGGCAAAACCAGAAACGCCTATCCCGCAAGGTAGGTGAAATCTCATATATAAGTGCAAACTCTGAATTGCTCGTAGTGCAGGCGTAAAAGTCCGTGTCCGTGATCCGTGTGGTGACGGATTAAGAATACGGAATGTCACCACCCCATATCATCCCATGGGTGTCGTAAGAGCCGACAGAGGGAGCATATTATGCAGAGAACAGCACTGTAAGAGAAGGAGAACTTGACACAAACCCTAACCAACCCGTGTGGCCAGCGTGGTATAGTTAAAGGCTGATGATGATGACAGACGTAAAAACAAATTAATTCAATCTCTAAGCATAAGCAGCATCAAAATTTCCGAATGCGCCATTTTTTTATCAGAATCACACCATCCAAAATCCGTCCACAAAACACCAGTCCCATTACCCTACCTAATTTACTAATCGATGTGCCGCCAACATAGTCCATCTCACACATATTGACCTACGATTCGCCATGGACCGAGGGGGCGTGATATCTGCCTAACATGAGTTCCCCTACTGTCATGAGTACGGCACAGGTGAGGTATCGATTGAGCCCGCTGCACGTTGCTTTCTGTTTGAAATATTTGACTGCATAATGGGAAATTTTATGGAAGGATTTGACTGCATATTGGTAACTTATCATATCAATGGTAGAATGGGTTGAATGATGGTGAATATGAATGTAGGAGCCGTGGTTTAAAAAAAAAATCTGATAGATGCAAATTACGATAAGGCGTAGTGGTTTAGCGGTCGCCTCGCTGCTGAAACTGCAGCTAGTGTTGTGGGTTCGATCTCCTAACGAGACAACACTTTGTGTGATCCAAATACAAATTCCGAGCCTGGATCCACATACTTTGTGTTCGTTGATTGAAGGTTCGTAAGTCCTCTGCGACAGAAGATTTACAAACGGTGCGCGAGTTGCCTTTACATACACATACATACATAACGTCACGCCTTTTATCCCCGAAGGGGTAGGCAGAGGTGTATTTCTACACCCACTTTTCGCCAGATATACTTTAGTCCCACGTAATAAGAGGCAAGCCTATTGCCGTATCGGGCACATTTCCAGACGCCGTGCTGATACTGAGAATTTCGTGACAAAAAAACCCAATAACACCCAGGAATCGAACCCGGGACCGCCCGATCCCACGCGCACATTTATGCCGCGAGACCAACGAGGCAGTCGTATAGGGTTTGATGTCGAGTTTTCCGTCTCTACGCAAAGATGGTATTTGCATAGTGTTCGAGTTGCCTTTAAAAAAATAAATGTAAGTATCTCCCTGGTTCTGTGTGAGTGTGTGTAAAATAAAAGGTATCTGATCTGTGGATGTATGTGCTGGGTGTAATTGTATTCATTGACTTAATATAGATAATTCAATTTATTTCAGGAGGCTTTTTAATATTTTTGTACCCTACTGTTATTACAGCAAATTTCTGAGATTTCGTAATATGAAATGTGTTAAGACACAAATGCAGTGACAAAAAAATTGTGTTATGTTAGATTTTGTCTTTAAATCAACTCATCCGACGGTACCTACAGCTACCTACACTTTAAATATACCTTTAATTTATGCAGAAAGAGATTCCAATATTTTAGAAATTCCATGTTGTTCCAATCAGTACTAACATATTTTACTTCGGCACCATACCTGGGAAATTACTGGTTCAGGAGATATTGAGGCTCAAAGTTAGTATGGAATTTTTCTAATTAGGTACAAAATCTAGGCATTTACCCCGCCAATATGTTCTTTAGATGTCCTATAACCCCATGAATAAGTAAGTATTTCGAGCATTGCACGCGCGCGCTTTTAATTGCGGTTTAAAAAATGTGAAAACTCAAAAAAAATTCGTTTCCCAGGTATTATTTTTGGTTTGTATGACTTGGCATGATGTCCACAAAGAGTAGACTTCGGCTTGGTGATGGGTCTTGTGACACCCTGTATACTTTCTGCTTTGCCTACACAACCTACACTACCTATAGGTAGGTTATAAAACCAGGTAGATGGGGTACAAATCGGTACAATAGCCGCGTACCACCGCTTGTCGATTTCTCAAATGCAATATACTATCAAAATAAACTACGGAAGCCAAGTAGCAATAAGAGGATAAAACATTCCGAAAATCCGTAAATCCTTTGCGTGAAAGAGGAAGTAATAAACATAAATCCAAACATTCATCCTCACAAATATTCACGTTAAAAAGTAGTAGGTCTGGGTGTTTCTATGTATAATATGCCATAATATGTATGTATTTACAAAAAAAAAGTATATTATGTATGTTTATCCATTATCTAGTACCCATAGTACAAGCTCTGCTTAGTTTGGGACTAGATGGTGTTGTGTGAATGTGGTAGAATATTATAGAATTATTATTATTAATTATAGTAGGAGAAATACTAGGTACATAATATTCAATTCCACTAGAAGCCTTACACCCCACTAAAGCCTTAGAGATCGCAAAATCCGCAACAATATCACCTAACCTGCCTAAACACCCCACCAGCCTATATACTTACCCACACTAGCGGGCGTCTTCTGGGAAGGCAGGCGGTTGCCATGGCAACGCGCCGCATCAACACCACGCCTGTACGTACACACGCACACATGCAACCGTGCGAATGTACAGGTGACCCCGTAAAGGTGTGGGTGTAGTGAGTGCGATGAAAATTTTCTTGATAACTTCTGTGAAATGCTGAAATTGGTTTGAGGGGAAACTTCCATGTACCATAATTATGTATCATTAATCTCAATCGTATTTGATTCTGGCACATATATGGCCAGAAGAGTAAATTTATTTCTCCCGAATAATGTCCGGTAGCATTAGAACTGTTGGATATTTAAATACTTACCTTTTTAATCTCAAATATTCAACCTATAAGACCCATTTTGACATTAAGTCGCATTTTGTAATTTAAAGACTCCAAATATGAGGGGTTAAACTTTAAAGTATGAAATTGCCGATTTGTACTGAAAATCAAAATTGTTTATTTTTTAATTTGTAACATATATATTTAATCAAAATAGTTACCATTATTATGTATACATTGCTGCCATCTAATAGGAAGGTCATTTACGCCTTTGCGCTAGAACTCTGAGGAGATCCTCAGTCTAGATAGACTGCACAAACTGTGTGAAAGCATTTTGTACTGCCTCCTGGGAAGAAAACTTCTTGTCACGTAGATAATTGTCCAAATCACGAAAAATATGGTAGTCCGCGGGAGCAAGGTCTGGCAAATACGGAGGATGACGAATGGTTTCTAACTGCAGTTCCTGAAGGGTCAAAACGGTTTCTCGTGCAGTATGAGGTCTCGCGTTGTCATGGAGCATTAATGGTGAAGATCGATTCATGAGTCGGGGCTGTTTTACTGCTAGTTTTGCCAACATTTTTCGGAGTTCGCTACAATTATAGACATCTGCCGTTATTGCTTACCAGATCGGAGAAAACTATAGTGAATAACACCATGCTGAGACCACCAAACAGTTACCATTACCTTTTTATTGGTAAGCTTTGCTTTAGGACACTGTTGTGGCGTTTGACCTGGGGTCCGCCATTGCATTTTTTTTTCACTTTACAGCACATGTCACAATTCGATCCAATATTCCTCCATTTCTGTACCGATTCAACAAGGCAACACAAGTTTAGACACTCGTTTCTTTCTGCAGATCAGTCAAATCATGAGGCATTTATTTTTCGTATTTTTTAATTTTATTGATTTGACAATGGATTTGACGCAAATGAGTCAATATTGTGGATAAGGTAACGCTAAACCATGCCGATAATTCCTGGTGTAGTTTTACCAGGATCGGCTTCCACCATCTCTCTTAATTCATCGTTATTCACCTGTGTCTTCCTCGTCGCTCGTTCTTCAAGTCGAAGTTTCCATCGCGAAAACTTTTAAACCAAAATCGCACGGTGCGTTCATTAGCAGACCCCTCTCCAAACGCTGATATTGCGGAGTGTTTATGCCGCGTTACTTACGGAACTCGTATGCAAAAATCACTCGAATTTTCGCAGTATCCATATTTCTTGTTTAAGTTGAATAACAAAAACAGTTGAAAGTCGACATTCAAATGATTCACATTTTTAAAAGAAGAAAATGATGATGAAACCATGTGAAAAAAGTTTCATTCAAAAACCTCAAACCATGAAGATTGAACACATGTGAAATTTTTATTGAACAAGAGGTAATCTACAAATAAATATAAATGTTGTTAAAACTAACTATGACTAAGTGGCTATTTACACATAAATTAAAACAATAATTTCTATACTTAAATAATAAACAAATAAAAGGAAATACATAAAAAAAAGTTAAAGCAGACTTTAAAGGGCGTCATGGAAATCCTCCACATCGCCATCAAATAGGAAAAGGAAGCGTGCCCAGAATGCTGGCAGCATTGCCACGTTGTATGACAATGCTGATCTTTTGTGCCAAATATGAAGATTCTATATGTCAATTCAAAGTACCTCTTACAATAAAACAGCAATTTCATACTTTAACCCCTATTATAGGGTTCGATTCCCGGGTCGGGCAAAGTGTTATTGAGTTTTCCATTAGGAAATTCTCAGTAGCAGCACGGAGTCTGGTAATGTGCCCGGTACGGCAATAGGCTCGCCCCCTATTACGTGGGACCTAAAAATTCATGGCGAAATGTGCGTGTAATATTACACCTCCCTTCGGAGATACAGGCGTGAGTCTATAAATAAATAAAATAATAAAAAAAACCCTATTATTTAACTAAATTGCACAAGAAAGGAATAGGTGAGATGTAGCAATCAATTAAGATGATGCCATTGGCACTTACGTAGCTGCTGTCACTACAGTGAAAAAGATGGCAAAAGACTTGCTATAGATCGGTTCACGAAAGTTGACCACAAATGACGGCCGTCGCGCATATATTTTTGCACCAATGGCGTGGCTCCATTCTTGACGCATTTAGGGAATGCGTCAAGAACGGAGCCACGCCATTGGCATTCCACCCGCGCCTCACCCCGCACCTCCACGGGGACCTAAAAAATGATTTCTGCGCAGTGGTCATCTTTCATGAACCGACCTATACTTGTGTGTCTCTCCTTTAGGAGTTCTGTAACTAGTAGCTCTTAATA
This sequence comes from Euclidia mi, assembly GCA_944739405.2. Classification (NCBI taxonomy): domain Eukaryota; kingdom Metazoa; phylum Arthropoda; class Insecta; order Lepidoptera; family Erebidae; genus Euclidia; species Euclidia mi. The sequence continues at coordinate 36,304,762 of OX123206.2, forward strand.
ATGAAGCTTATATTCCTGTATATCCTTCGAGGTTATATAGGTATAGGTGTATTCTAGGAATTGATTTATTCCAGGAATTGCAGCCATTGTCACTGAATAAAAAATACCTTTTTGAATTCAAATTGCCTATATTGCGTTGGATCGTGAGTACAATTAACAATATTGTCGATTACAGGTGTAATTCCAACGATTTTCTTTTTCTTATTGGTACCCAGTGTGCCACAAATCTAATTCATCACAATTTGCCTGTGTGCGTGTTCCAGGTCGCGTTTATCTGGCGCGGCCACGTCACCGATGTCATATACCGATACTCGCGCCACTACTATGTCCTTTATAACTACCGAGTTCACCACTGTTATCTGCGCACTATTCATTTTCGTATTCAATTGTTTATATTGCTTGCTTAGCGGTGAAGGAAAACATCGTGAGGAAACCTGCATGTCTGAGAGTTTGAGTAATGTTATTTTTTTTTTATGATAATAGGCGGCACGCGAGCAGACGGATTGCCTGATGGTAAGCAACACAGAACAATTAACTGTTCTGTGGTAAGCAATTACCGCCGTCCATGGACACAAGCAACACCACAGGAGTCACAAGTGCGTTGCCGGCGCCCCTTACGGTTGGGAAAAGGAATAGGATAAGAAGTGGGATGAGGGAGAAGGAATAGGGGATAGGGCCTCCGGCACTCTCACTCACCGAACGAAACGCAACAGTTTAGGTAGGTACTGTTACTTTACGTCGATTTTCTGTGAGAGGGTAGTACCTACTTCCCCGGTCGAGCCGTCCCATTCATGCTGAAATTAGCAAGGCTCTACTACCTTTGAAAGACATGTGAAGTTTGCCAGCCCGCACTTGGCCTGCGTGGTGAATTATGGCCTTACACAGCTTATTGAGAAGAGGCCCGTGCCCAGCAGTGGGACATGATGGCTGGCTGATGATGATTTGTTTTCATAGAAAAGGGAGAATAGAGGAATCAGACATTTATTATTGGGATGTTGCTGCAATAGCCAGGACCTAGTTCTTTAATACTCACGCCCGAGCAGGTATTAAGATTTTTTTTAAACCACGCATGTTTCCCCGAAGTGGTACGCAGAGGTGTAATAAGACACCCACAATTCGTACATGTTACGATATTTGTAGGTCCCCCGTAATAGGGGGCGAGCCTAGGGCCGTTACCGGACAAGTAGTAGGTACTAAGAATCTTAGTTTTATTATGCTAGCAGACTTCTTACATTCGAATTCGAATTGTCCGTGTGGTGACGGATTAAGAATACGGAATGTCACCACCCCATATCATCCCATGGGTGTCGTAAGAGCCGACAGAGGGAGCATATTATGCAGAGAACAGCACTGTAAGAGAAGGAAAACTTGAAACAAACCCTATACCAACCCGTTTGGCCAGCGTGGTATAGTAGGCCAATTCCTCCCTTAAAGGGAGAGGCCTAGTCTAGTCCAGCAGTGGACTGTAAGGGGCTGATGATGAGACTTCTTACGGCCATGGTTTAGGTTTTAAGTCCAGCTACAGCAAATTTTAAAGTAAAATCTATTAAAGATTTCATAATGACTATGATAGGTTTTTAATTACGGCATCAAGAAGTGGGCGATATTAAGTTTCATTATCAGTGTAGGTATGTACGTAGGTAGATATCTTATGGATTTTCAGTTAGTGAACGAAAATGGATTCAGGATAAACAGGGTGTAAAAAGACCCTTAACGAAAACTGAAATCCCATCTTGTACCAATCACTACGATTTTTTTTTACTTCGGCACCATACCTGGAAAATTACTGGTTCAGGAGATATTGAGGCTCAAAGTTAGTATGGAATTTTCTAATTAGGTACAAAATCAATGCATTTACCCCGCCAATATGTTCTTTAGATGCCCTGTAACCCCATGAATAAGTAGGTATTTCGAGCACTGCACGCGCGCGCTTTTAATTGCGGTTTAGGAAATGTGAAAATTAAAAAAAAATCGTTTCCCAGGTATTATTTTTGGTAAGTATGACTTGACATGATGTCCACGGGTAGACTTCGGCTTGGTGATGGGTCTTGTGACACCCTGTATAAGTATTGTTGGTGGATTGTTTTTCTGTTAGTTATATAACATCAACATGCCAATTTTAAAGTCTTCGAAATAAATTAAGGAATCTCTCCTCCCTCGTAAAAAACTAGTTCTTGCTTTGTCGTAACGCTATTCTACGATACTTTCAATTATTAGGTACTTTTGGAAGTTTGGAATTCAAGAACACAATAAAAAAAATACTAAAAGTTTGTTTGTTTTATTGATTAATTAGGATTAGTAAGTTACGGCAACTCAAAACTCCTTTACAATCTGATAGTCTACTTCAAAACCAAAAATTATTCAAAGAGTTCTGCTATCAAATGGTTCTCCTGATTCTGAAATTAGGATACACGAAAGATCTCATTCCTCAAGCAAATTCTTCAGTAAATAAAAAAGTATGTTATTTAAGTGCGTTCTGCGGTCCAGGGTGTCTAAGCGGGGCGTGCACAGTCAAGATGCCATCTCTGGACAATGAGGAGACGATTGCCTCAGGGTCTGTTTCTTTCGGCAGCGTGAAATATCGAACATACTCCATGTGTTCCGCAGAAGTCTCTGATTGTTCGTCGTGAACCGCCGACACTGTTAAAATGTTATTCTCGCCGATTTTTACTTCTATCTGGAAGAATAAAGATAATGAAATTTACAGAAGAAGAGTTCCGTGAATCGCAGAAATCTACATAAGGATATGTTTCTTTTTTTAAGTCGACACCCGCACTAAACTTTGAATAAAACAACAATCCAGTATAAACCAATCCACATATATTTATATTATTACAGGCACACTTTTATACAGCACTACTTTCGCACAATCACACTCTGTTACAATAATTCCCGCTTGCTACCTCGTAGTCCAAGAGTTGTGATAAGACTGCCTGTGGTGTCCTTTTACGCCTCCCACTTCGACTCGTCTCGCTTTATATTAATCAAAAAGAGTGGGTAGTGAGTGAAGTGAGGTGCGCGCTGACGTATAGCCCATAAATCATTTGAGTTATTATAAAATAATTCTCGTAATAATTAAATTGTTTTAGTATTAATTAATTTTTTTTCATGGTAATAGCCGGCAAACGAGCAGATGGATCGCCTGATGGTTGATGGATGGATGAGCAACACCACAGGAGTCACAAGTGCATTGCCGCCCCTTGGGGTTGGGAAAAAGCATAGGATGAGGGAGAAGGAATAGGGGTAAGGCCTCCGGCACTCTCACTCACCGAACGAAACGCAACAGTTTAAGTACTGTTACTTTACGTCGATTTTCTGTGAGAGGGTAGTACTTCCCCGGTCGAGCCGGCCCATTCATGCTGAAATCAGCAAGGCTCTACTACCTCATATTTTAAACTAAACCAAAAATATGACAAAACATAATTATATACTGTCTCACGGGACACTTTACAAACATACAACCAACAGAACCAATGTACCATATTTATTAAAGGATCACACAGTGTTCTCCCGTGTGGGGATCGAACCCACAACAACTTAACGGGCATAACTTTTAAACAAGTGCACCAAATTAAATTGAATAAATATAAGAATAATGTAAATTTTGTAAAAGGCGATCGAAATGTTATTTTTTTACCTATATCGTCTCACTGCTGGGCAAAGGTCTCTAGCGTCGCCCTCCTCCCCCTCCCCTTAGAGACTCAAAAAAACCCTACAATTCATACTTTTCTCAGTACTTTTCTCATTTTCCACATCAACTTGCTCCCCCCTTAGGCAATTGGCTGGCGACGCCCCTGGGTCCCTATACTGTATACTCTTCCAAACGTCTCTACCTTGTAACAAGTATCGAAATCATAATCAACTTTAAAAGTTTATACGTAATTCAAAAACATACCTCTTCCGGACTGAACTGGCTGACATCAAACTGGAGGTTCAGCATCTTATCTTCACCATCTCCCTCGACCAGAGGAGAATTGGTGATGTCGTCCCAGCAGATGATCTCTTGAGCGTTTTCTGACAGACCACTGTCGAGGGTCATATTCTGAGCGTAGAAAGTTGTCAGGGCTTTGCTGGAATCAAATAGAAATATATGGTTTTTAGAATTAATGAGTCTTAGTGCATGGCAGGCATGGTATTGAACCCGCCCATGTTACTTTATTTTTTTTATATTTTATAGACTCACGGCAGTGGCGGCGATAGCCGAGTGGGTATACCAACAGACTGCCATGCTGAGGGTATCGGGTTCGAATCCACGGCGCGCACCAATGACTTTTCGGAGTTATGTGCGTATTGAATTGTTAATTATCGCTTGTCCCGTGCCTCGGAGAGCACGTTAAGCCGTCGGTCCCGGTTGTCATGAAGATCTTTGACAATCGTTACAGGGCGTCAGTACCTTCTAAATAAAACTGACACTAGTCTAAACCATGGAATATCGCTATCCCTTCGGGTTGCGGAGGTCAGACAGGCAGTCGCTCCGTGGAAAAGCTAATATTCAGTCAAATCCGGTTAGACTAGAAAGCGGACCCCAGATTGAAACTGGGATAACGCTAAGAGAAAGAAGAAGACTCACGGCTGTATCCCCGAAGGGGTATGCAGATGTGTAACATTACACCCACATTTCGCCATGTTTTTTTTAGGTCCCACGTAGTAGGGGGCGAGCCTATTGCCGTACCGGGCACATTACCTGACTCCGTGCTGCTACTGAGAATTTCCTAACGGAAAAACCCAATAACACTTTGCCCGACCCGGGAATCGAACCCGAGACCTCCCAATCCCACGCGCACATTTATTTATGTGGTCTAGTATTATTTGTTGGGTTTTTTCCATGGCCCTGCACTCCTTCAGAACCTTGCACTAAGATTCAGCTACGTTTCCAAATAGTATCTGTGTGAATATTATTACCTACTATTTGAAACTACAATATTTGAACTTAAAGTTTCCCGAAATGTAGGGATGGTAGAGAGGCTAGCTAGGCTATGATTAAAGAGTTGGCTATTTGAGATCCAATAATTGCACATTAAGTACCAAATGGTTTGTCAAATTCTTGCTATAATATGAAGTATACCTTAGTTCAAACATGTGTTGGTCTAATCGCCTCATTTCTTCGGTGAATCTCTCCTTCATGCTTGCGTACCCATCGTCGAATAGCGCCAAGTCTGTCATTTGCACCGGAATATTTTGTTTCTTGACCACTTCCTGGCTCTGACTAGCCACTTTAGATGGCTTGCCTGATTTACCCGACATTTTTATGCCACACAAATTAATTTGGACACGATATCTAAAGATATCTGGTGAAACTGGTTAAGCAAAAACAATATTTTTATATATTTTTGTAATTTTATAAAAAAAGGTATAAAAATAAAGTTATTGTTTTCAAAAAGACAGCTGTGATTAGGTATAGATTATAAAATGTTATTATTCATCTAAATACGGTTTGATGAAACCTTTTTGTATTTCTAAAGCAGGTCATTCACGCTATTGGCGATGCTTCGATTCTAACTAGCGGCGACATTTAGAAGTCGACCGCGTTCTGCTCTTTCACAGATCACCAGATCACCACTACTGTTGACACTATTGACAGCTCACAATACAATTACCACCATAAAACCCATATACAACCCAAAGAAATATAACTTTATTAAGATACAACCCAAAGAAATATAACCTAAGGCATAGAAGTAACACTAAATAACAACAGCGGTTGCTATGACTGATATCTTCTTTCTAATGGCACATGCAGTATGATAGAAAGAGCTGTCGATAGGTTTAGCAGCACGGTCTTATAGCAGACTCGTGGTAGGCAAACAGTAGACAAAACATAGAGTTAGGAAACCGAGTGTTGTTCGTAACAGTGATGCTTTATCGATAAATATTTTTGGTCAAATGACTAACTTTAGTATGTGTCGATATATTTAAGCCGTAGAAGTAAACAGCTAAAATATTTAAATTGTAGTTTTTGCTGTTGACGCCGGACAGTGCTTTGCAAAGACTTGCCACACAGTACGACCAGCCAGACAGTACTAAAAAGTCACGTGTTTAATTGTTCGTTTTAGCCATAAAATCTATTGACAAAAAGTATTCATAAACTAATGAGCGATGCTAAGAAACTGTCACTTAGATTATGTATTGTACGAATTATACCAGATTGGCTAATGCGGCACGGCAGGCTTAGGCAATTTGTTTGCGTCGCATCATACCACGTTGCTTGCTATCGCTAACGTTGGACACTGCTTGATTTTTTTAGAGTTGTAGGTAATCCGACTGCCACGCCGAAGCTTGCGGGTTTGATGCCCGCTCAAGTCAAACATTTGTGTCCATGAATATGGATGTTTGTCTTGGTCTGGATGGTACTATGCATAATATGTAATATATTTACAGAAAAGTATATATGCATGTTTATCGATTGTCTAGTACCCGTAGTACAAGATATGCTTAGTTTGGGACCAGATAATGTTGTGTGAATGTGAAAGAATATTATATTTTATGGTAGAATATTATGTAGCGGACTACAAGGCAAGACGTCTTTGATCAGTCAGGATAGCACTAATATGATAAATAATATAGAAGTAGGTAGATTAATTAAAATCGTTGTAATTATTATATTTTATTAATATGTTCAAACTAAAATTACACACTTTTTGTTTAGCTTTGGATAAATAATTCTACCGGGTGTGCAATGTCCGGGCATAAATGTAATGTAGGCACAGCTTTCGGTTTTAAACGACGCCAGGTGCTTTCTGTCTTTAAAAACAGTCTTTCTCAAAATGACGTGAACAAATACGGTGGTACTTCTGCTAAATCAAACTAGGCCGTCCAACGGCATTTATCCAAAGTTTTCTTGTGACGTCATTAATAGGCAACCTGTAATAAAAAACACCTTCTTAATAATAAAAAATGCTACTCACATCCCTAATCCATCTACTATTTTATAGATGCAAAAATGTAAGCCTACACACACGCGCGTACACTGGAACACTTGGCTTTAGGTTAATAGACGCTACTTTTAAGGTAGGTATCTAAGTAAATTATGTACATTAAACTGCGCTTACTATCAAACGCGCGATAGAAAATTAGACCGCTGGATGTCTTTGTTTATTGCCAACTTAGCAACCGCGGCTACCCGCTGTCGCTTCCAGCTACAGTTATACATTCATGTCCGATAGTTAGTTGCCGTATTGATCCCTCATTCAAAAAACATCGATATCTCCTTTCACTGTCAAATCCCATCACTAAGGCTATTAAATCAATAAATGTACAAAATAACAATTTGTGAGTTAAATTCGTAACACATACGTATGCAAATTGTTCCTTTGATTTGCAATACAATGATATTGTGTAAACTTAACACTCATTATAGCATTAATACGAGAAAATTAAATAAATTTGTTGGAAAATTCCGACTCACTGCCAGAAGATAAAGTTTCTCCTGTTATTTCCGTTCCGAGAATAGCGGCATCCACATCCCGATATCACATACTCGATGTGTATTAATTAATGAGTACACTATTTAATTATTATAAGCTTACTTACTATTTAAATGCAAAAAAGTTATTAAAAATGTAAACACAACCGTCCTACAAATTTTACACTGATGACAGATCACAGCACGGCTATTTAGAGAATGTAGTCAAAGATATGAGTATGTAAAGAGTCTATGCCTCTTTAAATGAGACGCGTAATTTGACGTTATGATTAACCAACTAAGACCAACTGACATTACATGTTGCACGTTCGGTATAAGGAAATTTATAGGGCATGTTCTCTCTAGTCTAAACGTCCAATCTCTTTGATACAACCTCACAACATAGACTAATGATTGGTCTCGCTCTGCTCGAAGCGATACCAATCATTTATCTAGGCCTCACAGCAAAGTTGTATTAAAAATTTGAAAGCTGTCAAATTGTCGTACTTGGACAACTTCCAAATTCGCCGCTAGAGGCGCGCGGAAAATCTTCGCATCGCCAATAGTATCCCGGAGTGTTCTTGCACAACTTATCGTTAACATCCTGAAATGAACTTCTTGGGTAGAAACTAAGGGTAGAAAACAATTAGGCAGGCTTTTAGCGATGCTAAGATTCTAACTAGCGACTCAAGTGGCGAAATTTAGAAGTTGTCTTAGATCGTCACATACACAGATCACTACTACTTTTAACAGCTCTCAATACAGTAACCATATCCTCGAAGCAAATTTTTTGATGACCGGTTGGCGCCGCGGGTTCGATTTCCGCTGTAGTCAAACATTTGTGTGCATGAACATGGATGTTTGTCTTGGTCTGAGTGTATCTATGTATAATATGTATGTATTTACAAAAAAGTATATATGTAGGTTTATCCATTTTATAGTACCCAACTACCTATAGTACAAGCTCTGCTTAGTTTGGGACTAGATGGTGTTGTGTGAATGTGGTAGAATATTTATTTATTTATTTTAAAAAAATGCATTGAAAGCTGTCATAAGTGTCGACGGTCTTTGACAAGTTCTAATTTCGCCGCTAGAGGCGCGCGGATAATCTTTGCATCGCCAATACTACATTGTACATTTTCAACGAATCACGATTACATACACAGATTGGGCGGTATCCAATCTACATTCATTATCATTGTCTAGATTGTGAGGTACATAGTGCTACAAACAGATATTCTAAAAAGCAGATAAACCCAAAGAGTATAGGTACAATTACTTGGATAATCCGTTCCCAACATCAAAATTTACCACAAATATGTGGCAACCCTGTAGAACATATTTATAACTTTTAACATTAAAAATTATTTCAATTCAAAGCAATCCAATGAACACCATATCTAATATCAAACACCATTTTATCATCTCATGAGATAAAAATAATTCAATTTCTAATATTTCACGATCATAAAAACTCAATTAACCTTTCAACATCTTTAAATGTCAGTGTTACTAGATGACATAACGCCCCCTCGAGATGTGGTATTTATTCCCCATGAGGGTTGGCTAGGGAGGGCCAGATTGTCAATCCCTCCCTGCTGCTATGACGACGGAGGCCTAAACACGAGGTGAATTAATCTCGGCGTGAGGGCGTGACGAATTCGGAGGGTAGCCAGAGTTTTATGCGATTATGTTTTGCGTAATGGGGCGTACTGACTTGTTGAGTTTATGTTTTGGTGAATTATCGTCAAATTATGGTGTAATCTTATTATGAAATACGAATAAATCGTATCAGTTCATTGATTGAAGAAATATTATTTTTAATTAAATAAATAGTAATGGACAATAGGAAATGAAAATACATTTTAAATATCATGGTAATTAACACTAATTCCTATATTTTTCGTATTTATCTAAACCTACTAGATAAGAATACACTTTTATAACACTTTCATAAAACACATAATATATATCTATTATTCATGCTGAATTACAATATAACTATTTATAAAATAAATAGAATGATTGACTTTCACTTCATATTATCCAAACCTCAAAAAAAGAGCAACAAACCACATTAACGGTACAATTACAAAACACACAAATAAGCAACATAAAAAACTCAACGATAATAATGATACAAAGCTGTTGGTAACCCTAAATAAGAGGGCGCGAACCGCCCGCCAAATTGCCGCGAAAGCTCCCTCTTTGACAGATCATTTTTTATTCCGTTCGGAAATTTGGCGCCATTGTTCCACTGATTAACAGCTGGTCAGGAAGCTAATAATACGATTTTATATTTATTGAACTACGCCTTACTTGTTACAAAGTAATGTGATATCACTTTAAAACACCAATTGGTAATAGTTAATATGCATGTTTTTTTTTTATTGTTGCTACCGTTTATTTATGTTTATATGATACCGTAAAAAAAGATTAGTCGTGGAGAACTCAACATTTATTTTTAATTAAATGTTGAAAATTGCAATGACATAACGCTGGTTATACACTCCATTTTAACGCGCTTTGCTGCTACGTCAGCGTTCTTAACGTTTTCCCCCCCGTGGGATCTCCACCTTGTCGTGGTGGGGGCTCAGTAACCGTGGGTTAGAAGCCACCCACGGTGAAGCTAAGCGGGATCCCGGGAGGGGACGCTCCACGTGGGCTTGGTAGAGGCCTGCGTAGGATGCGTCCCATGGTGCGGGTGCGGGGGACAGTTCTGTCTGTCCCTCGCAGTCGGGTGCGGTCGCGGGATGAGAGGCGTGTGGGTGTTGCGTTGCCCCGCGCCCTATCTCCCGCGACCAAATGGGGGCGCACCATCGTTGCGTCGCGGTGGGGCCGCAGAGGAAGAGGAGATGCGGTGTTGCGTTGCCGTCCTCCCTATCCTCTGCGGCCGCTGGGTATATTGGCGGCGGAGCCCAACACCTTCATCCGCCGCCAAGGGGGTTTCGTTCGGGGCCCGCCTGACCATCTGGCGGGCCAATACCCGTCGGGGGGTAGCGAGGAATGCTTTGGTGAAACCCTACCCTCCGACACATGGGTACATGAGGAGCACGGGTTGGTTTTTAGTCAGTAAGAGTCTGACAGTCCCCTTCGTCCTTGCCCCCCCGGGGCGGAGGGACTCCATGAGGATTTTCCAACCCGATACAAAAAAAAAAAAAAAAAGCGTTCTTAACGTTTGAGTTTTTAACTGTCAATTTTGTCAAATGTTTTAACATCTCAGTATCTCAGTCAAATGTCTGGTACTGTTTTGACTTGGGTTTGACATATCCTCTGCGAACCGTGACGTCACGTTGAACCGTGGTGTCTAGGCAATAGGGTTGCGTTTTGACATTTTAAATTTCGCTCGTAAATTTTCCACCTTTTATTAATTAACATTCGCGATTTTAGAGTGTTTAAATATAAAATTATGTTAGAGGTGTCATTCTTTACCGATAAAGAATGTCATAAAAATATATTCCCTTATATCTGAATCACACGCATGTTCCGTATTGCATGTTTTACTAGTCTAGTAGCTATACAAAAAAGGAATACATTTAATTCCATATTTATCGAAATCAGAATACGATATGAATATCCATGCATTAATTTATATCCACGAAGAACACCAATGACTTTTCGAAGTATACCTACAAGTATGTACTAAATTGTTATTATTGTTTGCTAAACGGTGAAGGAAAACATCGTTAGAAAACCTGCGTGTCTGAGAGTTCTCCATGATGATCTCGAAAGCTATTTGAAGACTCATAAAAAAGAGGTTCAGTATTGTTCGCGACAGACATTAAAACTATGACAGTGAATAGTGTATTCGAAACCGCGAGTGAAAATCGTTAAAATCAGTGTTATCTAATCGTGCGGTACACCGGGTTCGGTTCCCGGACGTGTCAAAACATTACAAAATAGCTAAAATAGTGTAAATGGTTAGATTGCTAATATAGAACAACTATGTAATACATGAACATTAGTCTTAAACTTGTGCTAACTGTAGGGACCTTAGATATCGAATCATAAATAGCCTTATCAGTAGTGACAAATAAGAGCTAATGCTTCATAAAACAGCTGTTTGTTTACACATTCGTATTATAGTTTTATAAGTGTTTTTTAGCTTCATATAGACTTGAAATCATGTCTAGATACCTTTTTATTGCTAGTTATTACCTTATATAGTTAAAATAAGCATAATAACAAACATTCGTATGTTTATCATAAAATTTGTTTACTTACGATAGTATTTACTTAAGAAATTCTGTAAATTTTTTATGCTTCAAAGTTATCATGTCATATGTTCGAATTGAATAAAGATATTTTCATGGTGTTTGTTTTAATAGATGCCCCATATAGTTGCACACAACGGCCTACCAAAATTATATATATAAATTTAGTATACGATAGTTTATCAATAGAAAATATAGTGGGCGGGCCCTTGTGTGGCAGCATTTTTTGGGAGTTTTTATGGAATAACTTAGTGACGCTAATAGTTAGGTTTAGGTATTGTATACCAATAGATAGAACTTAATGAGACCTATCTAACGATGTATAGAACATGTATGTATGCATAATAGGATCGAAACATACGTAACATTTGTACTGTTTTGTAAATAAAAATAAAGAAAGATTCCCTGTGCACGTGTTCGGTGCGATGGTCGTCGATAAGGTAAAGTTTCGAGGTACTTAAGCGACCATGTATTCAGCCAGTTGTTGCCGTCTCAACCACCATCTTGTAACCATCAAGCACCGCACACCTGAACAGCATCGCTCTCAACGTATGAAGATGTTTCATTTCTGAAGCCCTTACACATCAAAGCCATACAGTCCACACACATAGAAGAACACGCATCGTCGTAGGCACACGTCAGCAGCACACTACCAGCGCACTGTAGCGGACTAGCAAAGGTTCGATTCCTGGCATCCGTTACATTTGTTGGTCCTATCGAAGCCGGATCACCTGTTGCTGCAGCGACCATTTGTTGGTCGCTTCGAGCCGGATTGAAGAATGCCTACGACGCGTTCAAGAGGTCGTGCTCCCGAGGTCGCCGGGGGAGCGGCCGGCGCCGGGCCTAGTTCCAGTACCCCTGCCCGCGCCGCCGCTGCCCGCAACCCAGCCGCCGCGGTCGTCCGTCACGACGGGCCACCGCGATCGCCGTCGACAACAGTCGGGAGCGACGCGCCGCCGCCGGCCCCCCCCGGCCCCGCGGGGAGGGACGAACGAAACATCACTCAAGATGCAAGGGAGCGAGCAGAGGTGCAGTCGAAAAATGAAGATGGCAAGGAAAGGACGTTGCAACCATCCGATAGATCGAGCGTTTGTACAGCGCAACATAGCATAATAGAAAATAGAGATAGAAAGAAGCCAACGAGGGAACGCGACCAACGCTCAGCAGCTACGGGACGCTCCAATAGAAATGTGATGTTGGCTCGAGAAGAAGTTTTGAAGATAAAACTACAGTTAGCACAGTTAGCACTACAGAAGGCTGAAGAGGAGGCGGACTCCGATGACTACGACGAGGATGGACAGTCAAAGCAAGATTACATACGTTCGTGGTTGGAAGAGGCTCCGGAACCCCAGCCCGGCCCTGAAGATATAGATATAGTGGTATCGGCGCCCACTAAGAAGAGGGACGTCGACGGGGCACAGAAGATAGATATAGAAGATGGACCGCCCTCACAGAAGATGGACGTTCATCAACAGGGAGGGGATTCGCTGAAGCCGTTCATCACGGATCTCACCTCCGCGGTCGCCGCGCTCGCCGACAGGAAGCCACCGGACACATCGATAGTTGCACCACACCCGGCGGTTTCGAAAGTCATCATGACGCTACCGACGTTCGGCGGCGCGCACACCGAGTGGCTGTCGTTCAAGGCGATATACGACACCACCAAGAATTTCTTCAACGACGTGGAGAATACAGCGAGACTGAGAAGAAGTCTCAAGGGAAGAGCGTTAGAAACAGTTAGCTCTGAACTGATTGGGCATGCGCGACCAGATGAGATTATGAAGGAGTTGGAGCTGCAGTTCGGACGACCAGACTCGATCGCACAGGCAGAGACGGACAAGCTGAGGACCCTGCCACGCTGTAGCGAAGCACCCAAGGACATATGCGCGTTCGCGAGCAAGATTAGAAGCGGCGTCGTCACACTTCGTGCGTTGAAAAAGGAACACTACCTCATCAATGCGGAGCTAGTGCGCGTGTTGACCGAGAAGCTACCGAACTCGCTACGTGTGCAGTGGTACAAGACGTATACCGAGAAGTGCCAGTCGAAGTCGGACCTCAGCCGATTCAGTGACTTCGTGACAGAGTACGCGCGTTACTGTAGCGCGTTCGCGCCGGCTGAGAACATCACCGATGGGCCGCCAAGCAGACGTACCGTGCAGAGGACGTACACGGCGACGGCGACGGAGAAGCGAACGCATACGGACACGTCTAACGCAAAGTGCAGGATATGTGAACGCGAAGGACACTACTCGTCGGCCTGCAGCACGTTTCGTAACGCCAACGCAGAGAAGAGATGGCAGCTAGCTAAGCAGCATGGATTGTGTTTTCGCTGCTTACGCATACGCCGAATAGAACACTCGTGCAAGCCCAAGAAGTGCGGTGTAGAGGGATGCCGCGCTACACACAACCAGTTGCTTCACTACGATAGAGGAGCCCATAGGACCGAAGACGTGAACATAGAAAAGCAAGAAACGGTCGCCAGTTCGTGCATACGTGCAAAGGCTCAAGCATACTTAAAGATAGTGCCCGTGCAGATAGTCGGACCGGCGGGAGAGGCGTCTACGTTCGCCCTACTCGACGACGGAAGCACCGTATCGCTCATAGACGAAGACATAGCCAAGGAAGTCGGCGCGGAAGGGAACCTGGACCCGTTTACGATCCGTGCCATAGGCGATACGTCGATCGACATGCCAACGTCGCGACGCGTAGACATACAAATACGAGGAGCCGGCGCCGACAGCAAACAAGTGCCTTTGTGTGCACGCACCGTAGCCAGCCTACACCTGTCGCCGCAGAAGATCGCCGAAGAGGACCTGATAGACTGCAAACACCTCGAAGGCATCAAGAAGAAGCTGGTGTATGACATAGGCGTGCCAAAGGTGCTAATAGGTCAAGACAACTGGCACCTGCTCATAGCGAACGCAGTACGAAGAGGACCCAACGATCAACCGGTGGCGTCGCTTACATCGCTGGGATGGGTGCTGCACGGCGCGCGCTCACGCACCTTGGGAAACACCGTACACTTCGTCAACGGACTCGCCACTACAGGTAGAAATATAGAAAACAAAGAAACGTCGTACGAAGAATATTTCGCTTTCGGATCGCTCATAGAGAACCCACGTCGACTGAACACGAACCCCAAGAAGCGGACAGTCGTGTTACGGCAACAGTCGGAAGATAGACATATAGAGACGGCCCTTCTACAGAAAGAAGCACACGTCGGACCCGATAGACAAGATTTCGCACACCATAGTATTGAAAACGCAGCGAAGAGGCTCGCGCATATAGAAACGGAGGACTCACGTATAGAAAAGGAAACAGAAAACACGGCACAGACGCACTCTCTTATAGTTGTTGATAGAGGACAGGTGCACTCTCCTACAGAATCGAAGGCCGCAGTTAAGCCTACCGTCGCAAAGACAATAGGGGAACAGTGCATTGCATCCTACAGAGAGCGTCGTCAACGACATAGAATAATAGAAGCCGTACCGGACCCGTATAGTTTTCCCAAACGGAAAAGGCTCTTACGAGCAACAGCGAGAGTTCTACCGTCTATAGATTTGAGTAAGAAACCTGCAGAGAAGGTTCTACACAACAGAACGCAGAAGGATCCAGATTGGCGTCACGTGACGAAGATGAAGCACAACACCAAGTCGGGCAGAGCGGCACCTCGTCCAGCCGCCGACTCCCGAAACTTCGTGCTTCTCCCCGCTGAACACAACCGCGACGCCGAGGACCTTCTTGTGAAGGCGGAACAAGAAAACTCCTTTCGGCGCCGACCTTCGGGAGCTGCGGCGCGGAGGAGTTGTCGCCAGAGACAGCCGCCTGTATTCGTTACCCGTGGAGATGAACAACGGAATTATCACTCTACGCAGTCGTATAATAGCTACAGAAGAAATCTCCGAACAAACAAAGAGACCGCCGATCTTAGACGGCGATCATCGTATTACACAGCTATACATAGATTGGACGCATAGAAAATTACATCACAGCGGTACAGAGTTGGTAATCAATGAAATACGCCAACACTATTGGATTCTTCGTCTGCGGCCGACTACAAAGAAAATAGTACATAGATGTCTACCATGCCGCATTAGAAAAACGCAGCCGCCTGAGCCAGCCACAGGGGACCATCCAAAGACGCGCCTTGCTCACCATCAGAGGCCCTTCACCTACACGGGTCTTGATTATTTCGGGCCGCTCTCCGTAACCGTCGGTAGACAGCGTCACAAACGTTATGTGGCACTGTTTACATGTCTCACTTCCAGGGCAGTACATCTGGAGGTCGCCGCCAGCCTGAGCGCCGACTCCGCAATCTTGGCGCTGCGCAGGTTCGCAGCGCGCCGAGGTTGCCCCGCAGAGATCTACTCGGACAACGGCACCAACATGCACGGTGCCGACCGAGAGATGAGAGACGCCGTCGCCGAGGAAGCGAGTCGCCGTGGCATCTTATGGCGCTTCATCACCCCCTCAGCGCCATTCATGGGGGGCGCATGGGAGCGCCTCGTCAGGTGCATGAAGACCGCCCTCTATACGGTCCTTCACGAGCGCCATCCGCACGAAGAAGTCCTAGCTACACTACTGTGTGAGGTCGAGTACACAGTAAACAGTCGACCCCTCACACACGTCTCCGTCAACGCAGCAGACAGCGAGGCCATCACCCCGAACCACATCCTGTTCGGTGGTTCTGCTCGCCTCCCTCCGCTGGGCGAGTTCAGCGAGGCTGACCTCAACAGCAGCAAGCACTGGCGGCGCGCCCAAATCCTCGCCGACATGTTCTGGCGCCGTTGGGTGCGCGAGTACCTACCCGAGCTGCAACACCGGCGGGAGCCCCATGGGTCTGGGCTCAACCTCGAGGTCGGCGACCCCGTCCTGATCGCCGACGGCCAACTCCCGCGCAACACCTGGCCGCGCGGTCGAGTTGTGGCTGTCTACCCGGGCGCCGACGGCGCCATACGCACTGTCGAGGTGCGCACAGCAGCAGGCGTCCTCAAACGGCCGGCTAAGAAGCTGGTCCCCCTGCCCAAGTGACGAGGTGTCGCTCACCGGGTGCTCTGCAGCACCGCCACACGACGGGTCACGCGCGTTGCTGCACGGCGGGAGAGATGTTCGCGACAGACATTAAAACTATGACAGTGAATAGTGTATTCGAAACCGCGAGTGAAAATCGTTAAAATCAGTGTTATCTAATCGTGCGGTACACCGGGTTCGGTTCCCGGACGTGTCAAAACGTTACAAAATAGCTAAAATAGTGTAAATGGTTAGATTGCTAATATACAACAACTATGTAATACATGAACATTAGTCTTAAACTTGTGCTAACTGTAGGGACCTTAGATATCGAATCATAAATAGCCTTATCAGTAGTGACAAATAAGAGCTAATGCTTCATAAAACAGCTGTTTGTTTACACATTCGTATTATAGTTTTATAAGTGTTTTTTAGCTTCATATAGACTTGAAATCATGTCTAGATACCTTTTTATTGCTAGTTATTACCTTATATAGTTAAAATAAGCATAATAACAAACATTCGTATGTTTATCATAAAATTTGTTTACTTACGATAGTATTTACTTAAGAAATTCTGTAAATTTTTTATGCTTCAAAGTTATCATGTCATATGTTCGAATTGAATAAAGATATTTTCATGGTGTTTGTTTTAATAGATGCCCCATATAGTTGCACACAACGGCCTACCAAAATTATATATATAAATTTAGTATACGATAGTTTTTCAATAGAAAATATAGTGGGCGGGCCCTTGTGTGGCAGCATTTTTTGGGAGTTTTTATGGAATAACTTAGTGACGCTAATAGTTAGGTTTAGGTATTGTATACCAATAGATAGAACTTAATGAGACCTATCTAACGATGTATAGAACATGTATGTATGCATAATAGGATCGAAACATACGTAACATTTGTACTGTTTTGTAAATAAAAATAAAGAAAGATTCCCTGTGCACGTGTTCGGTGCGATGGTCGTCGATAAGGTAAAGGATCGAGGTACTTAAGCGACCATGTATTCAGCCAGTTGTTGCCGTCTCAACCACCATCTTGTAACCATCAAGCACCGCACACCTGAACAGCATCGCTCTCAACGTATGAAGATGTTTCATTTCTGAAGCCCTTACACATCGAAGCCATACAGTCCACACACATAGAAGAACACGCATCGTCGTAGGCACACGTCAGCAGCACACTACCAGCGCACTGTAGCGGACTAGCAAAGGTTCGATTCCTGGCATCCGTTACAAGTATTGTGACAGATTATAAGATTATAAGCTACTAGACTGATTAGGGAGAGGACAATCCTATGACTAACATGTGAACTAAAAGCACATTTTATAAATATTGTTTGTCATGTTGTCGTACTAACTAACAAATATCAAGTACCTACAACGTTACATAATCCTTCATGTCATATTCCAAGCGACTTCTTAACACCCCCGCGAAAATATTGACATAGCAACCCAAACATAACACCGGCGTTGGCATAACGATGTTTGCCTTTGCCTCCCCCGAGATATGACGTGACGTTTTACTGGAATTAAAAACGCAACATGCCAACCTCCCCTTTTATATTATCTGTATTTTGTTGATTAAAATCTCATTGAGCGGGATGCTTGCTTATTTTTTGTTATTAATTGTGGTAAAGTATGATTAAAATTGCTATTCGATTATTATAATGTGATTACAGAGGCGATCTAGATGAAAAATAATTTATTGATTAAGGCGCTGACAACAGCCAAATGGCAAAAAAAGGCTTGTCTCAAACAATTTTTTTGCAAAATCTATAAAGTTTGTGACGGCGGAAAAAATATATGTTAATCTTGAACATATTTCTGAGAACTCTGTTGTATTCAAAACACGTTTACGAAGTTTTCTCGATACAAAAAAATAGTAAACTAACCTCTTAAAATTGTCTTCCAACAAAAATATCTGTATTACTTAGCAACGAACGTTGGTAACATTTATAACAATAATGTACCATATTTAAATACAGAACTTGGTTGTTTTTCACTATTCAACTAATTTTTAAGATTAATTTATTTTATGGTTTGTAATAGCATCTGAACGTCCCGTCGTCGTCGTGCATCTCTATCTTATGTATACAATCCGACAGTGACAGCTGCGCTCGGATGTCAGCGCCTTAACATATAGCAGTTATGCTTGTAGATATGGATGATACCTACTATTTTTAGGATGGAAAGTGACAATACTGACAACATAGACTAATGATTGGTCTCGCTCTGCTCTACCGATACCTGTGACCGATACCAATCATTTGTCTAGGACTGACAACAATGTTACGCTTTCATAGCGCTTACGACTAAAATACATCTAAAATACTACAAAAGATTATGACCTGGAAGTGGGCTGGACACATTTGTCATAGAACCGTTTCATTGCCTAGTGGTGTTATAAAGTGGAGACCGCGTCGTGGTAAACGTAGCGTAGGACGCTCTCCTTCTAGGTGACAATATACGCAAAATGGCTGGCAGCCGCTGGATGCGGAAAGCCTAAATTCGAGCTTAGTAGCCTATACAGATTTAAATCGTTAGATATGCTCTACATAGTAAGGGCACATCTAACGATTTAAAACTCTGGAACCATGTCTTTCCCGTAGAGGCCTATATATAGCAGTGAATTTCAGACTCTGCAGGTGAATAATTGTGATGCACGAAATACATCTAGGTATAGAATATAGATGTTTGCAAAAATTTCTCTAAGGTAGTCGAGCCTTGCTGATTTCAGCATGAATGGGCCGGCTCGACCGGGGAAGTACTACCCTCTCACAGAAAATCGACGTACCTAAAGTAACAGTACCTAAGCTGTTGCGTTTCGTTCGGTGAGTGAGAGTGCCGGAGGCTCTATACCCTATTCCTTCTCCCTGATCCCACTCCTCATCCTATCCCCTTTCCCATCCCCAAGGGGCGGCAATGCACTTGTGACTCCTGTGGTGTTGATTGTGTCCATGGGCGGCGGTAATTGCTTACCGTCCGTCTGCTCGTTTGCCGCCTCTTAGATACCATAAAAAAAAATTGGTTGCCTGTAAAGTCGGTATACGGGCGAAAGTTTTACGTGACAACGACTTATATAATAAATAATAATTTTTATGTGAATATTCATTCGTATAGTAGGAAGAAGGATGAAAGACGCGTGCCTTTCACTTTTTATGTCTGTCTCTCTCGCTCTTAGGCGGGACGCGTGCCTCTCACTCGCTCTCATTGTGAGCGCATAACGTGAGCGGAGCGTAACGCAGTTTCTTGAAGTGTCACCCGACAAACCAATTTATAAGACGTTGTCACGTCAAAAAGCAGGTGAATCCACTTTTACCGACTGGCATATTACATAGATATACTCAGAACTAATATTATCGTAATGACTCAATACCCAAGAGTATTTTATAATCAACGTTCTACGTAGACATTTGCTTTCATTTCAACCTACGCATAACATTGTACCATTAGAACTGCGACATGCATGACGTCAGAATACATGCAGTCAATAAACAAATGTAAATGACGTCACTATTTGCTAGCGTGCTGTGACGCACTATATAGATTTACGTTAAGAAGAGAAATACGTAGTTTCACCTCCTCTTGATAGGCTATCTGCTAGATAAATTCAAAGTTTTAACTTTTGTATGAGTGACAGGTGTGGAATGCGACCCTCACATGCCCCCTAAACTCAAAGGACTGATATACAAATGTATAATTCGGCCTGTACTCCTTTATGGCAGCGAGAGCTGGCCAGACCTGGACAAACACACTCAGGAGGTCCACGTCACCAAAATGAAGATACTGCGATGGATGAACGGCGTTACAAGAGCCGACCGTATTCGTAACGTCTACATCCATGGTAGCCTTGGCGTCCGTGAAGTGGCGGATAAGCTCCAGGAGAACCGCCTGAGATGGTATGGCCATTTAATGTGCAGACCGGAGGAGTATATACCTAGGTCGAAAATGTCTAGAGTGGGAAGTACCCAATCGGCCTCGAGGACGCCCCAAGAAGCGCTGGATCGACATCGTGAGAAGCGACATGACTGCCAATGGATTGACTTTAGAGGATGTAATAGACCGGGCAAAATGAAGAGAATTGAGTAGGAAGGCGGACCCTGGTGTAGACCGGGATTAATAATCGCCAGGCGGAAGAAGAAGAAGATCTTGGATAATCATTTAACAGAAACTTTTCACGCAGCGTTGAAACCAGCTCTTAGTCTGTATTTAGTGGCAGCATGCCGTTTGCGTGTGTATCGCTAACGACTGGCCGCAATATTTTGATCTATCCATTTATTTGGCTACTGGAGGTACAGTCGAACAACTTCCCGCTAGACCACCATAAGGTCGAAATTGCTTAGCAAGACATGGTCGCGTCCAGTTCCCTAGTCAAACGTAATATGGGGGAGTGGTTTTGTTATAAGTGTGCGTATTCCTCGACTCTATGAGCGAGCCAAAGGATTTTAAACTGATCGACCACGAACTTGTTTGATTGTACATATTTGACATAAGCCCCATACGAAATATATCAAATACTTATCTCTAGTGTCGAAATCCATGGATAGATCAAATGTTATACCCACCGTAAGTCACCAAGAACCAGACGGAACGTCGTTCACTGATATTTCAAACCCAGCACACCTCCACCAAAGAGCTCAGATATTTACATAGAGGCGCATTTCCTATGGGTGCTCTGAAGACAAACTTTCTGTGACCCAAATTTCCGCTTGGCGGCGTGGCAGTCGCGCTGTGACAGCTGTCTCTACGAGTGCAAGAGAGACGAACGTTTCTCCTGTGTATCTTAACTACGAGAGCAAGAGAGACAGAGAACGACGCCAGCGCCCAAAACGGCGCCAACTACGAACTAAACTGGAGACGGTCACCACTTGGAATCGGCACACGAAATCCTTAAGAACTGCGCTTCTATGTAAATCTGTATTCATTGCCTCCACCAATAAAGTTATATTTATAAGAAGGCTGAAAGGAAGGGCTGCCAAAAGAGCAAGGATTTTCAAGTTCAATCACAGATTTTCAACAGACAGGGAAATATCCTCGTATTCCCCGTAAGTCCCTTTGAACCCTACGTCACTAGAAAAATGACCACGTCTGGTGTTACATAGCATGATAGCTTATAGCTGTAACTGTTATCATTCCTTTTTATCTCATAATCCACTAGCATTTTCCGCCTACACTTCGCATGCAAAACATCCATAATTCTCCACGTAAAAAAATGGAAAAAACAAAACGGATGAAATGACGTCATCTCGGTGTTTTCCTACAATTTTGTTTATCCCACTGCTGGGCGTGGGGCAGATACGATCTCACGGCGCTCGCGTGTCGTGTTACTGTTTGCGCTCTAATATTTACATTACTATTTGTAATTCATTGGAAAAGGTGATAAATAAGTGAGATCCATTTATAAGGTGGGAAATCTGTGAGTATTATATCACAAGTATGATAGGACGGATTTAAATTGATTTGGGAATTAATTGAAATTTTAAGTAATGAACAATGTCTTCAAGAATTATCCGTCTTACCGCTGTTTATAACTGCCCCGAAAGCTGCTCCATCCCAACATGAGACAGCGCTTTGTGTTATGCAAAAAAGTCTCAATTTTGTAACACAGCGTGTTTGTGAAGTGGCCACGTACAATGCTTGACTTCACCCGTGTCTCCGACAGCGTCGAAATCACTTATCGGTAGATGACACTCTCCTATGTCACTCTCCAGTCTCCTTACTACCCTCACTCACAAAAACATACCTATCATTACATCTCAACGACGCGAAAGCACAATCAAACAAACACAAATTTCGCATAAGTAGGTATATAATATTAGTCTTGATCTCGCTAGCTGTACAATCACTACTTATTCCTCACGAGTTCCAATCGAGAACCCATAGTGACAACCGTGCGCGTTTTTGTGTTGATGTAGACCAATTTACTGATTGTACCCGACGCGAACAAATTGTGGGGAGTATCATACTCTAATCACTAATGAAATATCACGGGGACACGGGAAATATACCGGGGAGACTGCTCGCTACTATGGTATTACTTATAGACCGGGTTTTATTATTCACCTGTGGACGGTTTAAATAGCCCGGCAGACGTCATCCTGTACAAAATCAATAAATAAAAGCTCGTTCGTTTATCAATCAATAAAACACTTCTAAATAATATTCGAGAAACGTGCTATATATTCTAAGATAACGTTACATAGTTTATCCTAAGCTTGGTACTTTATTTAGGTAGTACCTGCTCTTGGCAGTCAAATAGACGATGAACATCTTAATATATAAAATCCTTGCGTTACTGACTGACAGGCACGCTACAGCCGAAACTATTGGGCGCAGGAAGCTGAAATTTGGCATGTATGTTCCTTGGGGACCGTAGGGGTGCACTAAGAAGGGATTTCCCGAAATTCCCACGGGATCGGCCAAAACGGGTAAATTAAAAAAAATGTATGCGTAGCTGCTGGCGTCCCCTAGTATTTATAAATAACAAAAAGGATTCTCGGCGAGTACCCGAATCCAAATGAGACAGAGTATTTCCTTAATGAGTATATGTTCTATGCAATCATAAGGGAATGACAGCAATAAAGTTTAGAAATACCAATCCAATTCTACATAATTACGGATTAAATAAGTTTGATAAAAATCGTTCTAGTACTTCAGTTACTAGTTAGTTAAATGTTACGAAACTCAAAAAAATATTGTTACCCCTCAGTTACCTTTGATTCTAGTGAGTCTTTTTGACTGATCCATGCATAGATTTACACTTTTCCATCTTATACTAATATATAAAGCTGAAGAGTTCGTTTGTTTATTTGGTTGAACGCGCTAATCTCAGAAACTACAGGGACGATTTGAAAAATTCTTTCAGTGTTAGATAGCCCATTTGCCGAGGAAGGCTGTAGGCTATATAACATCACGCTATGAGCCACGGGAGCGGAGCAGTAGCTTTAAATAACGCAGGTGTAACCGCGGGCATCGTCTAGTTTATTATAATTTTAGTTCTGATTTTGACTTTATTAAATGATACAAATAGTCATCAATTTAAAACGCTCATCACACATTATCCAAATCGAACTACGTACACTGACCCTCGCATAAAGGTGTGCATCCCTCCGTCATCCTACACGCATCCCTCACAAACGTATCCCTCTGTGCGTGTGGCAGATGAAAGTAACCACATCCATCATTGATCTATAAGGTCTGATTAACTGTTAAACGCACGTAAAAAACACAGTAATCATCTAGTTAATGGATCAGAAAAAAAGCTATAATTGGATTGATTGGGATTTGCAGTATTGGGGTGAGTGAGATTGGATTTTGCTGCGGATTCAATGTTATTGGATGTCTAAAGTTTTTATTATCTTCCCTGATATGTATCAAGGATGATAATAAAAGCTCCCGGTAGGTATATTCTATAATTTATACTATGTAGAGTCCGAATTATATAACTCTTCGCAGAATCTAGAGTCTGTCTAATGATCCTATTGACAACTAGGTATAGCGCTTTCAGTGGTTTACGCCAGTATATTATTGTGGATCTCGAAGTATCGGGTACAATGCCTGAGTCGAGCAAAAACTATTATTGGATTCTTCGGTTAAGAATTATCCAAAATAAGCTCGGAATCAGGAAGTTGTTGGTGAGTGCCTCGGCAACCACGTTGGTCTGCACTCAAAAGCAGTTAATCCTGCGCCCAATTTTCTTCCGTCTGGTCGTGTCAGATACCCCCTCGTACTATGTGACTAAGTGACAATAGTACATTAGTGTTTGCGCACACACTTTTGTAGGTTAAATATCCCCCTGTTGCATCGTCTCCTATCAGATAGGCCGGTTGTGGCTTAAATTAAGATATTATCATTACTTCTAGTGTTTAGGTCAGTACTAAGAGGGAAAGAGGAGAGGAGGAGGGGGAAAGGAGTGGTGTGTGGCGCGTGCTACATGTCCCAGGGACTCCTCACGACTTTGCGTCACGACCAGCCCTCATGTCGCGTGCGACTTTATGTCGAGCATAACGTATCGATACTATTGTTCGTTTTACATAATTATATTATTATGGCAGTTCGGAGAAGTGGTTATTAGACGTGACGTAGTGGTTTGTACCTTGTGAGGTCTGTAGTTACTGTTAGTGTAAAGGAGACCTTATCCTTGTTGCCAGGCAAAAAAACAGTGATACGATCTTCGCGTGTTTTTTTTTATATTCTGTTTGTGTTTGTTGCCAAATAAATAAATAAGAGTCGTGGAATCTTGTTGAACTCCATTAAACATTTTGTAACACATAACATAACTTCACGCCTTTTATCCACGAAGGGCCTACCCCTTCGGGGATAAAAGAGGTGTATTACACACCCACTTTTGGCTAGTTATGTTTCGGTCCCAATGTAATAGGGGGCGAGCCTATTTCCATCTACCGGGCACATTATTAAGCGAGCGATAATTAAGTTTTTAATACACACATAACTTCGAAAAGTCAGAGGTGTGTGCCCGGGTTACCTGGGGATCGAACCCGAGACCATCGTCTCGGCAGTCCCTTACGTAGGTACACCACTGGACTATCGCCGCTTTTTACATTTCTATTGATTGAGAAATCCTTCACTGAGAAATAGACAGCTTTGGGTTCTGATGGACAAAGCTATCTCATAAAATAGAACCCTATTCGAAGTATGTCAACAACATATATCAGTTACCTATTATTTTTGTGAAGAATAAATCGATCTGTTTTATCGAATTAAAATTAACGAAAAAAATTTTTTTTACGAATTAAATTGTGGTTTACTTTCATTAACTTTACCTACAGTAATAACATTTTAACCGTAAGATGTAGGACTTCTTTGCATTATCACTTGTCATTTTGATTGCTTAAATTAACAGTTATGACAGGAAGAGCAAGATATCTGTAAAAAACTACCATTTTAGAAAATAATATACGTACTATAATATTAACTCGATAAAATAAATGTATACAGTCTGTATCAAACAGCATACCAGTACGAGTTACGACACTATCCATACATTTACTTATGTTAAATAAGAAAACGCGTCCATATGACCTCTATGCGAGCTAACTAATTCATCATAACTTAATTAACGCCTATAATTAACATGTTGCTGTTAGATATGGAACTAGGTTGTTGAGAATAATTTCAAGTTATGTCTTTTTTTGGTTAGTTAGTTATAATGTTATATAGGTACTGACCCGCGAACTACGTACCGCCAAATTATACTGCTATTATTTTTTTATGCTTTTTTTCTTACAAACCTTTTCCTGACAATAACGATCACACAAAAGACAGATTTCTCCGATTTGGTGCAGTTGTTCCCCATTTAGTGGGTACCCGGTACCGGGACACGAAAATAAAATACCGAATTGCAGAGCCATTATAGACCAATAAAAAGTATTTTTTTATTGATTTTTATAACCCCTAGCGCGACGTGGACACTCACAGTGGGACTAGTCCATAAACTAAAAGTCACGCAGCGAGCTATGGAACGGGCTATGCTTGGCGTCTCTTTGAAGGATAAAATCCGAAATGAAGTTATCCGACAAAGAACCAAAATTACCGACATAGCTCACAGAATCAGTAGGCTCAAGTGGCAGTGGTCTGGCCATATCTGTAGAAGGACTGATGACCGATGGAGCAAGCGTGTCCTAGAGTGGAGACCACGTCTCGGCAAGCGTAAGGTAGGGCGGCCCCCGGCTAGGTGGACCGACGACCTGAAAAAGGTGGCTGGGACAGACTGGATGCAGAAGGCTGAGGACCGTATACTGTGGCGCGTGTTTGGGAGAGGTTTATGTTCAGCAGTGGACTGCGAATAGGCTGATTGAATCCCTACACGCACTGAGACATTTAAGAATCTTTTGTTGGGTCACAATAGACAAACTTTAGAATTACCGGGTCAAAGCATAATCAATTTTGATCGTTTAGCTCTGTAAATATAAGGTGATAGGACTCCTTCAAGAAAAAAAGCCCTGTTCTGTATCACCTTAATTACGAAAATTCTCAATTGGCATACTTAATGGCATATAAATAGTTATTAGATTTTAATAATTTGAAACACACAGCGTTTTTCACATCCAGTAGATATGTCAAAAATATAAAAATCAAGAAAAGGTCCAATGGCATAGATTCAGTATACACATTATTTTCGTTTTTCCAATTTCCAAACGAAACTACAGTAAGTATTCAATTGCCCTTTCATTCTGACGTCTCCAAGGCTCTTCATCATTTCCAATTAGTCATTTCGTAAAAACTACTATTTTCTATTTTGTGTAGAACGTCATGTAACATGTCCTCGCCGCCATTCTTCACTTTACTGCTGACCCACTTGCTTAAGATTTGATTCTAATTCTTATTTACTTAACTACTGCGTATTGAGTAACGCACCCTTAGTTTTATTATATACTGCTTTATATACTTATAATGTCGTAAATGGACATTATGGATATGTTACATTTTTATGTATGTGTGTAAATATGAACCTACTTAATTGTAATATGGGCCGCATTAAAATGTGTGTTCGTTTTGAATTATTCAGCATTCGCATGGGTGTCAGTTTTCAGGGAAAAGGTAGTCCATAATTATGCTATTGACGTGTATCTATATAAATAAAGGCAAATGGTCAAAAACCACTGGATGTATAAAAATTAAAGTTAAGATATAGGTACTTAATTTAATTTTTATCCGCCTGAGAAGCTGTGGGCAACAGCTAGTAAGCTACATATATTGCTGTAAAAATATCTGTGATTTTTTAGTTAAAGAATAAGAAACGATTAGCAACACCTACACTTAACCAGCACAAGCCTACACTTAAAATAATATTTTATCAGCTTTCTCCTACTCCAGCTAAGGCTGAGGATTGTTACGACTCTTAAGTTTTTATTGATGTGGTGGAAACCCTATTGCCACCCATACTCTTAGCTACTCTATGAAGGCAGCGATAGTCTAGTGGAGATACCAGCAGACTGCCATGCCGAGGGTATCGCGTTCGAATCCACGGCGCGCACCACTGACTTTTCGGAGTTATGTGCGTATTGAATTGTTAATTATCGCTTGTCTCGTGCCTCGGAGAGCACGTTAAGCCGTCGGTCCCGGCTGTCATGTAGATCTTTGACAGTCGTTATAGGGCGTCAGTACCTCTAAAACAAACTGACACTAGTCTAAACCATGGAATATCGCTATCCCTTCGGGTTGCGAAGGTCAGACAGGCAGTCGCTCCGTGGAAAAGCTAATATGCCGCCAAATCCGGTTAGACTAGAAAGCGGACCCCGGGTTGAGACTTGGATAACACTAGGAGGATGATGATGATGACTCTTAGCTACTCTATGATTTGAAATAAAATGTCTCTTTACTTCGTGTAATCTTTTTAAAGGGGGCGGAGATATGTGTCTGTTACCTAAAGGCATATGGGACCTCGCTAAAAATATCATCGACACCATCTTACGTCAGCTAGGTACCACCTTATTAAGGAAAAGAATCCTTTTCTATGCAAATCATCTTAAGAATAAACAAACAAAGCTAAAAATGCACTATATGATAATTTTGCCGAGCCGATGATCATTTACCAACAAAACAATGACTTGCTAACATACAATTGTAATTCAAATCATACGCTGAATCTATTAGGCCTTATAAGGCTCTGATTCTATACAGTCCGTTGACTCTAATTATTAAACAATAATAAATTGGACAATTGATACATGTGGTAAGCTGCAAGCAAATTTGAACTATATATGTAACGAAATAAAGTAGTTTTGTAACCTGCGTATTTAGCAGATTGATTGATTTGTGGGGAGAACATCTACCAAAATAATAATATGTCAAAAGGACCGCTATTGTTCCAACGGCAGAAAAAAACACTGCTGGGCCTCCTCTCAATACGAGAAGGGTTAGGCCATAGTCCAGCGCGCTGACAAAGAGCAGGTTGATCATTATCGGTTATCCTCCATGAGATGTTTCGAGAACATTAGATACAACTCTCAAATAATTGTGATATGTTAATAAAGAGACTTATGTTCATCTCAGCGGTAATTTTCTTCACGATCCTTTTCCTTCATTTTTATGCCAATAATAATGTTAATTCCGCCTAAAAGTAAAGGAATAATAACCTCGTGTATTTACTCACAGCTTGTTTTTTGCCTCCAAGTCTCTTCTCCCCAAAAGCACCTGAGTGCTCCTGTGACAAATAACTTTTTAAATATTTCCGTTGATTAAATCTACTCTCATCAGTCATCAGGATCAAGCTTTCACCATAATCTACCCCTCCCCATACTCCCAAAAAAAATCCTGGCCCCGCAACTTGTCATACTGTAGGTGGACAATGCAGGCTTACATTTGATAAAAAGGTGTTTAACCTGACGTGGTTTGGTCCGTTTTGAGTGTAGATGTGTTGAGATAAGTGGGGTCCAGTGACAAATATGTGTGGACAGATTTATAGCGGATCTCGTGATTATAATGCGCACAGAGGTAGACCGAGAGTTGACATTGTAACTTTTATATTATAGCCGTGAGATATAAAAAAAATAATTAAATATAAGTAACTATAGTTTATGTTGATGTTATTGTTTGGCTCCCCATTACGAGTACGCTGAGTATAACAGGTTCGATTCTCGAAAGGAAAACATTAAGTATGAGTCTAAGGTTCGATTCTCGAACATCCAGCTGTCGATGTTTTAGTTAGGTAATTTCAGTGTTTACAATTATTATTGTACCTATTGATGTTTTCGCCCAGATCACGTGTTTCAAGGCGAGGGAGGGCCTTGCATCGCAAACGGGATAGCACAAGGATGAAGATGATAACAAGGTTTTAAAATTAAGATTTAATAGGTATATAGGGTGTCACAAGACCCATCACCAAGCCGAAGTTTACTCGTTGTGGACATCATGCCAAGTCATACTAACCAAAAAAAATGGGCAAGTGCGAGTCGGACTCGCGCACAAAGGGTTCCGTACCATCATCTATAAAAGAAAATCACGTTCGTTGTATGTATACTTAAATACTTTATAAGTTTCTGCCTGTTTATTAAGATCGAGTAACAAATTGCTTAAAAATTACGTTTGTTGTATGGGAGCCCCCCTTTATTATTTACTTTTTTTAAATTTAATTATTTATTTTGAAAGGTAATATACAACTACATATTCTGTAAAAATTTAAAGCGTCTACCTGTAACAGTTAGTAATTTTGAGCAAAATATACGAAAAAAACACGTTTTTTGTATGGGGCCCCCCCTTAATTTTTTATTTTTTTTTATTTTTAGTATTTGTTGTTATAGCGGCAACCGAAATACATAATTTGTGAAAATTTCAGCTATCTAGCTATCATGGTTTATGAGATACAGCCTGGTGACAGACAGACAGACAGACAGACGACGGAGGCTTAGTAATAGGGTTCCGTTTTTTACCTTTTAGGTACGGAACCCTAAAAATACCTACCTGGGAAACGATTTTTTTTTAATTTTTCACATTTTTTAAACCGTGATTAAAAGCGCGCGCGTGCAATGCTTGAATTACCAATTTATCCATGGGGTCATAGGGCATCTAAAGAACATATTGGCGAGGTAAATGCATCGATTTTGTACCTAATTAGAAAAATTCCATACTAACTTTGAGCCTCAATCTCCTGAACCAGTAATTCCCAGGTATGGTGCCGAAGTACAAAATGTTCGTAGTGATTGGTACAACATGAGATTTCAGTTTTCCTTAAGGGTCTTTTTACTCCCTGTATACTTAGTTGTCGGGCTGACTCCAGAAACATTTAAACTGTTAGCTGCGCTTTGTGTTATAGTAGGTAACAGAAAATCTAATAATTTTATCAGAAAAGAGAAATGATCCCAAATCTCCACACGCAATAAAAAAACGAATCTCATACAAAAGCGAAAATAAAATGCCAAGAGTGGAACTCCCGACCCGCCACTTAATATTCCGTGTCCGTCGTCCACTCAGCTACTGTTTCCACGAAGGCGCATCGAATAATGTCCAGATTGTCCGAGATGCACCGCCGCATTTGCATCCACATGTTTTGCATGTCATCTCAAAATACGCATACGTGATCCAGGTATTGAGAAGCAAGTGAGTTTGTACTCTTTTAGGGTACTGTAGTACGCTATAAGGAACATTTATCATCATCATCAGCGTTGAACGTGATGGCCACGAGTATCTTTCCACTGTGTTAAGGGGAAGATAAGTCTAGCAATGTGTTTATATCTAGCGGGGACCCCTTAGCTAGAGCGGTGAAAGTGATAAGAGCGGCTAGCTTGTTCAATGTACCTACCAAATATAATGAAATGATCCAATGTACCTCCGTTGTATCCACAGAAATGACATCTGAAGTTGATGTCCATCCAGCGGGGCCCTTCGTCGTTATCAGGCCGAGATACCTAAAAGTGGTGTCAGACGAAACTTGGCCCAATGTACCTTCCTAGTCATGTATTTGTTCTTAAAAGTTTGTGATGATATACCAGAAATTAAGTTTCAAAGTTTTGTCTAGCCAGCAGGGCCCTTTGTTGTTTGAATTAACACATGCAGAAAATGCAGACCATTGTTATGTCTTTCCAATGTACTTCACAGTTATTCACTATTTACCAAAGATTTCGCAGTTTTTTTACCTAAACAAAAAAATAAACTTTTCATACAAAATAGTCTGTTTCAGCTGTCCATGTACCTACGTGTTAGCCGACTTAACACTTCTTTCGTTAACATAGAAAACTCTCAGACACGCATGCTTCCTCACAATATTTTACTTCGTTTAGCAAGCAAATTTTAATAAGCACATAACTCTGAAAAGGCATTGGTGCGTGCTGAAGATTTGAAACCTCTAGGCTATCACTACTTTATAAAATCGACTTATGAACTCGAATTTGCTGACAGAAAAAGGCATATAGTATTCGAGTTCTTCTTTTAGAAGACAGTATTCTTGTCAGATACAGAACCCGAGTTGTTTGTGACAATCACGCACTTGACGGGTTGTTTTTTATTTACTTACGCTTCTTGGTAGAAAGGTGATTTTGTGAATGTTTCAAGCGTGAGAATTGCCATTAATGTGGTAAATGAGAATAACTTGACAATACCGATGGTCAGAGGTTTGCTGAATGATGTAAGTACGATCCTCAGACCAAACTTTGTGTGGTCTTCAATTAGATATACCGAGTTTAATAAAAGTGTTCTTTATTGTTCCCTTGCTTTCGCCAGGTAGATTGAATGCAAATATTAAGTTTGACGAATTAACAGACACTTTTTGAAGTAGTATATTTAACGGATCTTACGGTCTTGCAGCAAGTAGGAGGAGTTTCAATGTGTTCATGCATTTCTGTCATACATATTACTAAAAACAGGTTATCTCTCGCTTTGCTAAGAACATGAGCGGATTAATTATTTTCGAACGTCTGCAATATACTTATACAGGGTGTAAAAAGACCCTTAACGAAAACTGAAATCCCATGTTGTACCAATTACTACGAACATTTTTTACTTCGGCACCATACCTGGGAAATTACTGGTTCAGGAGATAATGAGGCTCAAAGTTAGTATGGAATTTTTCTAATTAGGTACAAAATCGATGCATTTACCCCGCCAATTTTTGTGAAATCTCAAAAAAAAATCGTTTCCCAGGTATAATTTTTGGTTAGTATGACTTGGCATGATGTCCACAACGAGTAGACTTCGGCTTGGTGATGGGTCTTGTGACACCCTGTATACTTCTGATCAAAAACGGTACGGTATACTAAGTAGTAGGTATATCTCCTATGAATTTTAACAGGCTTGACTCTCATGGAATGAAATGAGTCTTTATTTCGTGTAAACTTTTGAAATTGCTTACGAAGCGTCATTTTTTTGAACTACCACCAGTTCGTGAAACAAGCCAGTTACTGCCAGCTGCTTGAAATCGAGGCGCACTTCAAAACATTGTCCGCATAGTTGTATCTGTCGGCTAGACGGGAGACTGGAGTATTTATCTAAAGGTGTGGACGAAACGTTTTAGTCATTATCGCACTCGGAATGTCGACTTTATCGGTGGGCACGCGCCGGACAAACGTAGACAGACAAAGATTTTACACCGGACAGTGTAAAAATCGGTGATCTCTCATCGAACATATAGATTGAGACTTACCTGTGTATGAGTGTAACTCATATTTGTGCAACGCTCTTGATTGTGTACATAAATATTAATTCTATTCTATTCTATTCTATTCTATTCTATTCTATTTTATTCTACCACATACACACATCACATATCTAGTCCCAAGCTTAGCAGAGCTTTTATGGGTACCTACTAGATAATGAATAAACATACATAAATACTTTGTTTTTGTAAATACATACATATTATACATAGAAACACCCAGACCATGACAAACATCCATGTTCATGCGCACGAATGTTTGACTTGAGCGGGAATCGAACCCGCGACAATCGGCGTATAGTCACTTACACTCCCGCTGCGCCAACAGGTCGTCCAATCAAATAATGAAAAATCTAATAATGTGTCTAGATAGAAATTGGTAAAGTTTGCAAGGATGCTATACTTGTATAACTTTGCCTGGCGGCAAATGCTTATTTGTTAATTGCCCATGTTAAAAGATTTTACACAAAAAATACCAATAAGAGTATCAGTATATTTAGAGTAAGACGGACTGACTATAAAGATTGTCAAAGTTAATTAAGACAGCCGATACCAACGCCTTAAAGTGATTGCCGAGCCACGCGGTAATGGATAATTAACTAAAGAATACACACATAACTTCGAAAATATTATTTTTTGTGCTTGATAGCCCATTTATCGAGGAAGGCTATCGGCTATATAACGCTATGAGCCACGGGTGCTTAGCAGGCGCTGACAACCGCTATTGAGTTGAGCTGCTGCTGTCACTGTCGGATTGTATACATAAGAAAGAGAAGCACGACGACGACGGGACGTTCAGAACTTTTTACAAAACATATAATAAATTAATTACTTAAAAATAAGTTGAGTAGTGAAAAATAAAAAAAACAACCAAGTTCTGTATTTAAATATGTGTTATAAATTTTACAAACGTACGTTGATAAGTAATACAGATATTTTTGTTGGAAGATCATTTTAAGAGGTTACTTAACTATTTTTTTGGATCGAGAAACCTTTTCAGAAACGTGTTTTGAATACAACAGGGTTCTCAGAAATATTGAACATATTATATATTTTTTTCTTTTGAACATAACATATATTTTTTCCTCGGCAGAAAAAATATATATTAATCAACAAACGTTATAGATTTACCAAAAAAAATGTTTGAGACAAGCCTATTTGGCTGCTGTCAGCGTCTTAATAGCGGAGATAACCGCGGGCTCAACCAGTGTATTAGAAGTAGAAACATACATAACTTTACTATGTCGAGAATGTGATTTCTTTCAAAGGCTTTCCTTTGTACAACAGCCAGGTCTATCCACTTCTAGTCTACACTAGGGATGTTGGATTCATCTGTAGAGTATGCGAGGAGCAGACAGTCTTATCTCCGCCGTTAAAACGCTTGTAAACCGGAGGCGACCTCCCAAACATAGATAGTGATGTCCTCTTAAATTTCACCATACACATTAAGACAATGTACTTTAGTACAAAAGCTTGTCCAGTAGAGAATGGATGGCTAAGTGATTTTTTAATTTTATGACTGCTACAGTGCTACTGATGATTGTATTGTCGTAAACGAGATAACTTAGGCTTTTTGGAGGCATCACTGAAACTTGTAAGACTTACAAAAACATAATCTGGTCGGTTGGTATAAAAGGTGTGGTTCAATTCCCACTAGGTATAAATCGTTATTTGATGAGTACCATTATAAGTCTGTGTGGGGACGGGTTAATAATACATCTAATCAATTTCATTCCATGGGTGTCTTAAGAGGCGACTAATGAAACTACACTAATACTCCCCCTTTTATTTATTTATTTATAACTTTATGCACAAACAATTTGTACAAAGGCGGACTTAATGCCAAAGGCATTATCTACCAGTCAACCTTTGGGTGATGCAGAGAAACATGTAATAAGTGCAGTTCTTAAATAAAGATGAAAAAAAAAAGAAGACGGAAACCTACAAAATAATATATAATGATAGATACCTAATTATCTAATATACGTACATATACTTACATACCATAAATAAATATTAATTAATAAACACATAGATATATATATATTTTATAATATCAATAAATATATATATATATATATATATATATATATATATATATATATATATATATATATATATATATATATATATATATATATATATATATAAAATAAATAAACGATAAAAACCTATGACGATTCAGTTAGTGCGTTTAAATAATTCTGCCGAACTCTAGTTTTAAACACAAAACGGCTAGTGGACATCCTGATATCAAGAGGGAGAGCATTCCAGAGAAGGATAGATTGTATATTAAAGGATGAATGGACTAGGGTAGAAGTGTGAGAAGGGCAAAGAAGCAGAAGATTATTAGAGGAACGTAGATTTTTCTCATGTTGACTACACAGAAATTGAAAATGAGAAGTTAAATAGACCTATCTATAACTTTACCATCACGCTATGAGCCACTGGGACGGACCAGGGACTATAAATAATAGAGGACGGGCATAGCTCTTTAAACATATAATGCCAGCCACAGAGATAGATACTAGGGATTTATTTTTTGCTAGCGTTGTGAGTGTTGTGTCTACAGATGTTATTGAGTCTGTAACCATTAAGAAATCTTTAGAAATAAACAAACAAAGGATTTGCATATTATTAGACTACTTCAGCGTCGATAGCCCAGTGGTGTACGTAACGGATCGCCGAGACGATGGTGTTGGGTTCGATCCCAGTTACCCCGGGCACACACCTCTGACTTTTCGAAGTTATGTATGTGTGTATTAACAATGTTAACTATCGCTCGCTTAATAATGTGCCCGGAAGATGGCAATAGGCTCGCCCCCTATTACATTGGGACCGAAACATAACTGGCGAAATGTGGGTGTGGAATACACCTCTGCCTACCCCTTCGGGGATAAAAGCCTGAAGTTATGTTATGTGTGTTAGTCTACTTTCTTCGCTAATTAAATTTCTATAAAAAAATAAATACTTACGAGTAACTAAAGATAACTTCCGTTTCTTTTCGCCGTAAAACCGAAGGCCTGTGTCGTCATAACATCTGTTTTATAAACAATACTGGCGCTGCGCATGAAACAAAGTGATTATTTGTTCTGTTCTACTTACTTTGTTCTAAAGAACAACCTTATAAACTGGAAACTGCAATACTTTCATGTTTATAGGAAATGCTATAGAAACAATCTATAGAAATTTAGGTCACTAAGATAATATTATGTATTAGATTTTAAAATAAGCTCACTGAGCTAAGCCATGGAATATCATTATCAATTTGGGTTGCGGAGGTCGAACGCTAGGACGATGATACACTTAACTTTGAGGGTTTGAAATTTCGCATTTAACACGAGATTCTTTTTATAGCAGTCTGTTATATAATACCAAGCTCATTACAGCAACGATAATTCCAAATTTACTTACCGCCGAATTCAATATCCGTTCTACACATGGATTTGGAGATTGGAAATACAAATTCGACATAGTCTCCATACAAAATATATCAAATATACAGTATCCCTAAACTCCAAATTCATAGATAGAGCAAAAATTGGGACGAGCCGCGAGACGTTAGAATACTTTCTATAGGCAGTAGAGCCTTGCTGATTTCAGCATGAATGGGCCGGCTCGACCGGGGAAGTACTACCTCCTCACAGAAAATAGACGTAAAGTAACAGTACCTAAACTATTGCGTTTCGTTCGGTGAGTGAGAGTGCTGGAGGCCCTATCCCCTATCCCTTCTCCCTGATCCCACTCCTCATCCTATCCCTTTTCCCAACCCCAAGGGGCGGCAACGCACTTGTGGCTCCTGTGGTGTTGCTTGTGTCCATGGGCGGCGGTAATTACTTACCATCAGGCAATCCGTCTGCTAGTTTGCCGCCTATTAACATAAAAAAGTACCTCGCGCCAAACCTAGCATTATATTTCTACCAGTCCACAAAGAAATCTAGACTACACCTGTAAATGACTAATGTTGTTAGAAACGTATTATTCAACCGGGTGCTTGACCCCCAGTAATTGTAATAATTCACTCGCCTCAATTGTTATGGGACAATGCTTGTAATCACATCGCTTTCTACGGACATGACACTTAACCAATATGGCGGCCGCCAAATTATGCGAGAACCTGTCTTAGTGGAAATTTTGGCAAGATTTACAACCTTCGAAGCAGCGATACCCTAGTGGAAAGACCGACAGACTGCTACGTAGAGAGCCTCGGGTTCGAATCCACAGCGTGTACCAATGACTTTCGAAGATAAGTGTTATTAATTTTTATAAATATTTTTTTATAGGCTCACGCCTATATATACCCGAATGGGTAGACAGAGGTGTAATATTACACCCACATTTCGCCATGAGTTTTTAGGTCCCACATAATAGGGGGCGAGCCTATTGCCGTTACCGGGCACATCACCAGACTCCGTGCTGCTACTGAGAATTCGGAAAAACCCAGTAACACTTTTGCCCGACTCGGGAATCGAACCCGGGACCTCCGATCAGCAGTCGCATACGCTATCCACTGGACCACAGAGACAGTCTCTAGTTTTTGAAGATAAGTGCATATTAAATGGTTAATTATTATAGCTCGCTAAACAGTAAAAGAAGACATCGTGTGAAAAATTAAGGGTTTATCCTCCTCATAATGATCTCAGAATTAGAAAGACATGTGACGTCGCCCAAACTTGACTGTGGTGCGCTTGTGGTGGAATGTCACCTAAGGGTTGCACCCTTCTCATAGTGACAAGGGGCCCATATCCAGGAGTAGTATAGTTGGTATGCAGGGCTGATGATGACGAACGAATGATGTACAGAATACAACATTGATATTTCCCTATCCTTCTTGAGATAGGTACTCTCTACTTGGTAGCGTATCGCAATTTAAATTGTCAAATGACAATATATTATTTTTAAGATTAACCTGTCTCCATGATGGACCTACAAAGACGAATGTCTAATAGCTAACAAATAAAAAAGATCATCACTGTTATTTTAAGCGATAATACTGCTGGGGTGCTAGATAAAAAAAAACATGACGTTGCGCCAACTTCGATAGTCAAGTGTCTCTACCATGCAACTGCTAATCAAAAAAAAAAAACAATCAAAAAAATCAAAATCTTTTATTCAAAATTGGCTGGTAAACAGCTCTTTCTGAACGTTAAATTTTACAATAGACAGTCCCCAAAAAGCCCAACCCTTCACTGCTTCCTATGTGTTTTCGCTAGGAAGAAGAATATAATAATGTATGAACTACTGCGTATATTCAGTATCAGAGTACCTACTGCTCAGAAAACTTTCTCCAAGGACTTCAAAGATATATAAAAACTATAGATGCGATGCCCGCACACTGAAATGGAGGCAATTGCCGCCATTCCGTTTAGCTACGCGCGAACCTGTGTTGTGATAGCGTACTATCTCTCCGTAACAATAATTTGTGTATAAGAATTTAAAAAACAACTAAAATTATCTCTCTCTAACAACAGGTGTTGTTTTATAGTAGTATTTATTTACTTTCTCTTTCTTTATTTATACAAGATATTATTTGATATTTGTAGCCGTTTTTCAGAGCCGCTTTGTGGGAGTACGGCGCGTCTATATTTTAATACGTCATTGAGTTGTAGAGCCTTACTGATTATAGCATGAATGGACCGGCTTGCTTGAAATGCTATGATCCCAAAAAAAATGACGTAAAGTATAAAACAGTACCTATATTGTTGCGTTTCTTTCGGTGAGTGAGAGTGCCGAAGGCCCATTGCCTATTCCTTCTTCCTCATCCCACACCTCCTCTACAACTCTTTTCCTAACCCAAAGGGAGGCAACGAACTTGTAACTCTTCTGGTTTTCAAGTATTTATAATATTTTAGTTGTTTTCAAGTCTTAATGTTGTTTTTGTACAAGGCATGATGGGGTTGGCGTATCCACATGGATAAAAACCCCAATTCAAATAAAGAATGAAAAAAACATATAAAAAAAAACTCTTCTGGTGTTGCTTGTGTCCATGGGCAGCGGTGATTGTTTACCATCAGGCGATCCGTCTGCTCGTTTGCCGCTTATGATGAAAAAAAAGACCAACCGTACACACAGCTTCATATCAGAGCACCCTTAATTTCCCCTGATTAGGTAACGTTTCCATACAACGGTGAGCAATAATAAGCTATATTCATTACAATTGATGTGAGTTGACAATACCTCGTGGGATAAGTCTCGTTCACCACTAATTCTATTATCTGAGTACCATTCACTGGGATTATACGTCATGTATCACTGTACAAGGGTTTTCCAATGGTGTCGACACAGGTTTTGTATAACCTATAATAATTCTTCATCCTTCTACTGTCTATTAAAAATGCGAGTTTGTGAGGATGAATACCTCATCATCAGCCTTTAACAGAGGAATTGGCCTACTATACCACGCTGGCCAAACGGGTTGGTATAGGGTTTGTACCAAGTTTTCCTTCTCTTACAGTGCTGTTCTCAGCATAATATGCTCTATGGGATGATATGGGGTGGTGACAGTCCGTATTCCGTAGGTGGTGATAATCCGTCAACACACGGACGAGGACGAGGATGGATACCTAGATGTTTGTTACTCTTACATGAAAAACTGCTGAACTGACTATTATGATGTTTTGGAGCAATATAGGTTTCTACATCGAAGTGGGATTCTCTACATAGGCATAAATGAAAAATATTGATATTAATTTATATAAAAAAATGTATCTAAAATTATATTCTTCACTATTACTCGGCATTATGGTTGCATTACAAATAATAGAGTAAGGTGTTTATGGTAAGGCAGCAAACGGTAAACAGTGCCCCAAATCCAAAAGGCACCATCTTTAAAAATGTCAGTGTTGCTCACATTGCCAAATTAATAAAGTGCGTTGCCTCTTACCAACCGTAATAACTAATGAATGGCAGTCACAAGTCATTGACATATCAATAATCAAACAATAATACATTAAAACAAACGAATTAATTAGCAAACAAACACACATCATAAATCGGGATATGGAAACGACATTTTATAACGGTAAACGTGGTTTAAAAAGCACTACATATCATATACATAAAACTATAACAATCCATTATAAGCTGACCCATGTTTGTACTGCAAACCGATTAAATTATAGCTCAGCTTATGCTGGACTTATAGATTGAGTCAATGTGTATTTCTGCAAGGGCCAGCAAAAGCTGATCTCTCTTTATGAGATAATCCCATCCAATCATAGTCCAGGTTATACTGGCTTTAGTATGATGTTTCGTATATGTTTACGTCATAAGGGCAGTAGTCATGCTATTGTTTCGAAGTCTTGCAGTTACGCGCCATGAGTAATCGTTGCGAATATGTAGCCTAAATCACGAATATACGGGGTACTAGTCATTTCGTCGACCACAAGGTATTCCCGCAGGATGAATGCAAAATTTGTAAGAATACCTAGTTGCTTGCTGTACACCTATGTATGTTACCTATAAAAACTCAAGGAACATATTATAGCTACCTTGGGGCCGATTCTCCTATTTTTATATGACATTGATTTTGAATTGACTCAGAAGCGGTATTCTGTCATTATCGTATGTGTGGTTTTATTTATGTCATAATTTGAAATAAACAGTTCGTCGTTGACATATATTTTGACACTTGTTTCAATTTACGATCTCGTTACAACTTCGTTTAATTATCAGATAATTTAGAAAAATACGCTTTTTGTGGCGTAACTGTGACACTGACATGATATCGAAACTGTATTTATTTAGTAGAATTGGGTCCCTTTTTATAAGAGTCAATGGAAACAGGCGATTAATTTAGGTAGTTACCTGATGGTTAATTATAACCGGTTTTAATTAAAGACGCCATATGCGCATATATTATTATTACTTGTCGTGATTGACATTTTATTCTTCATCATTATCATCAGCCTGGCATAGTCCACTGCTGGCTATAGGCCCCTCCAATGGCACGCCACTGAGCCCAATTTTCGGCTCTTCGTGTCCAG
This sequence comes from Euclidia mi, assembly GCA_944739405.2. Lineage (NCBI taxonomy): Eukaryota > Metazoa > Arthropoda > Insecta > Lepidoptera > Erebidae > Euclidia > Euclidia mi. Next base: position 36,345,493 of record OX123206.2, read on the forward strand.
CTGCTGCCAGCTGCTTTGCGTATATCATCACTCCTCCTAGCTGGAGGGCGTCCTACATTTCGATTGTCGCGGCTTGGTCTCCACTCTAGAACACAACTTCTCCAATGGTTATCGACACATCATTGCAGAACTTAAGCTATTGAAGCTAAAAAAATGTGGACAATGAGTTACTCTTGTAGACTTCCACCCACTGAGGAATCGTTGTTTGAAATGGCACCTCTAAAGAGATAGAGCAGGGTTTTATTGAAAACCCACTGATTTAGAAGAAAGCTATAATTATGAGAGTTCGGGCAGGAGCTAGTGTAGCCTATAATTATTTATATAACTAAAGCCTCATTATTATTTCACGTTCCATGGTCAAATAGTAATCTTCATCATCATCATCAGCCCTTTATACTGTCCTACTGCTGGGCACGGGCCTCTTCTCGCTATGAGAAGGGTAAGGCCATAGTCCACCACGCTGGCCTAGTGCGGGTTGGCAGACTTCACATGGCTTTCGAGAACATTATGGAGAACTCTCAGACATGCAGGTTTCCTCACGATGATTTCCTTCACCGTTAAGCAAGCGATAATTAACAATTTAATACGCAATTAACTTCGAAAAGTCAAATAGTAATAACGATTTTTAATATTTCATCTGTAAAGGGGCAAAATTACTAGTAGCACATACAAGCAAAGCTTCTTAACCAAACCCAAACACTCATATTGGTAATTTGGTCACGTCGACAATGCAACGGATCATCCGTTACTCTATGCAAGAAAGCTATGCCATAATAATTGAGCTTCAACTCAACCACCTGACATGGCTGTTATTTATAGGCATTTTGTTTTATAGGTAACTACACATTTATCATTTATTATCATTGTCCATTCTCATTTATCTTCCATCCAAGACTTGTAATCCGAGATCCAATTTGTAGTCTAAACAGATTTGACAGAGTATTAGCTTTCTTGACGTAATCTATAATTTATTGCTCTTTTCTTTTTATCTTTGTTTTCGTATGAGTGTGTGGAAACTCTGGTGTCGGAGTCGGAGTTTTTAGGCCACGCACTGATGAAAATACCACAACAAGTGGTCACCCATCCATATAGTAACCTCTGCTAATGTTGCTTTACTTTGCCGATCTGTTACGAGCTGCAAGTCAAGCCACGCTATCAGCACTGCGACTAATGGGAGAAAAGTTTAAAAACTCCGACACCAGAGCTGGCCATGGTCACACACTCGTCTCATCTCATCAACAAGCCACCTCTGGACTTAGGGTTTCTCACAGGGTTCAAAACGAGCCCCGATCTCCCGTTCTCGACATCTAGCCACTACAGGCCGCCTTCCTCGGATCGTCGGTCCATCAATGTATACAGTCAAAATTCTTGCGTTGAGCTGACGGGCAACGCACAGCCGAAACTATTGGGCGCAAGCTGAAATTTAGCATGTATGGTCCCTAGGGGCCGTAGGTGGGTATTTCCCAAAATTCTCACAAGATCGGGCATCCTCTAGTCTCATTTTTTTTTATAGACTCACGCCTGTATCCCCGAAGGGGTAGGCAGAGGTGTAATATTACACCCACATTTCGCCATGCATTTTTAGGTCCCACGTAATAGGGGGCGAGCCTATTGCCGTACCGGGCACAGTACAAGACTCCGCGCTGCTACTGAGAATTTCCTAACGGAAAAACCCAATAACACTTTGCCCGACCCGGGAATCGAACCCGAGACCTCCCAATCCCACGCGCACATTTATGCCGCGAGACCAACGTCTCATATAAAAAGCAAAACAGCCGTGTGTCGACACCATTGGAGAACACATATCTAACAGTAAACACATAAGTTTACGTAAGCTCAGTGTGTCAGCGTGGACACTCGTTCATTCTATTGTCCACCGTGGCGTACTCTGTGTGTAACGGAGAAAATTGTGGGAGATCGATGTTGTACCTACCTACTGTCCCTAGAATTACGATGTAATCATAATATACAAAGCCTTGGAAGACAAATAAGAACATCGTTCATGAAAAGAATCTGCGGTTGACTGACTGGTTCGATTAACACACAGGAAAAATCTTTGTCTGCTCAAAGATCATGATTATAATCTTGGGCGTCGGCAGAGAGGGGAGGGTTGCAGCTGCCTATAGAGGTTAAAAAAAACCTACAATTTTCTCAATAGGTACTTTTCTCACTTTCCATATCAACGTGCCTTGGTTTTGTTAGATTTATTATTATGTCTCAGCTTTTAAACAAATGACATTCGAAACGATGAAATTACTAGGTTGGCAACACGAGAGAACTAATGAAAAGGAGGTTCCATCTTAAGCACCTTTTTATTAAAATTGCTAAAAGCCAGCGATTCTCCAATGATTATAAGATTTTAAGATTTATGTGCTCAGGTATATCCAAAATGTTCGATCATACATACATACATACATATCGTCACGCCTTTTATCCCCGAAGGGGTAGGCAGAGGTGTATTTCTACACCCACTTTTCGCCAGATGTACTTTAGTGACACGTAATAAGGGGCGAGCCTATTGCCGTACCGGGCACATTTCCAGACTCCGTGCTGCTACTGAGAATTTCGTGACAGAAAAACCCAATAACACTGCCCGACCCAGGAATCGAACCCGGGACCTCCCGATCCCACGCGCACACTTATGCCGCGAGACCAACGAGGCAGTCGTATAAGGTTTGATGTCGAGTTTTCCGTCTCTACGCAAAGATGGTATTTGCATCGTGTTATCCCTTAGTCGCCTCTTACGACACCCACGGGAAGATAGGGGGTGGTGACACTTGTATTCTATGCCGTCAACCACACGACAGGGAGTATAGATCATACGTAGAGTATTTCAAGAACTTAAGTGCCTAACTTAACTAACCTGTTATCCTTCATTTGCATTTAATTAGGCTATCCTCGTTGTACATTTTATGTTTTGTTTTTGCATAATATAAAGGTACCAATAGATATCCCACTATTACATGTAAGTTCCCCATTTTTCTTCAGTTTCACCCCTAGCAGCTCTAAGCAACCCCCGAAGACTTAAAAATGTCAAACACAACTCGAAAACTAAAAAGTGTCTTCGTGAAAGTTCGTGCGTTGTCGGCAATGTTCGTTTTTATCCAGTTTTTAGCTAGAGTTAGCCGAAGGTAGCAGGCTGGCGCTCTCTGGCTGTCAAGGGGGAGTGCTGAATCGATATGCAAGTAAAATGTACACCTGGAGTGACTATGAGTTTAGAATTTTCGGGAAAAGTCCTGTTTTCAAAGGTTTTGTCACCTTGTATTTAATACATTGTTAGCAATTACAATTTCAGAGCTAAAACAGGGTAGGATGTATGTGTAACACAGTCATAATAATACAAATGAAATCAAATTAAGCAGGTAATCGGCAAGATGATTTTCTTATTTGCAAAGTCACTTAATTAACCGGGATTTAACATGGAGAGTTGAAACGGAACCTTCATCTTTTAAAATGATCCAGAGTAGGTGTTGATAGAGCCTACCATAGTATCTTAATCCATGTCTTTGTGTCTTAGTGAGTGACTTACACAGAGACAGCAATATTAGATGTTTTTGATCAGTATCAGCATATTCGAGGGTACACACCATAACGACTGCTAAGATCTTCTTGACAGCAGTGACCGACAGCTTAATATGTTTGCTGATTCACAAGACAAGCGATAAGAAAATAATATAACAGTTATACCCTTTGCATAGCAATCTGTTGATATCTCCATTGGGCTATTGCTGCCTGCCGAACGGAACTTAAATGGTGGTAAATTGTTATATTGTAGCCTTGACATTTTATGTTATAGGCGGCAACGAGCTTATTGATGCGATGCGACCGCCGGAAATCTCACTCTCCGAACGAAACGCGATAGTCTTACTTTACATCAATATTATGTGATATAATAATTTCCTGTTTTTAATTCTATCTCTCTCTCTCTCTCTCTCTCTCTCATCAACAGCCTTTAATAGTCCACTGCTGGACTAGGCCTCTCCTTTGAAAAGAGGAATTGGCCTACTATACCACGCTGGCCAAGCGGGTTGGTATAGGGTTTGTATCAAGTTTTCCTTCTCTTATAGTGCTGTTCTCTGCATAATATGCTTTCTCTGTCGGCTCTTACGACACCCATGGGATGATATGGGGTGGTGACAATTCGTATTCTTAATCCGTCACCACACAGACAATTTATTAATTAGATAGATAATTAGAAGAAATTATTAATAAGAAATAGAATAATTAATTCTATCACGTTGCCGATAACCGTTGGGGCTGGAGGATTCTGAAGTGGTGACCAGGTACCGGACGACGCGCGACGCAGCAGGGCTAGGCATCCCACAAGGTGGAGTGAAAATCTGGTTAAGATTGCGGGAAGCGGTTGGGAGCGGGCGGCTCAAGATCGGTCTGAGAACTGATGGGTCTGAGAACCTTGGGAAAGGCCTCACACACACGAAAATCATCATAATGTTGATTTTCCTGATTATGATGTTTTCGTGCACCCTCCGTCCCGAAATATCCCATCCCACCTCCGCGCATCATGGTCACACCACACACCCTTCGTCAGGTGACTCACTTCGCTATCTGTGTGCGCGCACACAAGCACACGACACAGTTGTGTGTGTGCGAGACACAATGGCGTCTGTCATTGCGGAGTGGGCGGCATAGGTTGGCTTCGTGGAAGTTTTAGAAAAGAGAGCTTTAAGAGACATCTAGCACACTTAAATAATGCTTTAATCCGTTCTCTTTTGAATAACTCATATCATATTAATTACTGCCGGTTTTAAAATCAGATCTATCCATGATTTTGTCTACTAGAGATGACATGTTTGGTATATTTTGTATGGAGCTTATGTCAAATATGTATCTCTAGTAGCGAAATCCATGGATAGATCGTATATTAAATCCTGCCGTTAGAGGCACCCAATAAACCGCTCTCATTTCGATGTCTCGTCATGGTGCTCTACTTACCTTTCTGTTAATCACTTTACCTATTTTATAGGAATCAGACCCAGAAATCACCACCATTTTCACCTTATAGAGTTATCAGTGGGACGATATTAAAGTAAATCGTCTCACTGAGGATGCCTCATTGACAAAACATTTGTAATTCCAGCAATAAATATACAATAAGAAGATTGGTTGCCTGATGTCACAAGAAAATAATAATATCTATTTCACGTGATAACACGTCAACCATAAATTCGACTTAACGTTGATATTTTAAGATATATAGAGAACCCATATATCTTTTAACAAGTAAATTATTGGCAGTTTTGGCTTTAAGGATGTCTAATATGTATTGCCTCATCTCTGTATCTCTATCTCTTATCAGAGATCTCAAAAATATTCACCGCTGAATTCAATATGTGATATATCGATTTTTTGGGATTGTAGATTCGATTTTGAGATAAGCTCCATACAAAATAATATGTCTTCTTCTTCTTTCGAGTCAATGACGAGTCTCAAGTTTCAAAGTATTAGTAAAGTATTAGTTTTGACATAGTTACAATATGTCAAACACGAATCTTGAATCTCAAACATTGATTTTGATAGATGGAATGTTGAAACCAGCCATCAGCGAATCAAATTGCGCAAGTTTTGCTAGTTAACACCAATTCTCTTAGCACCAACTACCCTACGCCAGTTAGGTGTTGTTTTTAATATTTCAGTGTGCCGAGCGGAGACACGCGCGTCTCGGGGGAACATGCACACACACTTACACAATACCTATACAAACACGTAACTATTCACACACACATACACAACTAACAAGATAAACTTTGCGTACCTACGTAGCTATTGACGCAGGACACACCTTTATTTAGATCTAGATATGTTATTTAGGGTGCTTTTTAGGGTTCGATGTAGTGTTTAGTTTGAACCTTTAGGGGACGGTTGGATGGTGGTTAATGATTATTCGTAGGCGCTTTTTACTGACAAGATAGATGGGTGTAGAGATGAAAAAGAAAATACAAGTTATATAGGTAGAATATGAAATGAAATGAAAAATATTTTATTGCTGTATTGAATACACTTTATAAAAAAATAAAGATAAAGAAATATAATTTTTTCGCCACACATATTATACACTTAAATAAACAAAAAAGAGAAAATTAAAAAAAACGAAATTGACAAATAAGAAAATAAAAGAAAAATAATCACATACAATCTAACAAGTGAAGAAAAACAAAATATAGAAAAAATATACTAGAAAAGAAAACAGGTAGGACAGAAGTAGCTAAAGATATTTGCGTGCAGCCAAATAAAGGCCCTGATTCGACATAAATGCTAGGCGAAAGCCTGGCGCCGATTTTCAACCAGGCCCTCTAATGACTCACGCATGTTATATTTATTATATACTATGAAACATTATTCTAACATTGTGTTATGCAACTTTACAAATTCTGAAAGTGGCGGAATTTGAAGAGCAAACTCTTCCAGGCAACTTTAGGTGAAAAGGAATGATGTTAGCACTTAAGTTTGTCATAATTATTATATTGTATAGTTAGAAGACAACCGCAATAAACAAAAACATAGATAAACTTCAAGATATAGGTTACATACCGTAGTCCACAGCTGGATATGGGCCTCCCCGACGCCTACTGAGGAACATTTTCGGTTCCTCGGGTCTAGCCACTATCAGCCATTTTATGAGTATCGTCACTCCACCAAGCTGGAGTGCGTCCTATACTATGCGATATACCGCGTATAAAATTAAATAGGGTTAGGATGCCGCCTTTCATGAATATAGCTGTAAGTTATATAGATAAGTTAACACCTTTTTTGCCGCGTTTCCTCGAAGACACACTACGGAGGGTGCTCCCCATCTTCACTCAACCATGTGTAGAGGTCACGTAGTATTTTTTATACAGTCTGAATAATAGCGAACAACATTTGACTTATACCAAATATATTTTTTAATAAAGTCAATGCTGCGGGCTTTTTCGAGTAAATCCTGTAGCGTATGGGCACAAACATTCATCACCACAGCCAGAGTCAAAACAGCTATGTGTGGATCTCACAAATTGGTCCCGTACGAATATCGAACCAAAAACAATAGGCGCAGTAGTATGTAAGAAGTAGTACAGCCGCTTAGACTCCTGCATCTTCCGGGCAGACAAAACATGTTTAATATAATCTGTATCTACAAAATTCTTCCGTCTGAACCTTATTTTATGGTCTGAACCTATGGTCTGAACTAACTGACAGACAATGCACAGGCGAAAAAGTATCCTTACTTTAAGGCCGAAACTACAGGCAATGAATACAGATTTACATAGAAGCGCAGTTCTTAAGAATTTCGTGTGCCGATTCCAAGTGGGGACTGTTCCGTTCGTAGTTGGCGCCGTTTGCGGCGCTTGCGTCTTCTCCGTCTCTTTTGCTCTCGTAGTTAAGATATGTACATAGGAGGAACGTTTTTCTCTCTTGCTCTCGTAGACATAGCTGTCACAGCGCGACTGCCACGCCGCCAAGCGGCAATTTGGGTCACAGAAAGTTTGTCTTCAGAGCGCCCATAGGAAATGCGCCTCTATGTAAATATCTGAGCTCTTTGCTACAGGGCTTAAGGGGACTACAAGAGCTAACTTCGCTGTCCTTGTCGGATTGTATGCGTAAGAAAGAGAAGCACGACGACGACGGGACGTTCAGAACGCTTTACAAACCATAAAATAAATTAATTACAGAAAATGTATTGATCGGATTAAAAAAATAAAACAGTATTTCGTTAGTATGTTGCTTGTTGAATAATTTGTCAAAAAATCAGAATTACTGTATGTATTTTAATATGGTTTTTACTCGTTAAAATATTTTTTTTAGAGGTATCTTTGTGATTTTTTTCTATCGAATAACGTTAGTTGTATTATGTTTTCAACACAGTACTTAAATAGATTATATCCTGAAGAATATCATATATTTTTCTGATTGTGCTAACTGCATTGAATCATATACTTTAAAGCATTATAAAACTTGCGTTTAGCTCTTGTAGGCCCCTTAAGAAGTTAAAAGTTGGCATGTTACAACATACATGTTCCTCTAGGTATGTAGCAGAGCACTAAGAATACATTTTTGGAAATTCCTATACTAAAGAGCCTAATACAGCCCCACGCGGGTCCGTGGGCGCACTATTATAGATACTTATTAAAAAGAGCAATAATATACATTGCAAGAGGCATGTATCATCATCAGTCCTTTATACTGTCTTTATTATGAGAAGGGCTTACCCTTCTTGGACTATGGCCTTAGGCTGGCCAAGTGCGGGTTGGCAGACTTCACATGTCTTTCGAGAACATTATGGAGAACTCTCAGACATGCAGGTTACCTTTTTCTTCACCGTTTAGCAAGCGATAATTAACAATTTAATACGCACATAACTCCGAAAAGTCATCGGTGCGCGCCGTGGATTTCAACCCGGACTCTCTGCGTAGCAGTCTGTCGGTCTCTCCACTAGGCTATCGCTGCTGTAGGCATGTATGCTGTAACCAAAATCCAAGCAAATAATCATAATAAGACTTTACCAGCCCCTCCAGCCAGATGAAATAATCAAGAAAACTGTATACTGCAACAATGTTCAATTAAGTACGCTTTTAAAGGCTATGGTCCATTGGCGGCGGCAGATTTATTATCAATAGAAGAGGGCTGATGGACGAGCCATTTCTGATATTTACTTCTTGTGAATAAACAAGACAAAGAAATTATCTCGTTCTGCATGCTAACCAGGTTGCTGAAACTTATCACACTGAGATCCATTTTCTTCGGAATTTGTCCCACTGTAAGCGACAAAAATCATTGCTTAATATACATTGCCTTTTGACGAACAAGGACTAAACTTAATCCGAAGTTTAGTTCTAGACTTAGAAAGTCGTGTAAAAGTTTTTACATCTCTCTCTGATCGGTTCTTCATGTCTGAGGATCGTGGTCATCATCATCGTCCTAGCGTTATCCCGGTTTCATCCACACGCCTTGGAGCCCGGGGTCCGCTTGCTGGTCTAACCAGATATGACAGAATATCAACTTTTCCACAGAGCGACTACCGTCTGACCTCCACAACCCAAAAGGATAGCGATATTCCATGGTTTAGACCAGCAGTGTCAATTTATTTGAGGGTACTGAGTACTGACTCCCCGTTACGACTGACAAATATCTTCATGACAGCCGGGACCGACGGTTTTAACGTGCTCTTCGAGGCACAGGGCCAGCGATAATTAACTATTGAAATGTTTGAGGATCGTGGTCATGTTCCGATGTAAGTCTTGAACGTTAAGTATTTCCAACGGTATTTTATTATCCTGCAAACAGTTTTATGAGTTTTTGCTCGTGGTGAAATGAAAAATTGATCAGCTGTTCGCGAAAAAATTATCAGCTGTTCCATACTAAATTGAACCTTAACCTCGACTGAATACATGTAAAAGTTGATTACTTTCGCGATGTCGGCAATGTCCCTATTAACTACTAGAGAACGCCAGCAGCTACGCCTGCATTTTTTTTAATTTACTCGTTTTGGCCGATCCCGTGGGAATTTCGGGAAATCCCTTCTTAGTGCACCCCTGTGGTCCCCAAGGAATATACATGCCAAATTTCAGCTTCCTGCGCCCAATAGTTTCGGATGTAGCGTGTCTGTCAGTCAGTCAGTAACGCAAGGATTTTATATATTAAGACGACAATCACATCCCAAAAGACTTGCACTATTCTAAGAATGACAAATTGTGTAAGTATAACATTTTCACTATTTATTTAGCAGCGATAGCCTAGCAGCGGTAGCGCTCGTAGCGAGACTTGGCTTGCCGTTCATAACAGATCGGCAAAGTTGAGCAACGCTTGCACTGGTCACCAGTTGGATGGGTGACCGTGTGTGGCATTTACATCTGAGCGCTACCGTGCTTCGGAGGGCACGTAAAGCTGTCGGTCCCGGTTCTTGTCCAAGGATAAGGATCGTTAGGCCATGTCGGAGGCCTTCGGGCGGTCTGAAAACTCCGACACCAGAGTTGGCCACACGCTCACACGAAAAACAAAACAAAAGCGATAGCCTAGTGGAGATACCAATGCAGAGGGTATCGGGTTCAAATCTACGGAGCGCACCACTGACTTTTCGGAGTTATTTGCGTATTGAATTGTTAATTATCGCTTGTTTCGTGCCTCGGAGAGCACGTTAAGCCGTCGGTCCCGGCTATCATGAATATCTTTGACAATCATTATAGAGCGTCAGTACCTCTTAAATAAACTGACACTAGTCTAAACCATGGAATATCGCTACCGGGTTCTTCGGATTGCGGAGGTCAGACAGGCAGTTGCTCTGAGGAAAAGCTAATATTCAGCCAAATCCGGTTAGACTAGTAAGCGGACCCCAGATTGAGACTGGGATAACGCTAGGAGGATGATGAGCATTTTCACTATTTATTAATTTACTGCGTATCAGACGCGCTACTCGCTGTCCGCTGTCAGTATGACCACAACCGTAAAATCTACTATCAATTACCACGAGTTCCACGTATTGCACTAAAAAACAAACAGACAAGGCATATGTATGGCGCATGTAATCTCATCTCGATACATTCCCATGCAAAACTGATCATGTAAAACAATCGATACGTAACATTTTGCATAATTGATTGCAATGCGATGTTGCGTTACTGAGAAATCACTACTTCTCTATTTCGTGTTGTGCTCAATGGTTTTTAGGATCTGATTGTATGTTTTGTCCTGTTCTCTACAAATATACAGGTTGTCACAAGACCCATCACCAAGCCGAAGTCTACTCGTTGTGGACATTATGCCAAGTCATACTCACCAAAAAATATTCGGGAGAAATATTTTTTTTTAAGTAGACATCTTTTTTAAACTGAAAATATAAGGTCGCGCGTGCAATTCCTGAAATACCTTTTTATATATGGGTGAAAAGGACATCTATAGAACAAATTGGCGGGATAATTGCATCGATTTTGTACCTAATTAGAAAAATTGCATAGTGACTTTGAGCCTCAATACCTATCTCCTGAACCAGTAATTTCCCAGGTATGGTATTAAAGTAAAAAATGTTCGTAATTATTGGTACAATATGGGATTTCAGTTTTCGTTAAGGGTCTTATTACACCCTGTATTTCTTTTTTCTTCTTTAGGCTATCAAAGTAAGGGCCATCAGGCTATTATTCTCTAGACTCCATGACTACTTGAGATCAGGCTGCAAGGAGTAATTTAGATAGGCTACCAAAAAAAAAGTTCATAAAACTTTATCACACTCATCATCTTCAGTATGCTATAGTCCACTGCTGGATTATAGGCCTCTCCGATGGCACACTACGAAGACCGGTTAAACTTAAACTTCACTTAGAAATAAAATTTATCATACTACAATTTTAGCAGCAGCATTTTACAATTAAAGCAGCGATAGCCGAGTGGTGAGACCGACAGACTGCTACGCGAGGGTCTCAGGTTCGAATGCACGGCACGCATCAATGACTTTTCGAAGTTAAGTGCGCATTAAATTGTTAATTATTGCTTGCTTATCGGTGAAGGAAAACATCGTGAGGAAACCTGCATGTCTGAGAGTTCTCCATAATGTTCTCGAAAGATATGTGAAGTCTGCCAACCCGCACTTGGGCAGCGTGGTAGACTATGGCCTTACCCTTCTCATAGCGAGAAGAGGCCCGTGCCCAGCAGTGGGACAGTATATTAGGTCTGATGATGATGATGATACTACAATTTTAAATGTAACCGTTTATGAAGATAGATGGATGCATGGATATTTGTCCCTCTTTCAAGCAAAGCTACTGAACTGATTTTGATTAGAGCACGCTAAACTATCGGTCTCGGCTGTCTTAAAGATCCTTGATATTCGTTATGGGCAGTCTGTACTTGAGTATACTGGCTCTAGTCTGGACTATGGAATATCACCACCTATGTATGGCAGGGGTATGACGGAAGATGCTCTGAGGAAAATCATCAAATATTTTGTCAATCGGGATAACGCAAGGACAGTGGTAAAAAGAATTAGTTAAACTCAGCTTTGCATGCTGTGGGTTTGAATCAGATACCCTCTGTGTAGAAAACTGGTGGTACCTGCCTTGTAAGGTGTTGTAAGGTAAACTGTGAATAAATTTTACTAAACGATGCTTTAATAATATTTGCTTAATCCAATTGTTTAATTAGCGGTACCGCTCTACTAAGTATTAATGTCTCATTTAAATATTTAACTAATAAACATTTTTAGAATACGCTACGCACGCCTACTTGTTTGCAATACAATATTACAATAATATTATAATAAACTGACAGTTAACACAAGTGAAAATCGTTAACACAATTACTTTATTATGTGTAAGAATTGTTACAGATTGCAGATAGTTGAAACTTGAGGAAAAAATTAACTTTGTTTTGATTTACGAATGTTCATAATTATTCAATATGTAAGTGTAGAATACCAAGTGGCAGTACACGATTTCATTTCGGGGCTGTGGTAAGATAAGAAGAAGGAAAATTGACGATGCAAAGAATATAATTGTGAAGAGACGGAAAACTGAAGACACACACACATACATACACATACACACACACAATTACGTATACTAACATTTTTATTCATAAGAGGCTGAACGCATGAGCCACTTACGATTTTAAATTAATATATACACAAAGGCAGCGATAGCCTAGTGGAGATACTAACAGACTGCCATGCAGAGGGTATCGGGTTCGAATCCACGGCACGCACCAATGACTTTTCGGAGTAATGTGCGTATTGAATTATTAATTATCGCTTGTCCCGTGCCTCGAGAGCACGTTAAGCCGTCGGTCCCGGTTGTCAAGAAGATCTATGACAGTCGTTACAAGGCGTCAGTACCTTCTAAATAAACTGACACTACTCTAAACCATGGAATATCGCTATCCCTTCGGGTTGTGGAGGTCAGACAGGCAGTCGCTCTGTGGAAAAGATAATATTCAGCCAAATCCGGTTAGACTAGTAAGCGGACCCTAGATTGAAACTGGGATAACGCTAGGAGCATGATGATGTACATAAGGTTCTATATAATATTAATAGTATACACTAACAGCATGTATAATCGCTCCTATTATTGTTTTCATTTTTGACTTGTCATTGTATGGAAGGGCACTGGTACCCATAACACAACTTAAATCTTACCATGGGTACCAGAGTCCAACAAAACACGCATTAGTCAATGTCACATTTTTGTTACTTAACATTGTACAATAAGTGTTAATATTGTTAAACCTTTTCGCAAATAGATAAATTATTATTATTATTATTTATTATTAATAAAATTGAACACCAAATCCTTCGATTTACCTACTCACAATGATAATTTGAACATCATTTAAGAGAGTCCTACGCACGTCCTACGAATCTTCCTGTAGGGTCACAATGTTATTGTGACACTCAGGAAAGGCTTACGTCCAGCAGTAGACTGCGAAGGACTGTATCTTCATCATCAGCCCTTTATACTGTCCCACTGCTGGGCACGGGCCTCTTCTCACCATGAGAAGGGTAAGGCCATAGTCCACCACGCTGGCCAACTGCGGGTTGGCAGACCTCACATGAAGGACTGTATGATGATGATATTTAATATTGTGACTGACTGGACATGAAGAGTCGAAAATAATGTTCAGTGGCGTGTCTTTAGACAGGTCATTATCTAGCAATGGACTAATGCAGGCTGTTCATGCTGACTTAGATCGAAAATTGATCGTCAGACGCTTGTGGCATAAACTATATCACTGCAGAGATTCTTTAAGCCTGTCCAGTTATTTTTGCGTAAAATGGTAATAAACATCCATGCCAACACGATCTTTCACATTTATAGTAAGAAAGATTTATGAGCTAGGTAGTAGGTATACAGATATACTTACATAACATTTGACTATCTGATTTAGCATTCTTCTGCTTCATTTATGATGTACTGTTATTGAGTATGTATTTACAACTATAATTAATCTGTTGCCCGTCTTACTTCATGAGACATACGTGGGAGTGAAATACAATATAAATTTATCGATCTACTCTACTTCCGTGTGGTGACGGATTAAGAATACGGAATGTCACCACCCCATATCATCCCATGGGCGTCGTAAGAGCCGACAGAGGGAGCATATTATGCAGAGAACAGCACTGTAAGAGAAGTAAAACTTGATACAAACCCTATACCAACCCGTTTGGTCAGCGTGGTATAGTAGGCCAATTCCTCCTTTCAAAGGAGAGGCCTAGTCCAGCAGTGGACTGTTAAAGGCTGATGATGATCTATAATGTACCTACATATATTTTTTTACAATTACTAAAGATTCATTGCTGGTTAGTCTAGATCTAGATCTATTTATATACTCTATGCATAGTGAAATTATTGCCGCGAAAAGTCTTCAAAACAAGTCTACCAATTTGGCTGAAAAACTACCTACGTAGTTTTCGAATGGTAGAAAATAATGTGTACCTACCCTTTACATTTACAGACCGATTTGTATAAAATAATATTTGCATGCTCTACTCTGGTGCAAAGCCAATATATTTATAATCAACAAAAAGATAGCCTGAAGTAAAATAAAATAAATTTCGATCATGCGCAGTCATTTTAAATCCTAAATATACCTATATTATCGAACACACTGCTAAACTAAGTGCTCTAAGAATTTACTCACACATTCAACAGCCATGGCTCCCACAAGGCGCCCGCAAAACAAGCATTTCTACCAAACTGTTCGCAGACTATAGGGAAATACTTATTAATTCCCCCACATAAAACATTATCTAAAACTCTACACAAACTCTTTCAGTCATGGTGTACTGTCAAAAAAACGACAATTAACTGTCAAAGGTGCGGCCAGGTTTTACCGAACACGCCTTCGCTATAAAATATCTGATCTCTCGGGAAATAAGCAGAAAACGTAACAATTAATACAAGTTTAACATATTTCAGTGAATATGTTGATGAATGAAGGGTTGGGCCTGTCGTAAAGTTGGAGCGATGCAATTATTTTGTTTATTTATTCTCCATATACACAAAGTATATAGGCGGACTTAATGCCATAGGCATTATCTACCAGTCTACCTTAGAGTGGTGCAGAAAGAGAGAAGAAGAAGGTGTATTATATGATGTAGGTTACGAAAAGTTGCTAATTATTGAATTAAATTTATTGGTCCTAGTTACATGCTTACAAAAATATATAAATAATAAAAATACATAAACGTAATACATACACATTAAATTCAAATACACTAACAGATAATATACATATATACATAAACATATACCTGGTTAAGATAGTGGCTTATGCTACATTCGCGGACTCAGCTAACACGAGTTCCTTTACTTTGGACTTGACTATGAATTTGGTTTTGGCCATTCTGATCTCAGGAGGTAGAGCATTCCATAGAAGAATAGATTGAATAGTGAAAGAAGAGTGAAGAAAATCAGATACTAGGCTATTAATTATTTTGTAACATTTCTGTAAACATGCATTTTGAGTTTCTTTTTATTTTCGCGTCCCTCGAAGTTAAATTTAAGCTGTCGGTCGCGGCTGTCATGAAGATCTTTGAAAGTCGTTATCAGAATTTGTACCTCACCATCACTATCTCTTTGGACTATGCAGGTCAGACGACAGTCCCTCTGTAGAAACATTTAAATTCTGTCAAATTTGGACCTGTAACCGGACCCCGGGCTCCATAGCGAAAATCTTGGATGCAACCGTGATATTGGGGTGCCTTTGAAATAAATTAAAAAAACACTTATTTCCTCCTCCCAGCGGTGAATACAACCAAAGCTCTCGAAAGTATTTGACCAAAGGTCTTACTCAAATTGAAATAAAACACCTTGGCAAGCGGCAATAACTCACATTTATTATTGTTTACGAGCTGCGAATGTACCGTTTATTCCGTAAAACAACACTACTCATAAAATGTCAAAGGTAAACAAAACCACGCATTTTCTTATACCTAGCTGATCGCGTGGTATTTGGCGTTCATAGCGTGACTTGCGGTTCGTAAAAGTTCGGTAAAGTTAAGCAACGTTCATCGAGGTCATTATTTGGATGGGTGACCGCTTGTGTAGTATTTATGCCAGCGCTACTACGCTACGTTCTTATCATATCAGTTATGTACATAACCACACTAGTGGCCATAATCCACGATGCTGACTTTGTGAATGACGGCAGACTTTACATGTCTTTCGAAAATATTATATAAACCTAGTGGATATCCGTAGCTACGCTCGTTCATTCTCGCTGCCCGATCCCGTGAGAATTTCGGGGAAATCCCTTCTTACCCTTCTTAGTGCAAACCTTTGAACCCAAAGAACATAGGTACATGCCAAACAGCTTTTTGCGCTCAATAGTTTTGGCTGTGGCTTGTCTGTCAGTCAGTCAGTAAGGCAAGGATTTTACCTATATATACAGATTGCCGTACCTGTAGGCTTTCTGACGATGATTTCCTTCGCTGTTTAGCGAGCGGTACGGATTTTGATGACCCTTGTTATATAACAGTAATAAACGTGACCGCCTCCGTGGTCCAGTGGATAGCGTATGGGACTGCTGATCGGAGGTCCCGGGTTCTATTTCCGGGTCGGGCAAAAGTGTTGCTGGGTTTTTCGAATACTCAGTAGCAGCCTGGAGTATGGTGATGTGCCCGGTAACGACAATAGGCTCGCCCCCTATTACGTGGGACCTAAAAATTGATGGCGAAATGTGGGTGTAATATTTACATCTATGCCTACCCCTTCGGGGATACAGGCGTGAGACTATAAATAAATAATAATAAACGTTAAAATCTCGGAATAACTTTTTATACGAGCAGAAAATAAAACCTACGAAAAAAACTGACTTCGGACTACCTGGTTTTTGGCATAAATTCACTGCACTCTATTGTCCAATCAATAAGTTTACATAAATCAAACATTGTTATCGTTGCACAACATAAGCGTCCATTTCACGGTTTTGCTCGATGTGATAAGCGGTTGGCACAATTACACTCCTAATTATACATACACTGTACTTTAAATAAAGATGCGGTCTTACTGTCAGCGGGTAGCGGGTGGGTCATAAAATATCATTCGACAACTTCATGTTCTTTATTCTTAAGTAGCAGGTAACAGATAATTAAAACACCTATCCGAAGACGTATTAATTCCATCCAGTTTTTTTATCACTAGTTTATCACGTTCTCTGAAACAAAGATAAGAAATTGCGAACGGTGACAGCTCATCATCGCCCTAGCGTTAGTTAGTTAGTTAGTTGGACAGGTTTTTTCCGCACTTACCCACTAAATTGGGCCATTGTGCGTGAGCAGCGACACGGCTGTCGCCTACTACTCATACCATGAAAGCTCCTTCCAGAATGCCATGAGTTGACCAATGTTACGTATGGCTTCGCTCATGGTTCTGGGATTGTTCAGGAACCTCGTCCGTTGGTCACTCACGCTGGTGCAACTTAGAATCACATGAGTGGGCGTTTCTTCGGTCTCCATGCAGCCCCTGCATAGTGGGCTGTCCGTGACGCCAATAATGTAGAAGTACTTAATATTTAGTGGACAGTGGCTGGTAATTATGCTGACTGGCATAATAATCGTCCTAGCGTTATCCCAGTGGCATCGAAGACTTCTCGCCACCACAAATTACATTCTTATAACTAAGTAGAACAGTACTAGTTTGTTTGTTCTTGACAAGGATTTCGCGTGACATAAGTATTTGTAATTTGGGTGATCTGGAGTCTAAACCAAGCTTGTATTTTAGAACTCCAGGCCCATCATAGTATAAATTTTGTCAACGTGAGTGAAATTATATGTGTGTGTGTGAGTGTGCGTGCGTGTGTGTGTGTGTGTGTGTGTGTGTGTGTGTGTGTGCGTGTGCGTGTGTGAATGTGTGCGTGCGTGTGTGTGTGTGTGTGTGTGTGTGTGTGTGTGTGTATGTGGGTGTGTGTGTTTTTAATCTTATTTTAGCACCTCAAGTATTTTTGCAGTTTTTGTGTAATTTAATTTCTGTAGTTGTTTGACAACATTAGATTTACATTCGCTTTTACTGCTATTAGCTATATTAATAATTTTATTGACTTTGTTAAACAGCATGCCACCTCTGAAATGGAAAAATCTCTGCGCAAAGGTAGTTTTTACTCTAACTGAATCATACTTTCTTCTGCGAAGAGGATTAAGTTTCTTTCTTTCTTCAGACAATTTCCAGATTTTTTTAATAACTGTCCTTACCAGATTTGACAGAATATCAGCTTTGAATTGCGAACTATAAAAATAGTCTAAGTATAAATACTTTGACAGCTATACAATAAATATTTTGTATTTTTCAGTACAAAAAATGAGCATTAGCAGAAACCCAATCCTTATTCATTGCAGTAGTGTCATTGTAATTAATCAAAGTGTCCTCTAAAACGCTGACTAAGTATATGTTACGAGATTTAATTCTGGTCTGTAAAATTGTGATATTGACTACTCTACGATGTTGACAATATACTGGCTTTCCTTGGTAATCAATCAGCTTGTATTTTTCATTTTTTGCTTAAAGATAGATTACTTTTTATTGCGACTCTTATAACCTCTCGAGCGTCGCTCGAACACTCACCTAAAATAATGAAATTAGAGTCACATCAGGTATCAAGGGTCTCGCAAAAATATAGGATACTCGAAACAAAAACATGCCTTATACACGAACGCAGACACAAATTAGCATTTTATTAAAAAATCTATATAAAATAATTAAAAAAACCGCTATTCGTTTAACTTTACGCTCAGCGTGCAGTCACACCTCGCCCGGTTAAGTAAACGACCGCTTCCGACGCATGATCGCAATTATTTATTCATAACTATCACTTAACTAGCAGGTCTACACTATTTTTTTAGTTCAAACAACTTCTCTTTTATGTGTCTTCATGTCCCCGAAGGCGACCACTTTGACAAGGCATCTGTAACATGCATATCAATAACTTAAACATTGAACATTTCACTTAACTTTACTTATTTAATAGTACAGCCGATAGCGATACCCTTACCGTACAAAAAGTTTTTCATTCAGGTAGTTAAACCATGTGGTCATACACTAAAATATATCTATTTGTATAAAACTGGATGCGCCATCTATTGCGATGTTTTGAAATTTTAACACGTTCACTGCGTTACGGGGTTTTTTCAACCTCGTACACTGTTGTAGTTAAGTGCGGACGGAAAAAATAGGGTTTACTCGCTGGTGCGGGAGCTGTATCTATGTAATTAATTACTGTATGAGAGAGATAAATATATATTTTTCATGTACGCCGATTAAAGAATCAGTTAATATTTTAAAAACATACGGGGTCTTATAAACCCCGTTACGAACAGAGAGCAAAAAATACCTTCCAATGCGATACGGGGTTCAAAAAGCCCGTATAAATTATTGTGTTCCCGTACGGGGTCGTGAGCTCATCAGCATTAATGCTGTTATTAGCACAAGACGTAGTGTTTAATTATCGATAATGAAGCGATCACGCCGTATGTTGGAACAGTCAAATATTAAAATGTTCGTGCCTAGATCATATTTACATTATAATAATAGTAAACAAAGTTAATACACCTTTAGTTGGTTTCAATAATTATATTAATATACATACCAATATGTTTGAATTTAGTGACATAATGTTCTCCAGTAAGCTAAACTGTTTAACTTCCACAGTTTAAATATTTTTGATTCACATATGGTCCTGTAAAATGTGTAACCTAAGTTCCTAAATAAAGTTCCTCAGCTGAAATATTTTTTATAGTCAAGAAATTTATCGTTTCGTTTATTTCCCATCACTTTAACTTTATCGATATATTGAGTTCTGTGCGTTACGGGGCAGTACAATCCCGTATTTTATTATTTCAAGTGCGGTACGGGGTTTCCCAGACCCGCACAATTTGTTTTCGTTTTATTTTCGTCAAATTTTGCCAAATCTACTGGCGAAAAGACTGTGACATAGCTCATTTCATAATCTATCAGACTATAAAATAAAATAAAAGTAAACGTAAAGTTTCAGTCAGTTATAGACTAAGAAAGCAATAAGGGTGTACGGGGCACTTTTATACCCGTAACGCACAATGTAGTAGTAATTTACGGGGCGCATTATATCTCGTAACGCACTCGAATTTGAGACGGGTTTTGAGCTCCCGCAGTGAACGTGTTAAGGTGAACTGTTTAGCATTACTTTGTAGCTAAATAATGGTATGGTATAAAGAGATAAAGACATATTTATTTCTGCATTTTGGTTGTTTAGAATACTTATACAAGTCAAAACACTATTCTAGATGATGGTATACACCAGAGGCTTCAATTACAGTTCATGAAATGGATTCTAGGTTTAGTGTCGCCTCCTAATATATTTTGGGTTTTTTGGTCTAAGCAAACTTTGGAAGCACCGAAACCGGCAAAAGTAATAAATAACTCTTTGACAGTCTAACTATACAAAAAGGAACATCAAGCTGATCCTGTACTGCGAATATCCAAAAAACAATCCAATAACTAACTGACCAGAAATCTGAATTTATTTCATTAATCAGTCTATCAGGGAGGTCCCGGGTTCGATTCCTGGGTCGGGCAGTGTTATTGGGTTTTTCTGTCACGAAATTCTCAGTAGCAGCACGGAGGCTGGAAATGTGCCCGGTAGGTACGGCAATAGGCTCGCCCCTTATTACGTGGGACTAAAGTGTATCTAGCGAAAAGTGGATGTAGAAATACACCTCTGCCTACCTCTTCGGGGTTATAGGCGTGAGACTATGTATGTATGTATGTATCAGTCTATCATTAGAGGGTTAAATTATAATGACAACAAAAATAATACTTTCTGATTTTACTGTCATCATATTTTTATTTCGGAACTCATAATCACTAAAAAAGAAATACGAGAGCAAAGATCTCACAATCACATACATAACAGAGCACAACAAAGCATAATTTAATTCAGCTCAATGCATAAGAGGCGTTATTGCGACCCCTATTCAAACTTCATACCTCTAATCCCAACCCTTCAATAGGCCCCTAGACCCTAAGGGTCAAGCCAGCTAATTGCTAGGGTCACTTCATTGTCCATCTTGACCAATCCGTGTTTTTTATGCACTCTTACCTTTGTCCGAGTATGGTCCAGATGACCCTTGAGCAAATTCCTGTGTTATTTGAGACGGGTCAATAGGATTTTAATGTGTCGTTAAGAAGGGTCACTTTGACCCTTTGTTGTTGAAGAAAAGATATTCTTACTTATGGTTATGTGAAATTGTAGAGGTCAAATGACAGCCGTTGCATGTAAATAATATGAATAACAATAATTTTTTGGTACAAGTATTTTATTATTTTAGAAAAAAATTAACAGAAAAATAACTTAACTACACGACAGTTCGATTCTTTATTATTTTTAAGAGCTACGATAATAATTAATTTCGACTGTTTATCAAGTTCGCATTGTAATTCTTTGATTTACATACATACATAACGTCACGCCTTTTATCCCCGAAGGGGTAGGCAGAGGTGTATTTCTACACCCACTTATCGCCAGATATACTTTAGTCCCACGTAATAAGGGGCGAGCCTATTGCCGTACCGGGCACATTTCCAGACTCTGCGGCTACTGAGAATTTCGTGACAGAAAAACCCAATAACATTGCCCGACCCAGGAATCGAACCCGGGACCTCCCACGCACATTTATGCCGCGAGACCAACGAGGCAGTCGTATAGGGTTTGATGTCGATTTTTCCGTCTCTACGCAAAGATGGTATTTGCATCGTGTTATCCCTTAGTCGCCTCTTACGACACCCACGGGAAGATAGGGGGTGGTGACACTTGTATTCTATGCCGTCAACCACACGGCATAGAATTCTTTGATTTTAGTTACATTAATATACACATACATGATTATAAAGTCGACAGTGAGAGTTTTTAAATATTTTTTATAAGTGATGAACTGATGATTCAAATTACACATCTATCCTAAACTATAAGTCTCTAAACTTAGGGTTTACTTTCATCCAAAAGTTTTAGAAATGCATACACTGTAATATGTCGCTATAGTACATGAATGTTGCATGTCCACGTGTCGTCTAACGATTATACAATATAACAATCTGCGGCACCAATTTCTTATTGCCCGTCATCCTCCTTTCTACCAGATTCGTCATATTTCTCACAGGTTGCTGCGTTTCAATTGGCATTAGCGAGAGCCAAGCATTTTTCACCGATGATTTCTTAGGCTTCTTCATTTTTTTACCTTTCTTATCTTCACTCCTAGGTATTATAGTCAAAAAGTCCACTAACAAATCGCTCAAGAGAATCACAGGATCTTTCTTCTTTTTCGTTTTTGCGTCATCTACTCTAAACACTCCATCACTTTGATCAGCTGCCACAACTTTCTTGAAGCGCTTCTGTCCTAGATTTTCGTACTCTGGTGTACCAAAGCCTACGATATAAGGTGTGTCTTCTTTTTCGTCTTCTGAACGTTCCTGCGCCTTCATTTTGATTTCATCCTCTGGTAGTAAATGGTCCAGCACTTTGTCAATCATATCATCGTCTATTTTCACTTGTCTCACTGAATAGTCGTTGATTACAATACTAGCGCCTATTATTGGTATGAGCTGTAGGAAATATAGACACATATTTGATTTGCGACTGCGTCATGTGTTTGTGTAGCCGGCCTCGCATCTGATTTGTGACTATCGCGGATAAAAGCAATCTCACGGTTGTAAAACGATTGTCATTTCTGTAATTCATTTCTAGTGTTTTCTTTAGCTAGAAACGTTGATACTGAATAAAGAAAACTATCTGAATTAAACATCATGATTTCAAGTAGTTCCTTCTCATAATAAAAAATAAACTGACTTTTTCTACTTCAAAATAGGTAACAAAAAACATGCGTTATTGAGAAAATAAAAAATATTCTAAATTATCTTCGGCTTCAAACATTCACCTTGCCGGTGTCTGCATATTCCCATCTGCAAAATTAATACCCCAACATTCTTCGCAATATTATTTTATCTATTTTCAACCACCCAGCTGCAGTACCGGGTACAAAGAGCCGAAGACCGTTAGACGTGCGAAGTTTTAATTGCCGAAATTTGCATAAACGCCTCGGGTCTAAAAAGACGTTCGCAAAAACTTACAAAAGACAGGACACAAGGTACGTCCATGATTGATAGCGAGTGGTCACACCAGAAGGGGTAGTGTTGCAAAACTTTTAATCTTATATTTGCACAAAGGATTGGCGTTAAAATAATGGATTATTATTTCTGAGTATAAAATAGCTGCATAGTTATGGAGGACCAGGAAAGATAGTTCTTAAATCATATGCACGGTTCGTTTTAATCATTATTTTGAATAAAATTACCCAAATATTTCACGTGACATAGATTCTCCTCATCTCTTATGTTATTGCAAAAGTTGATTTGAGACTTTATTTATTGAAATTGATGAAATTGAATTATTTTATTCTTCAATAAAATAGTACCAAAAAATATATATCATCTATGGCTCCTGCATCCAAATGCGGCATTTTACTGCTAATAATTATTGATTTTGGCGACACTACTCTTTGGTCATCTAAAGTTTCGTTTTGGCATTGGTCCTTTACATCGCTATTCTTCTGAGTTGCGAACATAGTTGCTCTGCGAAAACGCTAATATACTGCCAAATCTGATTAGACTAGAAAGCGGAACCCAGGCTCCAAAGCAAAAAGTCTTGGACATCATCATCATCAGCCACTAACAGTCCACTGCTGGACTAGGCCTCTACTTTAAAAGGAGGCATTGGCCTACTATACCACGCTGGCCAAATGGGTTGGTGTAGGGTTTGTATCAAGTTTTCGTTCTCTTACAGTGCTGTTCTCTGCATAATATGCTCCCTCTGTCGGCTCTTACGACACCCATGGGATGATATGGGGTGGTGACATTCCGTATTCTTAATCCGTCACCACACGGATAAAAAGTCTTGCACGCAAACTGTGTAACGGTAGGACAACGATAAAATAAATCATTTTCTATAAATTATTTTTGTTCTACAAACCCTGTAAGATAATCACTTCAACCTAATTATCCACTAGCTTCTGTCTGCGGCTTCGAATGCGTGGTGTTCACGTGATGTGGGCTGATGGCTGGCCCATGTGTCATACTCGTGAACGGGTGCTACTTGCGATGACTAGTCGATGACGGTCCTGCGGGCTGGTATTCAATTTTATTATAATTAACTGCATCATTTCCATCATGGTTCTGATCATTTTCGCGCATTGCCTGCTTTATTAGATATATATGATGTAAGTTCATGCTCCTGTTTCACCATGTCTATTCTGAGGCGGCCAACTACATGAACATCAAAATTAAAATGAAGTTTAATGCTTGAGTATTATTATG
This sequence comes from Euclidia mi, assembly GCA_944739405.2. NCBI lineage: Eukaryota > Metazoa > Arthropoda > Insecta > Lepidoptera > Erebidae > Euclidia > Euclidia mi. Next base: position 36,369,807 of record OX123206.2, read on the forward strand.
TACCGTTAATATATAGGTACAATTGATTTAGAAGGTGTAACAGTTGCAGCACCTTACAAAATATAAATTATGTGTACCTATTATGCAAAACCTGGCGATGAAAAAGAGTAACCGTGAGTTTTATTGCCCGTTCTTTCTCATGGTTCTACGCCGTTGCTTTGCAAACGTGGCAGTAAATGTAAATGTACAGTCCTTAAGTAATCTTAATATATAAAATCCTTGCGTTACTGACTGACTGACAGACACGCTACAGCCGAAACTATTGGGCGCAGGAAGCTGAAATTTGGCATGTATGTTCCTTGGGGACCGTAGGGGTGCACTAAGACGGGATTTCCCGAAATTCCCACGGGATCGGCCAAAACGGGTAAATTAAAAAAAATGCAGGCGTAGCTGCTGGCGTCCTCTAGTTATTTTATAAATTTACTATTTTGACGCTCATAAACGTCACATTGTGACCCAAATGGATAAAGGTTTTTGACTTCGACTTTGTGTGTCGTGTTATCGGGAGAAAGGCATGTATTATGCCGACCTATTAGCTATATTATTGCAGAGCTTAGTCACAATCCATTCAGTCAGTTCTGCTTGAAACAGTGAAAAACATCCATCCATCCTTACAAAATTTCACGTTTCCAACACACTCATAATAGTTATTTGTGCAACAAGAGAGCAAAGTTGTTTTTTGTTTCGAGTGCTGATTTTGAGTCCCGAGCAAGCGAAGGATTCTATTATTGATTCACGAGCGTAGCGAGTGAATCAAAGTTAGAATCCTGAGCGTGGTGAGGGACTCAACAGCACGATATACAAAAAACTTTGCTCTCGTGTAGCACACATAACTTTTCACCACAGCAGCAGTGAGAACACATATTACTTAGGAGACATAGAAATGAACAGAAATAGATTGAATTCTGCATAATCACTTGTTGATTTAACTCTTCTGGTGATCATCGCTAGTTTCACTCATCTTTTTAGATTATTTTATATATTACTATAATTTAACACGTTACGCTATACCTACTACTACTGTATCAGCATCAGCGAAATTTTTATTCCCGCTACTTTTTTAAATCGCGTTTTAATACCGCGTCCCTGATGTTTATTTTCAAATGTATCATTGTTGTAATTCTAAATAAAAATGTATTCGTTAAATACTAATTTTATACTATTAATTAGACTTATTTTTATTAAAATCCAATAATAAATTAAACACGTAAACAATAACATATAAAAAAAAGTAATTTCTTTATTACAAATATCTTTTTTTTTTGCGTTGCCGTAGGTGTTTTCTTTGAGGTCGAATTCCAAAATCGAATTTCGAATTCGAAGGGGTTTGTTTTTTCACTCACTTTGTATATGCATGTGAAAGAGACAGAGCACAGTAAAATTCGAATGTTTCAAATCTATGGCTGAACAATGTCAATTCGTGGCACTGAAGATAGAAAAATTAATAAGCTACTTTGCCTCACGCTCGAATCAAAATCGCGTTTTGTTCACTGTTGTCTCGCAGCAAAAGCGGCATGTTTGAGCTGCTGCTGTGGTGAAAAATAAAATATTTAATATTTATAATCTTACAACCTTGGAAGGTCTCATATTTTTTCTAATTGCTAATCCCTCCAGCAACTTACAAGCGAAAGATCTCTTTACAACACCGAGTCTTTTATCTCAAGCGTTTAATACTTCCATTGTAAGTACAACCAATAATCTCATTTAGTGCGACAGCTTCCGAGTCCCACGTAAAAAAAACAAAGATCAACAATAAACTTCTAAATTACCATAAACAACGCATTATCTTGCGGCAGTTAGAACCGGTTTGGAATAGTCAAAACCGGTTTTATGCGGAAATCGGCGGATCTGTCTATTCAGACCGACACTTTTCGACAATCGGTCTTTTGTCTTTTTTTGGTCGAATTGACCGGAGTGAGGGTTTGGGGTTCTTTTGAGGAGAAGGTCCAGGGATGGACGAAGGGTGATTTGTGGCAGTGTAAGGGTTATGCGTGTTATGATCTTTAATGGCCGGATGTTAGATAAATAGGGGATTGTTTGGCGATTTTAATTGAATTTCTTTGGAGAAATTCCCATGAGATGAGCCCTGTTGAAGATAGGCTGATGATTTTGTTATACGAACTGTTGTGCTGAGCGTTGTTTTATGATTGAAACAAATACCGAGAGTTGAAAAAAATATTAATAGGTGTAGATTATTATTGTACTCTGTACCTATAATCATCATCATCACACTGTCCACTGCTGGACATAGGCCTCCCCCAAGGCTCTCCACTTAGACCGGTCCTGTGCCACCCGCATCCACCCGCTGCCCGTGACCCCAACAAGATCGTCAGTCCACCTTAAGGGAGGCCTACCTCTGCTACGACGTTCTGTGCTTGGCCGCCACTCCAGAAATTTCCGGTCCAACGCGCATCGGTAACTTGTATACTTAGATGGTAGGGAATTTTCCTGGAAGTGAAATAAATTATACAAGTATTTTTATGTAGTGAAACATGTCAAAATAATAGTAATTTCATTCATCAATTAATGTTTAATTTTTATTTAACATTTTTTATCGTCAATTTATTGATAATAAGTATTCTACTTGACATCAAAACACTATGACGTCACTACGTCATATTTCATACAAAACCCTTGGCAAAGGTCGTCGTTGACATTTCATTAAAAGTGCTTGATTTGACTAGTTGGAAACAACCCTATTATCATAACTTTGACGTATAGATACCGGTTCCATCCAATACTTTCGCGCCCGCGGAGCTGCGGAGTCCATGGATCGCTTACTAGTACTCCGATTCCGAACTTTCTGGTCCGAAGGGATAGCCAGGATGTGATATTTAGGAGGACAAAGGTTCTATTGTGGCTACATTAACAAATTTTAAGCATAAGATGACGAACTCAAAAATATGAATAATAATATTCTACCACATTCACACAACACCATCTAGTCCTAAACTAAGCAGAGCTTGTACCTACTATGGGTACTAGATAATGGATAAACATACATATATACTTTTTTTGTAAATACTAACATATTATACATAGAAACACCCAGACCAAGACAACATCCATGCACACAAATGTTTGACTTGAGCGGGAATCGAACCCGCGACCTTCAACGTAGCAGTCGCTTGCACTCCTGCTACGCCAACCGACTGACCACAATAAAATTACCGCTCTATAAAAAAAAACGTTTAAGTACATTTTCAAAATAGCAGTTCTCTAGCTCCTTTGTTTAAAAGTTTTTTAAGAGTAACTTCATCATCATCATCGCCCTAGCGTTATCCCGGTTAGATACAAGACTTCTCGCTTTGGAGCCCGGCTCGGCTTACTAGTCTAACTAGATTTGACAGAATATCAGCTGTGCTGAGTAACTTTTATAGTCTCACGCCTGTATCCCCGAAGCGGTAGGCAGAATTTTACACCCACATTTCGCCATGAATTTTTAGGTCCCACCTAATAGGGGCAAGCTTATTGCCGTTACCGGGCACATCACCAGACTCCGAGCTGCTACTGAGACTTTGGATAAACCCAGTAACACTTTTTGCCCGACCCGGGAATCGAACCCGGGACCTCCGATCAGCAGTCGCATACGCTATCCATTGGACCACGGAGGCAGTCAGTAACTTTATCAAGAGTATGTATTTTTAATACTTGACTTGACCGTTCTTTTTTAATAAACTGACCATGCCATAGCGGTGCGGAGTAATATGTTGGCACGTAGATTTGCCCGGTGTACGGACCTAGTTAAAATTACACTCTTTCAGGCCTACTGCCAGAGTCTGTACACGGGCAATCTATGGGTCAACTGTACGAAGAGATCGCTGGACGCCCTGCGCATCCAATATAACAATGGTTTCAGGATGTTGCTGGGATTGTCTCGTTACTGCAGTGCGTCGCAAATGTTTGCGCAGGCACGAACCGATGGCTTTTACGCTATTATACGTAAAAAGACAGCCTCGCTACTGAGAAGAGTGAGGGACAGTCTTAACAGCATCCTGAAAACAGTTGCAGAGGATCTTCATTCCCCAATTTTAAAAAAGTTTGTCTCTAGGTTAATCTATACTAACAATAGGAAATAAGTTTCAAATTATATTACTAACAGTTTATGGATTTTAGCAGTCCGAAATAAAAGTATTATTATTTTTATTATTATATAGCTGGTATGTGTTATTAATTTAAAAATAAACCATTAAAACGGGCTATCCCTCGTTCCTTAAAGCCTGTGTGTAAATTATACTCATTTTGTAACACTCGTTTTTCTCTCCATTTTCTTGTTCCGATAACGAAATGAGCATCAAAAGGTGCGAATCGTTGACCTCAATACCTCACATATATGCCATCCTCTAACTAAAACACAGACAAAATTAAACCTTACTATTTAAGAAATAAGAGCTACTAATTTAGAATGTAAGTGCAGCGATAATTTTGCTCTTAGTACACAGTCAGCATATGTAATTGTAGACTTGCTTCGTTACGATATCTTTGCCAACATATCTATGCCGTCCACTTAGCCTTATTTTCCCAGCAATAAAGATCATTTTCCTGTACCTTACTGGTGTAAAAAGTGTGTAATGTGTGTTTTAACCGTGCGCTTATCAGTAAAACATGTCTCTTTATCAGTACGCTTGGCTGAAGCAAGCAGATGTCATGGATTTGGAGGTAACCGAATCGACTATTGATTTTTTCAACTATTTAAATAGTAATTCTTCGTTATTTTTTCAAAGCTGCCAGACTCTTCGTTTAAAGGCTTCGCCTTATATACCAGTAGATAGAGAGAGATAGAAGATCATGTTTTAACACCAGACTATTCCTTAGATTGACTGACTAGTTGGTCTACTACGGAATTCAATATTCAAACTATAGATAGATCTGTAGATTTTAGATTCGTTTTTGACATAAGCTCCATACAAAATAATTATGTCAAACACGAATCTCGAATCTCATAATCCATGTATAGATCGAATATTGAAAATGGCCGCTAGTGGAGTGAACCTGGCTGCTAAGTCGGCGGTCGTAGGTTCGATTACCCGGGACAAATCTTTGAGTGATGAACACGGTTATTGTTTTATGCTTGGTTATAACTTATCTTATACTAATATATAAAGCTGAAGAGTTTGCTTGTTTGGTTGAACGCGCTAACCTAAGGAATTATTGGTCCGATTTGAAACAATTCTTTTAGTGTTAGATAGCCCATTCGAGGAAGGCTATATAACATCACGCTATGAGCGACGGGAGCAGAGCAGTATCCTAAAATAACGCGGGTGTAACCGCGGGCATCTTCTATTGTCTAGTGTACTTATAATAAGAGACTTCCGTACTTCTCCTTATTCTTTCTCTTAGCGTTATCCCAGTTTTGGCTGAATAATTCATATTATTCAAATTTATTTCAAAAATATCAAGCATAGCTTTATACTGTCCCACTGCTGGGCACGGGCCTCTTCTCACTATGAGAAGGGTAAGGCCATAGTCCACCACGCTGGCCAAGTGCGGGTTGGCAGACTTCACATGTCTTTCGAGAACATTATGGAGAACTCTCAGACATGCAGGTTTCCTCACTATGTTTTTCCTTCACCGATTAGCAAGCGATAATTAACAATTTAATACGCATTTAACTCCGTAAAGTCATTGGTGCGTGCCGTGGATTGGAACCCGAGACTCTCTGCATAGCAGTCTGTCGGTCTCTCCACTCAGCTATCGCTGCTCCTACCCACTGCGCTATCTAAAATAAAATACCAAACCAAAAATATTAAGACGAAAAATTACGGCATAATATACAGTCTGAGATAACATCAGTGGACCATAAAACAGACCGACGCCCGTAATATCTTTAATTATTACGTGTCACACTTTAGCTTCAGTATCCAGTTGAGATGAGATAGGCGAGGAAGCTGAGCGGTGTTTTTGACAGTATTATTACCACACTTACACATTAAAATCAATCCAAAGTTATTAAGTTAGACATCGAATCAGAAATGAGGAGATACCTTAGATAGCACAAGAACCCAAATGACCGACATAGCTCTCAAAATAGTCAAGTTGAATCCCAATGGGCAGACCACGCGTATGGTCTTTGCAACAGGCAAGTTCGGCAATGGCGGCTAAAAACGGAAGACGCAGTAAAGACATAAAGACATACTTATTTCTGCATTTTGGTTGTTTACAACACTTCACAGCTTTGCCTAGCTAAATGACTTCTTGAGAAGAAAGGCCGTAAAAAACTCAGAGTCATTGCTTTTCTTGTCATTTCATTATATTTCATATCTTCGTTTATATTCTTTTGAAGTCCAGACATAATAGGTTTAGATGCGAGTGCAATGCAGGATATCATCTGACGCTTATAACTGACTCAGCCCGCTGATGGCCCGCATTCAACAGCCATCGTACGGCTCAACCTTGATTGAGGGAGCCAGCACGACCTGAATCATTATGGTCGGTAGGGGTAGGTCTCCTGTAAGATAGAAAGACGATCTTGTTGGAATCGCGTGCGGCGCAAGATCGGTCTTTGCAGGGAGCCCTGGAAGAGGCCTCTGTCCAGCATTGACGGCAACTGCTGCACTAGAATAAATTAAACTCGTATGGCACAGACCTAGCTTGCATTGAACAAACTGACACCCAGAACATACTCTAGGTAGTAGAGCCTTGCCGATTTCAGCATGAATGGGCCAGCTCGACCGGGGTAGTACTACCCTCTCACAGAAGATCGACGTAAAGTAACAGTGCCTAAACTGTTGCGTTTCGTTCGGTGAGTGAGAGTGCCGGAGGCCCTATCCCCTATTCCTTCTCCCTCATCCCACTCCTCATCCTATCCCTTTTCACAACCCCAAGGGGCGGCAACGCACTTGTGACTCCTGTGGTGTTGCTTGTGTCCATGGGCGGCGGTAATTGCTTACCATCAGGCGATCCATCTGTTCGTTTGCCGCCTACTACCAAAAAAAAAATACTCGACACAACAAAATCACACAAAATATTATCTCGTGTTCGATCGAACCCATATCATTCGACGTACTGCTGAACGGCGAGGAGTTTTAACTAGACTAACCTAACGCCATGTACCAATAATCCCATTAGTGTACGCTTGCGCTAAACTAAGCTAGAAAATTTACTATGAGGCTGTCTGTCTACCGAAGTAGAAAAGAACAAAGCTGTGTCAAATTGTCAATAGGCACAAACGATAGAAATACTTACGTTTAACCTTTACTGCGGAGTTTTAGCCATTTTCTCGCACGGTGGTCAGGCAACCGAAATCGATATTTTCCTTGCGACTCAGCTTCGCTCCGCTCTAGTAACTACAAAGCCTTATGTAAGTGACCGTTCATCTCGCTACCGAGAATTATGAGTCACCGCGAGATGTGACCTCTGGCCGGTCTCGTGTGAGTCTGGCACCGACTGGCGATTTGGACTTTAAGACGGTCTCGAAAAAGGTGGTGGCAAATTTTAAGTGGTCAAAGTCAAAGGCAAAATCATTTATTCATTAGGCCACAAAGTGACGCTTATAACCGTCAAAAATTAAAGTTAATTACTAGATGATTCTACATTTACACTTACTGCCACGTTCACAATGCAATTGGTAGAACCACGAGAAAGAACGGGAAATAAAACTCGTGGCCACGCTTTTTAACTGCCAATATACTGGTTTTACATCAACTGTTTCACAGTGGAACCATACCTAGATTTATTTTGAAAAGCTATAGATATTTCAGTTCAAAATTTTTGCGTTACTGACTGACTTACTGACAGACAATGCTTTGCCAAAATGATAGGACGCAAGAAGCTGAAATTGGGCATGAATGTTTCTCAGAGATCATATAAGGGGTTCAGTAAGAAGGAATGTCTTGAAATGCCCACGATATCAGGTAGAAATGCGAGCGTAGCTATGGCATTGTTATACATACATATATAAACTAGCCGACCCGGCGAACTTCGTACCGCCACATACCTAATGTACCTATATATTTTTTAATTCTTGCTTTTATTTTGTTTATAATAAAAACCTTCTGACAATAACGAACACATAAAAGCAAGATTTATCCAATTTGGTGCAGTCGTTTAGAAGTTATGCGCGTACAAACATCTCGGAGATTAATTTTATTAATATAGTAATAGGCATATTTAGACATATGTTTATATTTGAAAAACTATGGTTTTAAGTGCGTAAGCTAAACATTTTCGGGTGACGCAAATACTTTCTCAGAGTCTTCCATCGCGATACCAAAAAGACACATAGAGGAAGGTATGAGTTTTGTATTATTTTAATTTGTTTATTTATAGACTCACGCCTGTATCCCCGAAGGGGTAGGCAGAGGTGTAATATTACACTTCAGAGTTTTGTATCAACAGTATATTATAGGATAAACAGATCTGTGTACAAAATCCTATTAGAACCTAATTGGATGTCTGATGAGAGTTGGTCTATCGTCTGATCAAATATACATATTGTCTACATGGCTTCATGTTCACAATGTATTGGTTAATTCGACTTCATCATGTTGAAGGCTGGTAGGTAACTATTTAGGTCATTACAACAAGAATTTACGTAGGCAGTATATGTATCTACTAAATATATCTTAAGAAATCAATTACAGAAATACATTCCTACACTACACAATTACCAATAGTAGGAGAGCTGGCATCAATTTTGAGTAGGTATTTTGGTTTGGGTTTGAGGCAAGTTGAAAACTTGCCTCAAACCTCTCCTATTATACCCCAACACGGAACTGCAGAACTGGCTGGCAAGTAGCGGGGCTATAGAAAATTAAAAAAATATATTCCAAAAATGTATTTGAGGTAACGTGCAATTTTTTAATGTTGAAGTTGAATGTTAAAAGAATAAAAAAACAATAAGCCAGAAGATTTAGTCGGGGCATTAACATTGCCAGGTCTTTTATATTGGTTTGCAAAATATTTTTGCAGGCGCAAACGACCACGACGATCCACGATTCGCTAAAAAATACAAGTGCGTCGTGACTTTTTGACCAGAGTTACTGGTATCGATGTGTTGGCAAAACTATTATAAATTGAAACCTCTTTTACTGCTCTCGACTTGCCACATTGAGGCATTTTCCTAAATCATCTCTTTATTTAGACTGCCTCCGTGCCGTGGTCCAGTGGATAGCGTATGCGCCTGCTGGTCCCGGGTTCGATTCCCGGGTCGGGTAAAAGTGTTACTGAGTTATTCCGAATTCTCAGTAGGTAGCAGCTTGGAGTCTGGTAATGTGCCCAGTAGCGGCAATAGACTCGGCCTCTATAACGTGGGACCTAGTAATACATGGTGAACTGTGGGTGTAATATTACACCTCTGCCTACCCCTTCGGGGATACAGGCGTGAGTCTATAAATAAAAAATAAAACTCTTTTTGCAATTAATTAGAATAAATTCTTAAATCAGGCTCCTAGGGTAACTTCAATGAAACTAAAAACGAATAAAATACATGTCTTCGATCACAGTGCCTTTCTTTCTTAATTAAAAGCTGCACTATCCACAAAAGTAATCACAAAGATCCGTTACAAAACAAGGCAAACCCATCACATATCACAGGTAATTGATAATAGCACCAGAGACAAACGTCCATCTCACATCCCACATCTCACAACCATCATCCCATTGTTCGCGACCAACCAATTTGCATAACCCTGCGATCCTCGCCAACAATAGCGCACTGTCCTACGGGTCTAACTGACCCATTTCTAACCAAACAATCTATTCACTATGCGCAAAATTTCTCACTGAGCCAAACAATACCCGGCCTATGACCAAACCCTTTTCGCGCTACAATTTTTATGGGAAACAGTTTTCTATGCTCTATTTTTTGCATTGTCCGTCAAGGGATCGCCTTTGGCGAATCTTTATGTGATTTTAATATAATGCTGGCATAATAGAATGGTCGCTTTTGCTTATTATTTTGATGTATGGCCGTTATACGTCATACGATATGTGTAGGATATGTATTGAAATAGCCGTTGAAAGACGATCGTTGAAGAGTTGACACATTTTGGCGCCAAAACGCAAGGTGCAAGTAGTGCAAAGCAAAATTGATTCAACATTTTAAAACACAGAATTTCCTAGGTAGACCAATTTCTTAAAAAAAAACTTAAAATATATATTTGCTTAGAATGTATGTGGAATTCACAAATAAAAAACAAAACTGATAGTGCCAATTAAAACCATAGAAGAAAAACTATTTAGCAAATGCTACGCTAGCATTCATAAGAATGCTCCATCAGCGGTACTTTCTGAAGTAAATAAAAGCACAAGCGACATCCATAAATTCTTTAAAAGAGCAAATTCTGCAAATAATTCCGCTTGAGAATTGCCGCAATTGAAAACAAGAAACTTTTAGAGCAACAAAAAAAATCTTAACTGTCATACCGTTACGAGTTGTATTACTTTAAACTGCTACAAATAGCCGCACAATGATATCAACTGCTCTATAAAGACGAAAAGGTTATCACGATTTTCCAAATTACCGTTGGATCTCCGGTCTCGTTTTAATTGTCCATGCAGTAGGCAGGGTCATTCTGACCCGTCCGGTCCAGGTAGCCAACCCGTGCTGACCCACCGACACAATACAAGGGTCTCAGAGGTCACGACAACCCTTTACGCCACTTTAAACACCCCGAAATTGGTGCACCGTGAGTTATAGGGTCAGCCCCGCGCTCGAATGACCTCACTGACCCTTCCTTTAGAAAACCACCCCTTTCTTACAAGGCATTATTTGTAATCCCTTTTGCGAATCTATTATATTGTTCGTCATCCATTCAGTTTGCTCGGACGTTTGTCTATCGGTGAAATTTTTGCGTTCGTGAGAACGTTCTAGTTTCTTTGCAAAATTGTAACGGTAGTGTACAAAGGATTTTTAGTCCTTTTCTAATATCCTTTATGGGAAAGTTCGCCAGTTGTCTAGTAGACAAAGGAGTGGTCTCTTTTTAATGATTCGCTTTGTGTTTAGCAAGGTGGTTTGATACAGTTTTTTTGTCGGGTCATTTTGACCGTTGGCTAACGGATTTGCCGATAGTATATAAGTCGGTGACGTAACGGTTGCAACCATTCAATGAGTCGGCAATGAGCGGCGGCAGTTCTGATAACAATTAAGATGTTTTGCAGGCTTCCCCGTAGTTTTATTGTTCATAAATGATAATTAAGTGTATGCGCCATCGTGGATATAGTAATTCTGGAACCAGCTTATCAATGAATTCATTGATGTTGTTTCAGCTGTCTATTGACAAATAAGTGTTACAAATGAATATTGTTCAGAATATTATAATGCGGATTTTGCGTGTTTCTCGAGTGCATATTTATGTAGGTAAATTCACCTGCAGCACAAGTGGTTTAATGGTATAAACGTATGTACAATAATTTAAACCTTTTCTAGAAACCAGTAAAAGACCACTGCTTCAAAAATAAACTAAACTAAAATAATCACAAAAGTATAATATTCCATACAGACCAGGTATAAATTCTCAGTAGCAGCACGGAGTCTTGTAATGTGCCCGGTACGGCAATAGGCTCGCCCCTTATTACGTGGGGCTAAAATAAATCTGGCAAAAAGTGGGTGCAGCAATATACCTCTGCCTACCTCTTCGGGGATATAGGCGTGAGACTATGTATGTATGTGTACCAGGTATAAAAATACATCGAATAGTGAAATATATTCATATTCGTATGATTCTAAATCATTTGATCACATCGTCATTACGTCACGTTGAGTACCTATTACCTATTGCGCGATAACAGAAAATCTTATCTTCGAAATGTTAGTAATATTCTGACCAACAGCTTTTTTGGCACGGCACATCAAAAAAGCTGTTGGTCAGAATCTGATTAACATTTCGAGGATAACATTTTCAGTTTATAATACGTTGACTTTTGGATAATAAATTTGACGTGCTTGGGCTCCGGCTCTCGCTAAACTCATCAGGCGATCACACTAAAATGAGAGAGAGGTAGTACCTAGAGTATTTTAAAATCAGTGGCGTAAGAAGTGGGGGGGAGTGCGCCCCGGTGTCACACTTTTTGGGGTGCACCCACCCCAAACTGTATGTAATGTAATGTAATGTAAAAAAATAGGTACTTAGTGACGACTGAATTTTGAAGTCGTCTCATTCAAGTCAGTCGGGAGGAGTTAGCCCGTAATTGTTAGGTATCGACTAAAAAAAAAATTCGCCCGCCAACTTCCGCCCCGCGTGCCACCCAAGCTAGCTATGCCACTGTTTTAAATACATTGTTCTCTTGGACCTTGGATATAAGTTTTAGGTGGGCGAAGGACGAAGGCCCAACCTCCGTCCTTCGCCGAACAGAGGAATCAATAAGAGGAATACTGGTAGGTTTACACCTCCGAAAGTATTTCCTTAGCCCAGTCTTCTTTCTTATTTTTCATAGGGGAGTGTTTGTCTAACAATGGTGTCGGAGTTTACAGCCCGTCTGAAAGCCTCCGACATGGTCTAAGGATTCTTGTCCTGACGCAGGAACCGGGACCGACAGCTTTACGTGCCCGCTGAAGCACTTTAGTGCTCTGATGTAAATGCCACAAACGATCACCCATGCAAGTGTCGATCTGTGCGAACGTTGCTTTGAACTTTGCCGACCTAATACGAGCGAGCAAGCCAAGCCTCGATAAAGTGTTACCGGTCCATGTTATAATAAGAATGGTTCTACGCCTCAAAAGTCTTAACCACTCAATTATTTTGTATGCACCTCCAGTCTTGAACAATAATTAGCTAATAAATGTAACTGAACCCACTTAATGATTGGTAATTGGACACCTTAACGTTGAACATTGCACTCGCCCAGACCGGTTTATTTTTTACTTTTGTACCTTTTTACTTCAGGTTGGATAATGATTCGAGATGACAAAGGTACATTGCTCTTAAAATGCTGCTTTTAAGTTTTGCATTAGTACTTAGTAGAGTAGCAATCTTTCGTCATCAAAATCTATCATTAATAGAGGATGCCCGTGGTTACACTCGTGCTATTTAAGGCTACTGCTCCGCCCGCCCCCGTCGCTGATAGCGCGATGTTATATAGCCTGTAGCGTTCCTCGATAAATGGGGTATCTAACACTGAAATTATTATTCAAATCGGACCAATAGTTCTTGAGATTAGCGCGTTCAAGCAAACAAACAAACAAACAAACTCTTCATCTCTTTATATTAGTATTAGATGATGACACAAAGAACTTAACTGGCAACAACTATTTAACGAACCCAAATATCTAGCAACCATCTTCGACCCTCTTACGTCACGCAAACAACAAGACCTCATTACAACACCAGCAGAAAAAAGAGAGCAAAATAAAATCAATAAATAAAGTAAAGGTAGAGTATAAAGTGCGGCAACGTCCGGCCGTGGTCGCTCGCCCCGGACGTAGCGGAAGCTTGGGGGGGTGCAGGAGGGTGAGGAGGGGTTTAGAGGGGTGAGGGGGCGGGGGACACGGGACAGTTGGCACGTGCGCGCGCGCAGGTGCCGCCACCCCACGCAGGAGGCGACAACCTTTGGTGAACTTTCTTTTTGTTTTGGTTGAGTTTCTTACGATTCAAGATTCCTGACTTTACCTATATGAAACTGTTTGATTCTTATAGTTACAGGGTCTTGGGTTCCTATGTTCAGGACCTTGTGGTAAAATTGCACAGTCTTAATATATAAAATCCTTGCGTTACTTACTGACTGACAGACACGCTACAGCCGAAACTATTGGGCGCAGGCAGCTGAAATTTGGCATGTATATTCCTTGGGGACCGTAGGGGTGCACTAAGAAAGGATTTCCCGAAATTCCCACGGGATCGGCTAAAACGGGTAAATTTAACAAGATTGCAGGCGTAGCTGCTGGCGTCCTCTAGTAGCTAAAAAAAAGGGTGGTGGTGGATTAAAAATACAAAATGCCACTACCCCATGCCATTCCGTGGATGTCGTAAAACGCGACCAAGGAAAAAATACGTAACAAGAACTGCGAAGTGACGGCAAACTCGACAGCAAATCTTATACCAACCTGTCTGGTCAACATGGTATAATCAGCCTAATCCTCGTATTACTCACAGTGCTGCTGTGAAGTAAATTAGGTTTTAGTCCAGCAGTGGACTCTCAAAAGCTGTAAAGGAAAGGTAATAATCACATTGCACGCGCTATACAAGATCAGATCAAGGTACTTGCAGTCTTCTTCTTTCTTTTCGTGTGAGTGTGTGGCCAACTCTGGTGTCGGAGTTTTCAGGCCGCCTTAAGGCCTCCGACATGGCCTAACGATCCTTATCCTTAGACAAGAACCGGGACCGACAGCTTTACGTGCCCTCCGAAGCACGGTAGCGCTCAGATGAAAATGCCACACGCGGCCACCCATTCAAATGGCGGCCTGTGCACTCGTTGCTTAACTTTGCCGATCTACTACGATCTGCAAGCCAAGTCTCGCTATGAGCACTACCTTGTTGCACTTGTAGCACTACTTGCAGTAAGACTACTCATCATTCCAGCGTAATACATTTCCTATATTTAGTAAATATATGTCTGTACTTTTCAGGAGGCAAATTCTTTTTCTGCCCGATCTCGCGGGAATTTCGGGAGATCCCTTCTTAGTTAAGCCCTACTGTCCCGAAGGAACATGCACGCCAAATTCCAGCTTATTGCGCCCAATAGTTTCTCGTCGATGATTTTTGTACCTACCCACATTACAAAAATTATTTTGTTGTTCTCTACATGAGAACAACACAATAATTTTTGTTAGTTATAGTGGATACTGTATCTTTTTATGACAATAAACTTCTTTAAACCTAATAGTTTACTTACTACTTAGATGTACGTTGGCTGTCAGTTAGCTAGTATCGCAAGATTTTTATACACAAAGATGGTAATTCTTGAGCCATAGGGTTGTTTCCAACTAGTCAAGTAGTCAAATCAAACAATTTTAATGAAATATCAAAAACGACCTTAGCTAAGGGTTTTGTATGAAATATGACGTAGTGACGTCATAGTGTTTTGCTGTCAAGTAGAATACTTATTATCAATAAATTGAAGATAGAAAATGTTAGATAAAGTTTTAACATTAATTGATGAATGATAATATTTTGGCATATTGCACTAGATAAAAATACTTGTATACTTTATTTCACTTGCAGGAAACTTTCCTATTTATCAGTGCTATGAAGTTATTGCATGACAGTATTACGCATTTAATTTTAAACATCATACCTTATTTTTACTCACCTGTACAGGTGAGTAAAAATAAAAATGTTGAGCGCCCCTACAGCTTCCTCTCAACCGGCGGCCGCCACATGTGTTGATCCGTTATTTGTTTTTTACTCATTTTATATCAAGATCCGAGTGCTCGCCACAACCAGTTTGGATTCAACTACCTTTACCCCCACAGAAGGTTATATTACATTTTTTCAAAGACATATTTTTATACGACACGACAATCTTCATTAAGGAATACTTTTAATTAATCATCCTAATGATAATTATTATGACAGTTTTTGTAAAAATTACAAGAATTCTACAATGTTTCTTCTGCAGTTTATTACATGAAGGGTTTGCTAGGAAATACCTGACTTTGTCATTATTGCTTCTAATATTTCTAGAGAATTTACTGTTCAAAGGACATCTAATTAGCCACAGAATGATCCCTAAATTAACTACGATTCAAATATTTATTCTACTATAAACATATTAAAATTTAGGAATGGATGATTTATTACACCACAAAAAACGACTGAACTTGACTAATGACTTACACCTGTATCCCCGAAGGGGTAGGCAGAGGTGTAATATTACACCCACATTTCGCCATGAATTTTTAGGTCCCACGTGATAAGGGGCGAGCCTATTGCCGTACCGGGCACATTACCAGACTCCGTGCTGCTACTGAGAATTTCCTAACGGAAAAACCCAGTAACACTGTGCCCGACCTGGGGATCGAACCCGAGACCTCCCAATCCCACGCGCACATAGTTATATGCCGCGAGACCAACGAGGCATAAATGTGCGCGTAATTTATTGAACTGTGCAGTAATATAGCTTGTACATCAGTATAACACAAAGGCTTTTCCGTGATAGACAGACGTGGGCGGAGCTGCGGACATAAGCTAGTTATCTGTAAAACGTCAATAATAGAGTTATATTATTTATACCTTTTTCATCTCAGCTTAGAGACGTCTCCTGCTGGACGTAGGCCTCCCCCAAGGCTCACCACACAGACTAATGAACCGATTTCATACCTTACATGAGTAGCTGTGACTGCCTCGTTGGTCTCGCGGCACAAATGTGCGCGTAGGATCTGAGAGGTCTCGGGTTCGATTCCCGGGTCGGGCAAAGTGTTATTGGGTTTTTCCGTTAGGAAATTCTCAGTAGCAGCGCGGAGTCTGATAACGTGCCCGGTACGGCAATAGGCTCGCCCCCTATCACGTGGGACTAAAATAATCTGACGAAAAGTGAGCGTAGCAATAAACCTCTGCCTACCTCTTCGGGGATATAGGCGTGAGACTATGTATGTACATGAGTAGTATCATACTAACATAGAGTAAAGCCTGTTTCCCGAAGCGGGAGTCAGAGACTACGGTCTGCCATTCGCCACGATCCTGACATATATCTCTTCCTTTATTCACTCTCATCATTTTTTTCATGCATGCTCTTCGGTTTATGTTTCTCCTTACCTCCCACTTTTTTAGTATGCTTCCAATCTGGTCGGAGTCCATCTTCACGTCCACCTAAGTCATTAATATCATCATGTCAGCCTAGAGACGTCCACTGCTGGACATAGGCCTCCCCCAAGGTTCTCCACGCAGACCGATTTTGAGCCGCTCGCATCCAACCGCGCACCGCGCTCTCATCGGTTCACCTTGCGGGAGGCCTACCTCTGCTGCGTCGTCCGGTACGTGGTCGCCACTCCGGAACCCGTAACCCGAAGTTATTAATATCATTGTCATCTAAAGGCTACCGTTAGCTGCCGAAGAAAGCCATATGCTTACCTAATTAAGAAGGTGCGATCGAAATTCAACGTTTAATGAGCGCCTCCTAGCTTAAACCCTTATAAAACCGTTTTCAGTGGTTAAATCCCGCCATTAAAACCAAGTAGGTAACATTTATTACGTATATAATTATATGTATACGTAATATATGTCTGTATTATAAATGTCTGTATCGTCCTGTATAATATAACATCCCTTAAACCGAAGCTCCTACAATAACATCGTCGACAGTGTAAGATAGCAGAGCGCCATACTGTGAAACCGTTACGACGTTTCAAACACTTACGTATAAAGGGCTGATGACAAGAAACCGTTGCCATACAGCTTTGACGTGCCAATTAACAAACAGAACAGACACGACAAGGATATGAAGAGTAACATTTTTGATGATGTCCAACACTTGCTGTTAGAATGTGAAAAGAACCGAGGAGAAAGAGAGTCATTGCTGGTTGCCTATAGAATAAATAAATATGATGTAGGAGCTTTTACAAAAATATTAGTAAAGTCTGGCTCTAAAAAAGCTAGACTTTTATATGAAATGGTTGCTGCAGCTGTGAGTGCCTCAAATACTACCTAATAGGTAATTTCTTATAATAATAATAGTAGTACATAGGTTATAATGTTTTAGTTTTAAGATTAGGGTATGATGAGGCCGGCATACCATTGTTTGGTTAAAGCCTCTTTAAAAATAATGAATAAAAAAAGAGTAACATTTTTACGTTAACGTTTTAAAATAGAATAAAAACCATATTACAACATAGTTAATGTATCGCTTTCATATAGAACTATTTCCAAATATTTTAGTATTTCTAATTAGACATAGATGACCTTAGCAGATCGCAGTCCACTGCTGGACTGTGGAAGGCCAATTGGCATTGGCCTCTACTGATTTGCGTCTCAATCGAAGGAGTTGGCCTGACTATACCACGCTGGCCGGACGGGTTGATTAAGGGTTTAGTGAAGATGGCCGTATCATCCCATAAATTCTGCTAGCTGTTATTTAAAATAGTTTCGTAGGTTAGATAATAGCTGCAAATATAACCCTCAAAATTACTTATATTTGAATCTGTAGGACTGATAGCGTATGCGACTGCTGATCGGAGGTCCCGGGTTCGATTCCCGGGTCGGGCAAAAGTGTTACTGGATTTTTCCGAATTCTCAGTAGCAACACGGAGTCTGGTAATGTGCCCGGTAACGGCAATAGGCTCGCCCCCTATTACGAGGGACTTAAAAATTTATGGCGAAGTGTGGGTATGATATTACCTACACCTCTGCCTACCCCTTCGGGGATACAGACGTGAGTCTATAAATAAAAAAATAAAAAAATTGAATCTGTCTCCGTGGTCCAGTGGATAGCATATGCGTCTGTTGATCTAGAGGGCACGGATTTGATTCCCAGGCCGGGCAAAAGTGTTAATGAGTTTTACTGATTTCTCATTAGCCGTACGGAGTCTGGCAATGTGCCCGGTAACGGTAATAGACTCGCCCTCTATTACGTGGAATCTAAAATTCGTAACATGACGAAATGTTGGTGTAATATTACACCTCTGCCTACCCCTTCGAGGATAGAGATGTGTCTATAAATAATAAAAATAAAATTGTATTTGTCTTAATCATGGTATATATATATATACCTTATCCCTAGAATGGCACATACCCAAAGGTTAATCAACCCAGAACACAGATAATTGTACAAAAAACACCAAGTAATTCCGGCCTACGCGTAATCCCCCCCTCCCCGCTAGAGGGCAGCACGTGTTCAGGCAGGTGTTACCCCAGGTGCGCTCATCTTACGTAACTTAACCGCAGGTCACACCTTGTTTTTTGGGAAAACTTATTACAGAACATGGAGTACTTAATTAATTATAACACCGGATAAAGACATAGTAATATCATTTTAAGTCCTAGGTATTAAAGTCAGTTTGACCACTGTCCAATGAGCTCCAGATAAGTTAACAGGCAAATAATCATCCATATCAGCCTGCCATAGTCCGCTGTTTGATATCATCATCATCAGCCTTTAACAGTCCACTGCTGGATTAGGCCTCTCCTTTGAAAGGAGGAATTGGCCTACTATACCACGCTGGCCAAACGCGTTGGTATAGGGTTTGTATCAAGTTTCCCTGCTCTTACAGTGCTGTTCTCTGCATAATATGCTCCCTTTGTCGGCTCTTACGACACCCATTGGATGATATGGGGTGGTGACATTCCGAATTCTTAATCCGTCACCACACGGACACCACTTAGCGTATATCGTCACTCTACGCTACGTTTGCGCGCGGCGCGGTCACCACTCCAGAACATGACTATTGGCTATCGGTTCAGCAACAAATCTCAACAGCCCACTGCCACTTCATTTTCTGTTTTTTTAAGCTATGTTGATTACCTTGGTCCTCTGTCGTAGCATTTCATTGCGAATTCGATCCTTCAGAGAAACGCCGAGCATAGCCGTCTCCATAACTTGCTGAGCGAATCAAGGAGACTAAAACAAACTAAGGGTAAAGATATAATAAACACTTTAGAGGATGATCCTCTAAATATGCAACTCCACAAAAGTCATATTATATGTAAGTTATTAGACCTGTTTCTCATCATCAGCCTTTTATACTGTCCCACTGCTGGGCATGGGCCTCTTCTCACTATGAGAAGGGTAAGGCCGTAGTCCACCACGCTGGCCAAGTGCGGGTTGGCAGACTTCACATATTGTCTTTCGAGAACATTATGGAGAACTCTCAGACATGCAGGTTTCCTCTCGATGTTTTCCTTCACCGTTTAGCAAGCGATAATTACCTATTTATACTTATTGAAAAAGTAAGTCTAACTTAGACACCACGAAACTACACCTAAAAAGGGATTTAAGTAAACGAAACAGTAAACAAAATGAACACTCATCTCATCTCCAGCCCCTTACAGTCCACTGCTGGACTAGGCCTCTCCTTTGAAAGGAGGAATTGGCCTACTATACCACGCTGGCCAAACGGGTTGGTATAGGGTTTGTTTCAAGTTTTCCTTCTCTTATAGTACTGTTCTCTGCATTGTATGGTCCCTCTGTCGGCTCTTACGACACCCACGGGATGATATGGGGTGGTGACATTCCGTATACTTAATCCGTCACCACACGGATGAAATTAACACTACCAACAGCTTAATTGGCTACACTTTCCCCAAGCAAAAAACACAACCTGCGAACATAAACCAACTAAAGGCAGTTAAAAAGCCTCCCTATCTTCAAGCCGGGTATAAAAATAGTAGCTCAATAAAATCCAAAGAATAATCGTTATAAAAGAAAGTATTTTACCGCGCTAGGTCACTGACAGACCAGATGTGGGCGCATCTGCCGTGTATTAACCTCTCCGCACTTACGACGTACGAGCCGCTGGCTAGACGCGCCCTTATACAGTCTAGTCTAATACTATGTACTTAGATGGAAGATAGGGTTGAAGTACTGGCTGTTTGTAGGTATTTCAATTTTATAATAGAACTTTTAACTTGTAACACATTAGGTTTTTTTTAAGAATCGTTTTTAAAAGGAGAAAATAAAAAGGCATTTAATTTAAAAAAAGTATTATTAAAATAGTGAAAATATATATTTAAAATAGAATTCTATTAAAGGGCTGTATTAGAATTATAGAGATTAAGCTAAATTCGATAATTAGAACCTTTTTACTTTTCACAAAAAAAGTTTTATACAAATGGTTTTGCTTATAATTTTAGTAGCTAGGCAAGTATAAAAAGCATTTGGCATTTTCTATCGATTATATCAACAGCAGGGAAGAGGTACTCATTTCGATTATAGCTTTTTTATCTTTGTTCCCTCCGAGTTCTGTCCTTTGTAATCCGATTTGGAAAGTTATTTTGTAAGAAATTATTCAGATACTTACATATTTTTGAAACTTTACCTTTTGATCAAAATAACATGAATAAGCATAGGTACTATAAAAGTTTTACAGGTTGTAAAAAGACCCTTAACGAAAACTGAAATCCCATGTTGTACCAATCACTACGAACATTTTTTACTTCGGCACCATACCTGGGAAATTACTGGTTCAGCAGATATTGAAGCTCAAACTTAGTATAGAACTTTTCTAATTAGGTACAAAATCGATGCATTTGCCCCGCCAATATGTTCTTTAGATGCCCTATGACCCCATGGATAAGTAGGTATTTTGGGGATTGCACGCGCGCTCTTTTAATTGCGGTTTAAAAATGTGAAAACTTAAAAAAAATCGTTTGCCAGGTATTCTTTTTGGTTAGTATGACTTGGCATGATGTCCACAACGAGTAGACTTCGGCTTGGTTATGGGTCTTGTGACACCCTGTATAGGTACATAGAACGAAACGTATTTTTCAATAAGTAATACTTATCCAATGTTTTAAGACAATTATCTGCAGGGTATTCCCGCCAAATTATCGCTTGCACCGTGCCTCCAAGAGCACGTAAAACCGTCGTTCCGAGTTGTCCTGCCTGAGTGATCTTTGACAGTCTTTATTTTTTTTATAGTAATAGGCGGCAAACGAGCAGACTGATCGCCTGATGGTAAGCAATTACCGCCGCCCATGGACACAAGTAACACCATAGGAGTCACAAGTGCGTTGCCGCCCCCTGGGGTTGGGAAAAGGGATAGGATGAGGAGTGGGATGAGGGAGAAGGTATAGGGGATAAGGCCTCCGGCACCTCTCACTCACCGAACGAACCGCAACAGTTTAAGTACTGTTACTTTACGTCGATTTTCTGTGAGAGGGTAGTACTTCCCCGGTCGAGCCGGCCCATTCATGCTGAAATCAGCAAGGCTCTACTACCTGTAATATGACTGTCAAAGATCACTCAGGACTGACTATGATCTAAGCCATAGAATATCACTATGCATTTGGCTTGCGAAGTTCAGACGGAAGTCGCACTAAGCTAGCACTTAAGTTACAAGGTTCCTATTAATATATTAAGGTGTCTATATTTAACTCTAGTCGAATCAGTGATAAGTTATGCTCTGGATACTTATGGACTAACGTTTAAAACTTATATAGATAAATTAGAATCACTACAAATACGATTTCTTAAATTACTAGTAACAGAAAAGACAAAAGAGAATTGTAGGGGCGACTACCGGAAATTATTCAAAATATGTTAACACCCTTCCAGTAAGTATGAAACATAAATATCTTCTGTTATTAAATCAACAGAGTAAAAACGAGCATAACCTGTCACTGGTTACCAATATGCATAACACACGTCTGATGACCGCAGGTAAATTTAATGTTCCCAGAGTAACAAATTACTACGGCGACAGAATATTGATAAAACGTGTACCATATCTGTTAAACAGATTGCCCGCGGACATCAGACATGAAAACGATAAAATTAAATTTAAACAAAAACTAAAAAAATATTTGTTAAATAACATTTGTTAAAATATGTATGTAAAATAGTATTATGACTCTTCCACAGTCAAACCGCTAAACCGGTTTTGTGGAGCACTAATTTATTAATAGATGTATTGTAAAACTGTAATAAATAAATCTCAGATGAGTGAAGTATACTTTACTAATCTGAGAAATAAATAATAAAAAAAATAATAATAAATAGCACACAGATCACACTTGTTGTACACACAAATAATTTTTGTTTCTCGTCTGGGTATTCAAAAAGTCAAAAGTGAAAATCCTTTATTCATTTAAATCACAAAGTGACACTTATGAACGTCAAATTTAAACAATAATTACTTAAAGCTTCTACATTTACATTCTGCCACGTTCGCAAAGCAAGGGCGTAGAAATATGAGAAAGAACGGGCAATAAAACTCACGGTCACTCTTTTTCATCGCCAATATTATAAATTAGTTGATTGACACATAACATAACTTCACGCCTTCTATCCCCGAAGGGGTAGGCAGAGGTGTATTACACCCACTTTTCGCCAGTTATGTTTAGGTCCCAATGTAATAGGGGGCGAGCCTATTGCCATCTACCGGGCACATTATTAAGCGAGCGAATTAACGTTTTTAATACACACATAACTTCGAAAAGTCAGAGGTGTGTGCCCGGGGTACCTAGGGATCGAACCCGAGACCATCGTCTCGGCATTCCGTTACGTACACCACTGGGCTATCGCCGCGTACCATTGTTTGAATGTTTGTTAAATTTGTTAATTCACCCATGGCACTAGATTTATTCCCAATGCGTTAGTTTTCTTTTCTGAAATCTAACTCATTAATTATATTGATTTATAATTCCTCAGAGAGTAGCTTAGTACTTAGTACTTAGGTTGATTAGTATAGATTAAAAATCAGGATTGATGTTAGACATAGTAGTCGTAAAACCACGGCCAGACATGGTCTCTTGTGACTAGCAAGTACATAGATCACTAGATACGAGATATCTAAACAATAAAGTTAGCTAAACAAGCTTAATAGCATCTACCTACTTTTGTCTTTGGACACGGCTAGTAGCACCCAGACGAAAGAAATGTAAGGAATTTCACCTTTCTTTTAAAATAATTAGGCGGTTGAGATACGTTATTTTTTGTTATATCATTATATCTAGAAGATGCCCGCGGTTACACCCGCGTTATTTAAGGCTACTGCTCCGCTCCCGTCGATCCTCGATAAATGGGCTATCTAACACTGAAAGAATTTTTCAAATCGGACCTGTAGTTCCTGAGATTAGCGCGTTCAACCAAACAAACAAACAAACAAACTCTTCAGCTTTATATATTAGTATAAGATCATTAGCCCTGTATATGAACCTGTATGACCATAGGCCGCCAAGCTTGTATTTATGCACCTTAAAAATCCACCTAATAACAAACCACAGATTAAAAAGACTTATTAATTAGCATAACAATCACTACTATCAAAACAAAAAAAAAGTTTCTATAACTTATCATTGCCACATATAAAAAACTTCCAAACGAACAAAAAAAAGTAAAACAAGGGTGTCGGAACAATAGTAAACAGCCCTTCTTTCCAGTAGGATGTCCAATCACCCCATGTCCGGCCGCTCGGAAGGTAACCCGAGAATCCGGGAAGCCGTACCACTTCCCCACCGCTTCCACTACGCCGTAGGTATAAACAACTAGCTATGTACTAGTAAGGAATGCAATCAGGCTTTGGGTGTCTGGAAACTTCTTTAGTGAAAAATATTATGTTATGACAGTTTGTTTTGAATGGGCTGCTTTAAGAGAGTTGTGAATGTCTGGAAACTTCTTTACGAGAAAATATGCTATGGCAGCTTGTTTGATTTGGGCTGTTAAGAGAGTTGGCAGATAACTATTTGTTCATTTTAACTTACAAAAAGAGTATTTAGAGCAGAAGTCATTATCGTCCATCTATACACATAAATAATATTGGAGTGTCTGTTTGTAATATTAAAATAACCGCTTTTTACTAAATGCATATGGATGTATACACGGTACATAAATATACCGAAATTACATTTTTAAAATTTTTGTCGGCCTGTTTGTTTTCGCTAATCTCTGCAACGGCTGGACCGATTTTGACGGGACTTCAACTGGCGGATAGCTGATGTACCAAGGAGTAACTTAGGCTCAATTTATCGGGTACGCGAAGTAGTTTCTTCAGGACGCGGGTGAAACCGCGGTAAACAACTAGTTAGTGCTAATTTTCTTCATTACCTCAGCCGATGAAATTCACTGCTGGACATAAATTCCTCTCCAAGATTCTCTACATAGACCGTTGTTGAGTCGCAAGAATCCAACTCGCATTCCAAAAAGATTCTTAAGAGGAAACACTACGGGCGAGAGAATTGAAAAATAGGTATTTGTAAAATCTATTGCTGTCGCGCAGCCTCAAGCCTCCCCCCGGCAGAGCGCGATAGAGACAACGCTACTGCTGGACCAAAAATACCTATTAAATGTATATATAATATAATGTAAATAATGTGTAGTTTTTCATATTAAATTAAAGAAAGGCTTTGGCCGTGTTCCTGTTTTCCTTTTTTTAAATAATCTAGCCAAATTTGTTTTTCGGATGTTTGAACACAGCGAAAAATCTGGCCAATTTTTGAGATATTTGAAGGTTCATATCTTTTTTAATATTTAATTTATGAGAAAAAGGAAAACATAAGGACATGCCAATCGGGGCCATACATCTTTTGGAAAAAAATAATTGCTTTCCTAGCATTATCCAGGGAGAAAACAGGAGACTACGTTTGTATGGAAAAACGGCCGTGGTGTTTCCTCTTAACCATACAAACAGCAATAGTCCTACACATAGATTATACAGATATACTGTCCTACACCTAATGTGACTGTATTTAGTGTCACATCTCATTGAAATTCTAGATTATAAGCCTCAAAATGCTTTTGTATTTTGGGCATATCTCCGCGTATAACTGATATAACTGCCAGAGGGTGAGAAAAACTAATAAGAATACCTGTTCAGTTCTGTTTATTAACAGAACTTATTTTGACGACGAATTGGTGTAGCCAAGCGAATTTTCGACTGCCACGCCGAAGGTCGCGGGTTCGATTCCCGCACAAGTCAAACATTTGTGTGCGTGAACAATGTTTGTCTTGGTCTGGGTGTTTCTGTATAATATGTCATCATCAGCCCTTTATACTGTCCCACTGCTGGGCATGGGCCTCTTCTCACTATGAGAAGGGTAAGGCCGTAGTCCACCACGCTGGCCAAGTGCGGGTTGGCAGACTTCACATGTCTTTCGAGAACATTATGGAGAACTCTCAGACATGCAGGTTTCCTCAAGATGTTTTCCTTCACCGTTTAGCAAGCGATAATTAACAATTTAATACGCATTTAACTCCGAAAAGTCATTGGTGCGTGCCGTGGATTCGAACCCGAGACCCTCTGCATAGCAGTCTGTCGGTCTCTCCACTCAGCTAATTATCGCTGCTCTGTGTATAATATGTATGTATTTACAAAAAAAAGTATATATGTATGTTTATCCATAGTACAAGCTCTGCTTAGTTTGGGACTAGATGGTGTTGTGTGAATATAGTGAGAATATTATATTATTATTATTATACAGTTCCACAGCGGACACGGACCTCTTACGATGAGAAGGTATTGGCCATAGTTCACAACACTGGCCAAGTACAATCAGCCGATTGCACTCTCCTACGCGACACACACTGTGTCATCCACTAATTGTTGTTTTGGAGTCTAGAATGTTCTACATCCTAGTGCGTAAGAAGTCTATTGGCGATGTTAAGATTCTCCACGCGCCTCTAGCGGCGAATTTGGAAGTTGTCCGGGTACGACACTTTTGACGGCTTTCAATAAAACTTTGCTTCGAGGCTATAGTGGTAATTGTATTGAGCTGTCAAAAGTGTCGTACCCGGACAACTTCCAAATTCGCCACTAGAATCGCTAGTTAGAATCTTATCGCCAATAAAAATAGTGTAGTTATGTAATTGTATTTAATCCTATATTCATCGCACCTTTTTTGTGGCACTTCTCCTATTAGAGGAAAATAAATACCCAACAGCTAAATAAATGTACCCATCCTTCACAATCTGTAACACAGATTTATCCCACGGGACCGCCGACATACATCAGAATCTGTAAATTACCAGAGCGATAAAGTGGTGTAACTGATACGACGTTATCTCGTGGAGTCGTGGTACACCGCAGCTCACATCCGATGTACACGGGAACTACTCCATACAAACCTCAATGTTACCATAGTAAAAAAATAATGTTACTGTTGACTGCCCACATAGCGCAGTGGATTGCCAGTTCGCCTCATCGATAACATTGTGCCAAGCGTTGTGGGTTCGATCTACGGATATAATAACACTGTGTGATTTGTTTCAAGATTTTACTATATTAATGTACCACAATTTAACAAAAGCGCTTATCACAGAAATTATACTTAATCATAAAATTTAATTATTTTTAATGTAATACTTTCCTATGTAACATGTGACGTTTATTTTGTTGAATTAAGTTTATATTTATATACTAGACGACGCCAGCAGCTACGCCTGCAATTTCTTTAAATTTAACCGTTTTGGCCGATCCCGTGGGAATTTCGAGAAATCCCTTCTTAGTGCACCCCTACGGTCCCCAAGGAACATACATGCCAAATTTCAGCTTCCTGCGCCCAATAGTTTCGGCTGTAGCGTGTCTGTCAGTCAGTCAGTAACGCAAGGAATTTATATATATTTAGATAACTAAAGTTCATATATTTATTTCTCTTACAGTGCTGTTTACTGTATAATATGCTCCCTTTGTCGGCTCGTAAGACAACCACGAGATGGTATGGGGGACATTTCGTATTCTTAATCCGTCACCACACGAATTGCTGATTGCTTAGTTTATTTTAAATAAATATAATCATATTATTGGCAATCAGTGTAATCACCAATCACATATAAGATGTGATTATTAGACGAAAAATGATAATTTATAAAATAAATAAATGATTTAGATAGGTATGAATGTAACAAAAAAAAATTCGAATGAGGCTGAATTCAGAGGTGCCCTTGCCTCATACTCGCGAACAGAGAAATTAACATAATCTTTAACGTAAATGACTCCAAAAACAACGACTTTTGGAGTTCATCCTAAATTAACATCCTGTAGTTAATTACAATATAAATTACTATTTAACATAAATAAATGCTAAATTACAAATGTCTACCGGAAACTGAAGGAACCACAGTTAAAAATTTATGCAAAATGACGGCAAAAAAGTCAAAAGGATCGATCGATTGACGACAAATATCCATTTTAAATTGACCTTTAGTTGTTTTGTATTTGTATTAGTTTGAAGGTCTTTTTAATTAGGTGGTGTCGTGATTTTGTAAATCCCAGTTCCGTTAGTAAATTGTCTTATTAGGATATTTAACTTGTGACCGTTATTTGCATAATGATGTTTTTCAGTGGGAAATAGTTACGGTATACAGTCTATGGATATAGTTTTTTATTTGGTATGGTTAAATTTGTTTATAATTTTTAGTAAATTTTTACAAAGTTACTTATCTTTACCAGATATAACCTGCTAGAGGTAGAAAAATACCTATTTAATATTATGCTTTGGGGTCTTATAATAAGATTTGTTAAATGGCAAAACCAGAAGTACCTACTTAACAACCTTGATAATGTAGATATCTGATAATTATGTAGGTATGATAATGTTACTCAGTCACAATTATCTTTAAATCCATCTTTTACTCAAAATCTTTTACTTACTTGCCTTCAAATACCTTCAAGATGCCGGTAAGTTATCCATGAAGTCATTTTGTATAGCTTGACTGCGCTTTCAGAAGACAGTATCGGGTATCCATTTTTCATCCTCAAAATCGGTTACGTGCTCTCTAAAATCATAAAAATATATTCTTAAAGTTAAATCCATAGCCGCACGCATGCTAAGAAATAATTGCACTGGAGTAAGTGGGTTATTCAAATAAGTAGGTAACTATGCAACCCTATTTAGAATAATCACTTACCTGTAGGTACAATTTCACCTTTGCTTGAAAAGCAAACAACTTTTTCGATTTCCTATAAACATTAAAAACACACTCATCACGAACTATTCACAACTATTGTCAAAACTTCATTTCCGTAAATAATAAAACGGAGCGAAGAAGTATTATTTGCCGCCATTTGCATTTAATTTACATTTATAACAAAATGGCTATCCCAACTAAACACCGGAAGGCGCGATTTCAATCAACGGCCTTTTCAATAAAAACTAATATTTAGTAATGCAAGACGAATTTCTTTTGGTAGGTCTTTGTTATTTTTTGTTTGAAACTAGGCAGAGCCATAATTATCTAATTGTATATAAATATGTTATATGCTATAGTTATGATCTTCCTAGTGTTATCCTGGTTGAATCAAAGTCTATTCGTTTTGGAGCCGCTTCTTTATAATATACTAAGCAGCGATAGCCGAGTGGAGAGACCGACAGACTGCTACGCAGAGGGTCTCAGGTTCGAATCCTCGGCTCGCACCAATGACTTTTCGAAATTAAGTGCGTATTAAAATTGTTAATTATCGCTTGCTAAACGGTGAAGGAAAACATCGTGAGGAAACCTGCATATCTGAGAGTTCTCCATAATGTTCTCGATAGACATGTGAAGTCTGCCAACCCGCACTTGGCCAGCGTGGTGGACTATGGCCTTATCCTTCTCATAGTACGAAGAGGCCCGTGCCCAGCAGTGGGACACTTTAAAGGGCTGTTGATGATGATGATGATAATATACTAAACTTCTGCCGCAGCTCCAACCCCGTGAATTGTACGCCTAGGCACTCCTCAGGAATAATTCTATCTGTTAGTGAAAACCAAAAACCAAATCCGTTTAGAAGTCTTTAAGTTTATCGCGTTCGTACAGACAGACAGGAAGAAAAGTTTATTTTATAAAATGTATATATTAAAGCGAATTTCTAGTATTTCCTAAACAAATTCTCAAACTGTTACATACACATGTTACATCAGAACCAAACACCCATTTACTAAGCACAATGCTTAAGAAACCTCGCAAATAAGATGTTACACATCATAGCCATACACAGGTGGTCAGTAGTCTGTCAGCCATGACAGATTGGCAGTGTTGCCAACAAATTGCTACCCTTGGTAACTGTCGAGAAACCTGATGGGTTATCTCACTTAGTATCGCCACACACTGCTTTCATTTGTAACTGTGCTAGATTGACAATATAACTAGTCGTTGTAACTCTGTGCCAGCCTAGTCCCTCCACCACTCAGTCTAGTTCATCTTAAAGTTGACTGGAAAGTGGTGGAGAATATAGCCGAAACGTCGAACTTATTTAATTTTCCACGTTATTTTCCCAGTTACGGAACTGAGATTTATTACATAAATATAAGCAGTCCTTATAGATCTTTTATTACCCTCATACCACAGAATAGATAGTACTAGAGTCTCATACTAGGAATGAAACCTGTGCCAAGGAGAGAATTCAAAGAAACGTTCAAGCAAATGGCAAAAAGAACTGCTAGGCTCGAATTTACAATTTGTAGATGACACCAAGTGTTGTCTCGTGTAGGGATCGAATCTAATTGGGTATTCCAATTTGTCTGTTACGACAGGTATTATCTAATAAACACACAATAATATAATACTGAGATGGCCATCAAACTCGGATTATTTTCGATATAACGCTTTGTTTCATCCATCACTTAACACATCGTACACAGGTTGACTGAATTCAATAAAAATGTATTTGCGTTTAGATTTAGAACTGGATCCGACAATTGGCTGTTGGAATCAAATTAGAACAGTTTTATTTTACATTTTCGATTGGCATCGGTTGGGTCGGTTAGTTCACATGTACCTATATAATCTTATACTCTTATACTAATACTAGAGGACGCCAGCAGCTACGCCTGCTCATTTTTTAAAATTTATCTGTTTTGAACGATCCCGTGGGTATTTCGGAAAATCCCTTCTTAGTGCATCCTTACGGTCCCCAAGAAACATACATGCCAAATTTCAGCTTCCTGCGTCCAGTAGTTTTGGCTGTAGCTTGTCTGTCAGTCAGTCAGTAACGCAAGGATTTTATATATTAAGATATAAAGCTGAAGAGTTTGTTTGTTTGTTTGATTGAACGCGCTAATCTCAGGCACTACTGGTCCGATTAGAAAAAATATTTCAGTGTTAGATAGCCCATTAATCGAGGCAGGCTATAGGGTATATAACATCACGCTATAAGCGACGAGAGCAGAGCAGTAGCCTTAAATACCGCGGGTGTAACCGCGGGCATCCTCTAGTATGTTATATATTTACATGACATTGTTGTTTCGTTTTTTGTTGACACTACAACCGCAGTGCCTAGTTACGGCCGTGTCTCTTAGGGAGTTAGGTTCTACATTTTTGACAACTGATGACGCTTAATATTTAAGTATACCTACTTATTTATTGAAGTTGTTTGTTATAGGAATAGAATTATACATATTTACTTAACCTAGTAACAAAACCTTATTATAAATATTAATAACACGTGCTAGCCACAAGTGTAGTATCCATGATATGACGAATAGTTGACGCACAAAGATACTGGCTGCACTTTCAACTCGCACTTAGAAGAAATATCTGAGTCATGCTACGCCATGAGGCTTTTTAAATAGAATGGTGGCTCGGTAGTTAGGTACCAAGGCACCATAACTCGACGGTGCTACGGCTTTGTTATGTTTGGTTATAGTTATGGTTTTGTGGTTCCGGCTTCCATTCTTGAGTGGATTCTAGTCTTTAGTAAAATTAGACTTGAGTAAAATTCTGTCGCAAAATCTTTACTTTGCGTCCATTCATCATCGTCCTAGTGTTGTCCTAGTTGCATTCAAGACTTACAAGCCTTGGAGCCCGAGGTCCGCTTACTGGTCTAACCACATATGACAGAATACCAACTTTTCCACAGAGCGACTGCCGTCTGACCTCCGCAACACAAAGCGATGGCGATATTCCATGGTTTAGACCAGTATCGGTAGATTTGTACTGAATCCCCGTAACGACTGACCGCAAGATCTTCATGACAGCCGGGACCGACGGTTTAACGTTCTCTCCGAGGCACGGGGCAAGCGATAATTTAAAACGCACAATAACTTCGAAAAGTTATTGGTGCGCGCCGTGGATTCGAACCCGATACCCTCTACATGGCAGCCCATGGGTATCTCCATTAGGCTATCGCTGCCATGTCCTTTGCGTCCATTGTTTGCCAAAAATAGAGGGTACCTCTTACTCTCTGAAATTCTGGGAATCATTTTAAACGCCGTGCTATTGCTTTGGGAACTTAAAATTTATTTAGATGTATTGTTTGTTTTGTATTTTGAACCAAGAATGAAATAGAGTGAGCATTGTGAATTATATCTGAAATTCGAATGCTAGAAGCAAAATTAATGTCAGAAGAAGAAAATATGAAACTTGAGCCCACTCTTCAATCGCTAAAAAAACGTAAGCCCGACTCGAACACTGTACAGTTCGAGTCAGACTGTGGGCTGTCGAAGACCGTGAGAAGTGGAAGAGGTAGGTACAGCTGGGCAAAACACCGCAGAACCCAAGGTGAAGGGCAGTTCTACTTTGATAATGATATTCTATACCGCTAAAAATCTTAAAGGTTCAGTTGCTGTTGAATTAAAATAAAACTATTAATATTTTGTCTCGTATCCGGCAACTTCATTTCAATTATATCACCTAAATACCAAGTATATTACAAAAAAAGGCACCAAACATCTCAACTAAATATTAATTAACCTTCTCAGCATCATGACAATCCTTTGCGTCAATCTCTCCGAGTGCGTTGACTCGGCACGCGCGCAGGTGCGCTGAGGGCACAGCCTGTAGCGGCTCGTGCGAGAACACCTTGCGCTCATGAGATTCAAATGACATCGCCGCATTGTCTCGCGCGCTTTTTATTCCACTTTCAAATTATATTTTTATACGGTTTTATGGCATAAACGATGCAATTGATGGCCAGTGCGACCACCGATTAAGATTAAACGATTACTGTGTAATAATATTATGGTACTGAACGACTGACGGTCATCGATTGAAATTATTTTATGATATGTAGGTATGGAGACCTCCGGATAGTGGGCAAGGTTATATTGTAAAACGTACCTATACTTACCCAATTATATACCTATAATAAAATATATTTTTAAAATAGGGATAGAACGGGTAAGCGATGAAGAAGATTTATAATAATAATAATATATTTTTTTCTAGACTCACGCCTCTATCCCCGAAGGGGGCCGAATTTTTAGGTCCCACGTAATAGGGGGCGAACCTATTGCCGTTACCGAACACATCACCAGACTCCGTGCTGGTTACTGAGAATTTGGCAAAACCCAGTAAGTAACACTTTTTGCCCGACCCGGGAATCGAACCTGGGACCTCCGATCAGCAGTCGCATACGCTATCCACTGGACCACGGGTCAGTCAATAATAATAATATTCATTTATTTCAGGTAACAATAACCCATAAAGATATATACCTACCTTAAAAACTAACATACATAAAATAATACTAATAAAATGTTATTTAATTTATTAGTAAATGATATTGTATAAAAGTAGCAGGAACAAAAAACCGTTCTAGTTCGAGTTGGACCTTGTTTATTATATCTGTGAGTTGGACACATGCATTGCACGAGATGAACTTTTAAATATCATCTATTAGGCATTTTGTTTATAAAAGTAATGACTCGCAATAAAACAAACCTTACATGTCCTCGACATTTAAGCCGCACGTTGTTGATGTTGCGAGTTTTATTTCTGAGTAGGTCTTAAATATCACCACCATACATAATACGGAATGTCACCACCCCATATCATCCCATGGGTGTCGTAAGAGGCGACAGAGGGAGCATATTATGCAGAGAACAGCACTGTAACTGAAGGAAAACTTGATACAAACCCTATACCAACCCGTTTGGCCAGCGAGGTATAGTAGGCCAATTCCTCCTTTTAAAGGAGAGGCCTAGTCCAGCAGTGGATTGTTAAAGGCTGATGATGATGAGGTCTTAAATGCATGCAAAATATTTAGAGCCAGGCAGACATATCTATACATCATCAATGCATTTTAAAACCACATGCCTAACCTTATTATTATTACCAGCCAATCAATAACAAATCAAAGTACAAAATCCTACAAAGAATTAGTTCTCACAAGGTATAATATAGGTTTTAATGTAACAGCTAGGCTTCGCAAACAATAATACAAGTGATTCAGCTCTCTGACTCACAACTTGCTCGTGAATATTTTTGTATCAATCTGCAGACTGCGTTTTGTAGACAATGAGTCATAAGCACGCAATTAATTCATTGTGTGAATTTTGTTAATCTTTCGTAAGGAATAATTGCGTTTTTATTCTGGTTTTGGATGAATAAAACATTAGGCTTTTTAGGATGTAGTCAAAACTTACTGCTTTGCTTTTCGTGTGAATGTGTGGCCTTTTTAGCTTTGGTGTTAGAGTTTGTAGGTATGCCAACCGAAGACCTCCGACGAAGCCTAACGATCCCTGAGACGAGAACTGGGACCGAAGTCTTTACGTTACGTGCCCTCCGAAGCACTTTAGCACTCGGTCACCGTTTGAAGTGGTGACCCCGGCAGAACTTGGTACTTGATTTACTTTACCGATCTGTTACGAACGACAAGTCTACTCTCGCTATGAGCACTACTCAAATTTAAAGACGTCATCAATTCATTTATCAAAGAAATTACAATAGGGTAGTTTCCAGGGTCAAAATAATTACATTTTATTTAGTCCGTATTTGAGATTATAAAAAAATATTGGACACGTATTTTTCTTTTTTCGATTAACTAAAAATTAACAAAGATATAGCCCATTAAAGTTACGTGTGACGTCACCCCGTGCGAAGAAATGTTGGTCATTTTTGGTTTAATTTACAAATAAAAAATACGTATTGCTTATTTTTGAATAACCTAAAGGACGGACTTATAAAATTTTTTTCGTCAACTAGCCTATTCTTTACATGCGGTTCACATAATTAAATACCAGCAGAACATCACTCTTTAAAAAAGTTATTGTCGCCATAGAAAAATACTACAAAGTGATACCTCACTGATTAAGTGCACAATGGTGTATCACTTACTATAAAAACTGTGATTCAACAAACCTCAACACAATGGCTTGTTTTAATCTATTAATAATCTCACTCGCGACTTAGCTTTATCTTAATTCTTTACTGCTAGGTTCTTGATATCTATTATTACAACAACAAGTTGCTTGAATACAGTAATCTTAATATATAAAATCCTTGCGTTACTGACTGACTGACAGACACGCTACAGCCGAAACTACTTGGCGCAAGAAGCTGAAATTTAGCATGTATGTTCCTTGGGGACCGTAGGGGTGCACTAAGACGGGATTCCCTTAAATTCCCACGGGATCGGGCAAAACGGACAATTAAAAAAATATATGCATGTGAAGCCGCTGGCGTCGACTAGTAATAAGTATAGTACCGACTGTTAGGAGTCTCTACCGATTTCATCCGAAAATGGAAATCTCATCCTAGTTTTCAAAGTTCTAAAATCTTCATTAGCTTTTCCCGAAACTTTACGTGTATCAAAACTTGTTGTAATTAATGGTCACTGCTGCCGAACTTGACTACATAGATGGCACAGTTGTGGTAATGCGAGTGGGAATAGGCCTATAAAATCTATAATGATGATGATGAAACAGTCAGAGACAGGTCAGGTAGGTGCGCAAATTCTATTAGGTCACCATCCGCCAATTCTGAACACTTAATTATAGTCCAATTAGGACTCAAATACGTAATAAATTTTGAAAATGTTGCTTCAATTATCTTATCTTATCAAGTTTGTGTCTTACAAAAGAAGGACATATTAAACGTGTTGAAGACTACGATTTCTGCTTGATTATCAATTTTCATTCATCTTTCCTGTTATATTTTTGGCTCATCTGATATCGATTTAAGGCCTTGCCACACGGCACAATTTTACCACTGATCAAATTTTCAATCGAATTGGCTTTGCCCGTCTACACGACACAATCAAATCACTGATTTTCATTCCGTCCACCCGATTGGTTAAAATCTGGTGGTACCGCCCACCCGATGAACTTGAGTTGGACGACTGGCGTCTACACGTCACGATTTCATCAAGTGATTTAGTCAAGTTGGACGTAACATTGTGCCGTGTGGTAAGGCCTTTACCCGAAGCCACTCATCAATACGAGTATATATCAATAAGTTGTATTTAATACAATAACTACTCATAAGACAGAGCGTACATTTACCTCATTATAAAAAATCCCAATTAAAGCATAACACACATATCTTACGTCACACGAATGACCGACCCGCCCCAAGTGCCCCAACGGTCGCTTAGCGCCCCGTGTGCCCAGCGCCCCATCACGCGCTAGATGTAGATAGAGGCGACTTCATCGTCAGCTGCCGAACACCTGTCTACCTCATACGGATTTGAGGCCGTTCACCCCAACACAACCTTTGAGATTGTGCTACTATTATAGATTTTAGATCTGCTTTTCTTATTGGCATATTTTTTTATATATTTACGATGATACTGATATTTGATATTTTGACCCTCAAGTAAAAATTAGAAGTTAACGTTGAGAGGTTTTGTTTGTCTGATTTAGTTTATATGTGTAAGATATACACATATAAAGGGTGATTACGCATATTAAGACGACTTCTTGCCAGCTATGCGCTTAAAGATTTTAAGGAGTTGTTTTTTTTGGTATCGCGGTGATTGTAGAATGCATCCCTATCCCACCCTAACTTGATTTGGGTACCTGATAGAGGAAATTCTTCTTCTTCTTCGTGTCGATGGTTCCAGATGCGAGCTATATATTATTCGCATAATATTCGGCCATTTTAATTGCATTAGGATTGGCCGCGCAAAGCTCAGATAGCGTACAAGTGCATGGACAAGAAGGACACACCAACAGATGTGCCATGGTCTGCTCCGGCTCACCACAGTCACACTGAGCAAGACCGGGATCCCTGAAACCCCACCTACACAAGTTCGTTCTGCAGCGTCCAACCTGGGTGCGAAGTCTATTAAGGGACTTCCATACAGGCCAGGGCAGAGTGTGTCCAGGTGGAAGAGACTCCTGTGGTGAGGTATAGTGTGACGGTGGGGGATGCTTTTCAGCCCACAGCCTACATCTTGCGGTTGCAGGCTCGTCGCTTAATGGCTCGGTGTGACGTTGAAAGCTTTTCCGACTTTTGAGGCGGTGTGGTGGCATATGATTTCTGTGTAGAGGGTGTCGACAATCAGACTCCTGTTTCTGCTTTTCTATAGAGCAGGCTACATCTCGTCGAACATTTGGCGGTGATATTCCTGCTAGCGGATAGACCATGTTTAATGGAGTGGGCTTTAGACAACCGGTTATGGTGCGATACGTTTCATTTAACGCCACATTAACAAGATCGGCATGAGCGGACCGGTGCCAAACTGGGCAAGCGTATTCCCCAGCACTGAAACATAACGCCAGTCCCGTCGTACGGAGAACATCTGGCGTGGCTCCCCAGGATGTGGACGTCAGACGGCGGAGCAAATTGTTTCGTGTCGCCACTTTCATTTTTGTATTTTGGCAGTGTGTCTTAAAAGTGAGTGATCGGTCCAGAGTAACCCCGAGATATCTCGGATAGGGACAATGTTTTATACTCACTCCTTGCCACTGGATGTTAAGGACTCGGTTGGCACAGTGGTTTCGGAGATGGAAAACACAGGACTGGGTTTTTGATGGGTTAGGTCTTAGGCCATTCTCCTCGTAGTATATTGCCAGCCGATCAAGAGCCGTCACAAGGTTCCTTTCGGCCTCTTCAAATGTCTGGGTCTGCGTGGTAAGCGCCAAGTCATCTGCGTACAGAAACTTTGTAGTAGAAGTAGTGGTAGGTTGGTCGTTGGTATATATATTGAATAGTGTTGGCGCTAGCACACTACCTTGAGGAAGACCATTTTTTAGGCAGCGCCATCTACTCTTCTCTGCGAGCAAGTGAACTTGGAAACGACGACTATAAAGGAGCTAACCTAGAATTTGGACAAATCCAGGATCGGCCGTCAGTGTTTCGACTTTCGAAAGAAGCCTCCTGATGTTAACAGTGTCATAGGCAGCAGACAGATCCACAAAAACCGCACCGGTAATATTTCTCCTCTCAAACCCATCCTCAATATGCTGTGTAAGATTGAGGATCTGGCCACAACACGACTTCCCGGGTCTGAAGCCTGCTTGTTCGGCTATAAGTTGAGGGTCTATGATTGGGGTGAGACGATTGAGAAGGAGTCTCTCAAATAATTTGTGCGTGTGGCAAAGCAGTGATATTGGTCTGTAACTCTTTGGATCGTCAGGTGGTTTCCCAGGTTTGATAAGGGCCACAACCTTGGCCTGCCTCCACATTTTTGGGATCCGTTTTGTTTCTAGGCAATTGTTGAAACATTGCAAAAGCCAAGATATAGCCACGGGTCCGAGATGTTTAATTTGCTCCACCATAAGATCATCCACGCCTGGGGCCTTACCATTCTGTAGTGCTTTAATTGCTAATAATAATTCGGTGACTGTAAAAGGCTTACTAATGTCATTGGAGATTGTGGTCGGCTTATTTATTTTACGAACATTTCGGAAAATGAGACTCATAAACGAAGCTCGTACCTAAAAGCCACCATGATATCTGTGACTTCTCTTTGTCTCGTGAATGCGAGATAAATGATAGGGTAATAAACAGCAGATGCCTTAACACAATTACAAATAACAGACCAGGTCTAGAGCAAAAGCTACCAGATTGAATATTATTCCAATTAGCATATTAAAACACACCATTTCACAAGTCCGCTTATCAAAAATCATTTAAGTAATGACATTGGGGCGCGCCGGTCAAATTAGGGTCTCTGTGTCAGAATACCGTAGTTTTTGGCAAAAACACCAGGTGTATGACCAGGTGGATATTTATTAAATACTTTGTATGTGAAATTTGGTTTATTAATGTTATTATTGATGTTAACACTGGGTAGTAGCAAAGTGTGTGCTGGCAACATTATGTTCTGGGTACGATATTGTATATATTCAGGGGTAATACTAGGAGCAGACTCCAAGTGATAACAGGACCTTTTCCCGCAGGGCTGAGCTTCTAGTCTACAAAAGATCGCAGCTGGCTATAAGAATCAGGATCTGAAAATTATATTATAAAACACATTTAATTTTAAATCTGATATAACATATATAATAGGTATTCCCTTCGTGAGAGGCACTCATGATGTAAATCCTTTAAGAATATTCAAACAAAGGTCACCAAGAACACTCAGACCATAAACATCAATTTGGTGTTCTCATAAAGTGGCTAGCATTTAGCGGCACATTGCTCTAACCACTATGCAATTTGTGTAGTCAGAATTTGGTTCATATTTGGGGCCTCCAGAGACATTAACGCACAATAACTGACCCATCCCAACACAACGCAAAATTCTGAAATCAAACTAAACGTCCTTTGTTATGTATGTATAAGTTTTTAAAGTAATCGAAACTAAAAAAATGTCGTGTGGAGATGGATTAAGATTACTGAGGGCCACTTTTGGTCACTACCCCATCTCATAATATGTATGTCGTAAGAGACGACAAAGTAAAACACACGACGAAATGATTATCTTTTGGAAGAGACGAAAAACTCACAATCAAAACTTATACCACCTCATCTGGCCAGCGAGGGATAGTTAGTCAAAATCTTCCTATAGCATCAAAATGCTATAGTCATATTGAGGAATAAGGAGAGGCCTATATACAGCAGTGGAATTCAAAAGGCTGCTTGATGATGATGATTATCATTGAATAGTTTTAACCAGAAAACCTAGATTCTTCATAATCATCTTAAGACATTCTCGACCATTTTGGTTTAGGCCGCTTTCAACAACTTCCACTCCATTCTGTTTTGGGTAGTCTTCAACCAATTACTGCCATCTTTACGATGCTAAATCCTAGATTCCTCAATGATAATCCAATATAATTGGAATCTGTAGCGAGCACAAAAACGCCGTCGTCAGGTAGCGATCAGCTGTGCGGCAGGTTGTTGCGGCTGTGTGCGTGCAGACAGATGCTGGGAACATCTGCCGCGGCGCGTGCCTCGCGCTCAGACTGACACTACTTGATACTTGCAACTTCTACTATTCAATATTATTATTTTCACACCTGAAACAATTCTGCCCTTGTGTGCCTTTGACATTGTTCTTTAATATTTTTTGATGTTATAAATAGTAATGAAATTGTTCTGTTGTATTTTTACCCCGTTAGTGTAATCAAGAAATAGTTATTTGTGCAACAAGAGAGCAAAGTTGTTTTTTGTTTCGAGTGCTGATTTTGAGTCCCGAGCAAGCGAAGGTTTCTATGATTGATTCACGAGCGTAGCGAGTGAATCAAAGTTAGAATCCTGAGCGTAGTGAGGGACTCAATAGCACGAGATACAAAAAACTTTGCTCTCGTGTAGCACACATAATTTTTCACCACAGCAGTGAGAACACATATCACATAGAAATGAACAGGAATAGATTAAATTCTGTGTTAATTGTTGATTTAACTCTTCTGGTGTTTAAGTACAGTCATCATCGCTAGTTTCACTCATCTTTATAGATTATTTTATATATTCATATACTCTATACTGTATCAGCATCAGTGAAATTTTTATTCCCGCTAATTTTTTAAATCGCGTTTTAATACCGCGTCCATGATGTTTATTTTACAATTAGATAATGTATCATTGTTGTAATTCCAAATAAAAATGTATTGGTTAAATACCAATTTTATACTATTAATTAGACTTATTTTTATTAAAATCCATTGATAAATTAAACTTATAAACAATAAAAAAAGTAAATATCTTTTTTTATTTGAGTTTCCGAAGGTGTTTTCTTTGAGGTCGAATTCCAAAATCGAATTTCGAATTCGAAGGGGTTTGTTTTTCACTCACCTTTTATATGCATGTGAAAGAGACAGAGCACAGTAAAATTCGATTGTTTTTAAATTTGTGGCTGAACAATGTCAATTCGTGGCAGTGAATATTGAAAAATTAAAAAGCTACTTTGCCTCCCGCTCGAATCAAAATCGCGTTTTGTTCACTGTAGTCTCGCAGCAAGCGGCATGTTTGAGCTGCTGTGGTGAAAATATATTTTTCACCTGAATTTCACTGAATTTTACTGTGCTCTGTCTCTTTCACATGCATATAAAAAGTGAGTGAAAAAACAAACCCCTTCGAATTCGAAATTCGATTTTGGAATTCGACCTCAAAGAAAACACCTACGGCAACGCATAAAAAAAGATATTTGTAAAAAAGAAATTAGGTACTTTTGTTACCTATATGTTATAGTTTACATGTTTAATTTATTATTGGATTTAATAAAAATAAGTCTAATTAATAGTATAAAATTAGTATTTAACCAATACATTTTTATTTAGAATTACAACAATGATACATTTGAAAAGTAAACATCAGGGACGCGGTATTAAAACGCGATTCAAAAAAGTAGCGGAATAAAAATTTCGCTGATGCTGATACAGTAGGTATAGCGTAACGTGTTAAATTACATTAATATATAAAATAATCTAAAAAGATGAGTGAAACTAGCGATGATGACTGTACTTTAACACCAGAAGAGTTAAATCAACAAGTGATTATGCAGAATTCAATCTATTCCTGTTCATTTCTATGTCTCCTAAGTAATATGTGTTCTCACTGCTGTGGTGAAAAGTTATGTGTGCTACACGCGAGCAAAGTTTTTTGTATCTCGTGCTGTTGAGTCCCTCATCACGCTCATGATTCTAACTTTGATTCACTCGCTACGCTCGTGAATCAATCATAGAATCCTTCGCTTGCTCGGGACTCAAAATCAGCACTCGAAACAAAAAACAACTTTGCTCTCTTGTTGCACAAATAACTATTCTTAATTGATGTTCGTTGTTTAAAAATAATTCTAGACTTTAAAACATTCCTCTTTTATTTGTTATTTATAAAGCATTAAGAATACGAAATGTAATTTCTACATTCCACGGATGTTGTTAGAGGTGACTAAGGAATCTTTGCGATAAGAGGAAGACTCGACATCAAACCCTGTACCAACTCGTGTGTATCCCCAGAGCAGAATGAAACGAATTAGTTTAAAATCCTGACTCACAGTGCTAATGTGAAGCAAATTAGGATAAGTTTAATGTCCAGCAGTCAACTGCGAAAGGCTGTAGGGAGATTTCACTTAAAAGTCCTACTATTTTACTAACTTAATATCAAAGACATTCCCTCACCAATTATTGAAGTATCTCTCATGTATCTTCAATTTATTATGGACAGTAAAATTAATAAAATATCCAAGTATCAAAACAGTTAACTGCTAGTATCACATTGGTCAGCTGTTCGGAGCAGCGCGCGCATCTCTCGTCTGCTCGTGCGAGCGAGTACTGAGGCTGCATCGCGTCGCGTCGATTCGGCACAACGCACGAGCGCCGGCGTATGTTACACCTGGCGTACACCACTCCCACGATTACAGATATTGACCTGGCAAAGAAAAGTCAAACATGTATTATAATAAGTACCCATAAAAATAATAAAATTGGGGGAAAAAAGAATCTTTGAAATTAACTTGAAACTGTCTGAATCTAAGTTACACCTCATAACATCCATTTGCATGCTAGTAATTAAATATACCCGTCAACATAATTCCAACTATTTCGGATAATAACTGCAACTATTGACAGGCTCACAGATTGACTAAATATTATTATATTAAATTTATTGTATTGTATATTTATAAAGTCGTAAGTACATTTAAACTCATTTAGTAAAATCTGTTATTTTCATATTGCAAACAGACAATTTAATTCTTTTTTATTTGTATAGGCAAAAATTCAGAGTAAGGTAAAAAGCGAAAACATACTGAAAAACATTTGGCTTTTTTAATTATTTATTATTTTCTTACAAAATATTTTAGTAACGCCAAAAGACAGCGATGAAAACATCTACAATTAATCTGTATATATAAAATCCTTGCGTTCACTGTGCGCCAGAGCGCGGAATCGTACGGTTGTGTTATTGTGTCGTTTGAAACCAGTTTTATATATCGCGCGGGTCGCGCGGCTACCTGGGTTTCTCGGAATCTAATAACAATGCGGTATAAACATGTCTATTATAGATAGCGATGTACAATTTAGTGACGAGGATCGATGCGATGATGTAAACAACGTAATGAGCGTGAGTGCGAAGACTAACTTTTCGACGGGTATGGAGGTTGAGCAGACGGACAACAGTCGATCTGGTAAACGGGATCGCTATATTGATGAAGAGGAGATTTGGACAGAAGTCGGGAGAAGAGTGAAGATTATGGCAAGAAGTGTTAACAACGATCGAACTAGGGTGCCCACCGAACAGATTGAAATTAGCATGACTTCTAAAACAGATAAACTACCAAAACAGATAGGACTAGCGCGAATTCTAAAGAATGAAAACATTCTAAATATTGCGAAAATAAAATACGTCAACGCTTATAAAGTTTTAATAAATGTTAATGAGCAGGAAAGCGCAGACAAATTATTAAATTGTAAGTATTTTCTGGATAAAGGATACAGATGCCAAAAAACATTTGAGGTAGATGTGTCTTACGGAATTGTGAAAGATATTGAGCGAGAACTAAGCGAAGAAGATTTAATTAAAGAACTGGAGAGCGATATACCTATCCTAAATGTTAAACGCTTGCAACGTCGTAATTTTGACAATGGCCTATTCGAGGATAGTGAGTGCGTCCGGATATGTTTTAAGGGTGCGTCCTTGCCACCAT
This sequence comes from Euclidia mi, assembly GCA_944739405.2. Classification (NCBI taxonomy): domain Eukaryota; kingdom Metazoa; phylum Arthropoda; class Insecta; order Lepidoptera; family Erebidae; genus Euclidia; species Euclidia mi. The sequence continues at coordinate 36,413,002 of OX123206.2, forward strand.
ATATATCAACGTATGGCATTCGAGTCAAAGTGGACCCCTATGTTTTTCCGGTGACGCAGTGTTCGAAGTGTTGGAAATATGGCCACAATTTTAAAACTTGTTCACTATCAGTAAACTTATGTCCTAAATGTGGCAAACACCATGCCAATTGCGAAACCACTGTATTTAGATGTGTGAACTGTAAAGGCAGGCACATGGCTCTGTCGAAGTCTTGCCCCATCTATCTCAAAGAAAAGAGGATAAGGGAATTAATGGCCGAATTTAATTGTACTTATAAGCGCGCCCTCACGCTGTATGTACCGCCATCCCCTCAAGTTGATCCAGAAGCTTCCAGAGTAAGTGAAGTAGATGTAGAACAGTCAAGCGATATAAGACCTTCACAACCCAACTGCAGTCCTTCGTATGCTGAAATATTAAAAACCCCAAAACACATTACCGCCCCCACCCCTGTTGATTGCGATAATACCTCTAAGAAAAAATCTAAGAAACATTCTAAGAAGCGTCAGACTATCCAAGACGATATCAGACGAGAAGAATGTGTAGAGTGTGAAGACAGTACAGATAATGAGGAGATAGGGGAGGCGAACGAGCGCTCGCAGAACAAGAATAGTTTTAGAAGTAGGTTTCAACATTTATTAGAGAAAATAAGAGACATTATATTTTTTGAAAGAACTAATTTTACTGAAAAACTTAAAACTTGCGGTGGGATAATATATGACTGGATTGTTAAATTAATTACTGAGTATCTTTCGGAATGGACCTTTTTCAAAACATTTATTCAAAATGGACTATCACCAGATTAATATGATACAGTGGAATTGCCAGAGCTTACGTCCAAAATTGATAGATTTAGAACAGTTGTTATCACAAGAAAAAATACATATAGGGTTTTTAAGCGAAACATGGCTCGAGCCTGACAGCCCTTTAAGAATTTCTGGATACAGTGTGTTGCGCCATGATCGTGATGATGGCTACGGTGGAGCTGCCATAGTTATTCACACGTCAATCAAATACCAGTTACGTCGTACACTAAATATCAACTCCGGCATTCAAATCGTACACGTAAAAGTACTTAATTGCACGAATGTTGAAAATATTATTTCGCTATATTGCCCTTCGACAGTCCAATGTTCACTCCATGACTGGAATACGATATTTAGTTTGAGTGACAGGAAAACTCTAATAACTGGTGATTTTAATGGTCATCATAATAGTTGGTCATATAAGACAGACGCTAGAGGATCACAGCTTTTTGACTTAACTATAGACAAAAATTATGTAACGTTAAATGATGGCTCTCCCACGAGATTAAAGCTAGTAAACGGCAGGTTACAGAAATCGTCCCCTGACATCACCTTTGTCACCAGAGACATTGCACTATGTTTAGACTGGAAGGTCACAAATGAAAATCTTGGCAGCGATCATCAAGTAATCAAGCTTTCTACTCGTACATATACCTCAACAGGCTCGACGACTGATAAAAAACTTAACTTTAAGAAGGCTAATTGGCCAGAGTATACAAAGCACTTACAAAATGTGTTTCTTAATTCACAGTTAGCATGTGACCCTCAGACGGCATATGACCAATTTATTGCTGTGATCAATTATGCTACAAAGCTTCATATACCTGCTATAAGAGTGTGTCAGGATCCCATTCGTATTCAAAAATTTACTCCAAAACCATACTGGAACGCTGAAATCTCGCGGGCAGTAGCAGAAAGACGCCTTGCACTGTCAAAGTTTAGGCGAAATCCTACGCCTCAAAACCTCATCGACCTCCAGATAAAAGTAAGCGCAGCTCAAAAAATTATTCGAAAATCGAAACGTAAAGCATGGCGGGATTTTTGCAGCAGTGTCGATGAGACTAAAACAATTGGCGAAGTGTGGCATCGTATGAGATGGCTGAAAGGATATCGTACAACGAATTCGAATGTTGATGAAGCTACAGCCAACGAGCTCTTACGCAGCTTAGCTCCAGACTATGTTTCTCCAGAAGAGCCTACATTTTCCTCTGTAAACGTTGAATTGAATAGTAGTATTTCGTTGCAAGAGTTAAATCATGCTATTAAGGATAAGGACACGGCCCCAGGTGACGACGGTATCTCCTATTCGATGTTAAACCACCTTCCTATTGTTGGTAAGCAGATTTTAATCAATATCTTTAACAAATTTCTTGAGATCGGGTTTGTACCGGGACAATGGCGAAAAATAAAAATAGTGCCTATCCCCAAATCTGGTAATAATACGCAAGCTGTGCGTCCTATAGCTCTTATGTCGTGCCCATGTAAGGTCTTTCACAACATTATAAAACACAGACTAGAATGGTTTTTAGAATCGAAACACGCCTTTTCTACAAATACTTTTGGCTTCAGAAGATCACGCTCGTGTATGGACAGCCTGGTTCGATTAGTGTCGCAAGTACAATCTGGATTTGCCAAAAACTTACTTACCTTGGGATGTTTCGTTGATATAGAGAGCGCATACAATAATGTAGACATAACTGTACTGCTTAGCATATTGGATAAACTTGGGATCGGATCTGGCATCTGTAAATATTTATGGGAGTTTCTGAGAGCTCGACAAATAAGTCTGAAATGTAATGATACTAGTAACACGAGAGTAACGGGTCGTGGTCTAGCTCAGGGGGATCCATTGTCCCCGTTATTATTTAATGTGGCGACAATACAAATATGCGGCGATATAGGCAACGTATGTAACATCTCACAATATGCTGATGACTTTGTGTTATATGGTTCGTTCAAAACAATTGGAGAGGGCTGCGCAAGTATACAAGTAGCGTTGGATACGATGTGCAACTTAGTTGAGAGATTAGGGCTTAAAATATCAGTGAGAAAGACAAGTGTTTGTATTTTCCGGAAGGGTTTCAGCAATAGACAGGACGCAGTAAATATTAATCTCAATGGACACCCCTTACGAGTAGTGGAAAATGTTAAATATCTGGGAATGTGGTTTGATAGGTCACTAAAATGGGGTAAACACATTAACGAAATAACAACAAAGATAATAAAGTTCGTGAACATTCTTAAAGTACTAGCTGGATCTAACTGGGGCTTACATCCGAAACATATAAGGACTTTGTACATAACGATCATACGAAGCCGAATGGACTACGGCAGCTTCCTGTATGACTCCAGCACTAAAGGCCATCTGTACAAGCTGGATAAGGTGCAGAATCAGTGTATGCGCGTTATCGGAGGTTTTGTAAAAAGCACCCCCATCCACGTAATGGAAAACGAGTTGTGCTTATATCCTTTGTATCTCCGTAGACACTATCTAGCAGGTAAATACTGGTTGAAATGCTTTTCAATACAAAGCGAGAACCTAAAGTTAATTGATGAGTTGTCTGACCAATATTGTCAATTGCGTTATTGGATTCGAAAAAAGAAACCTTTGCTAGCTACCATACACGAGTCCATGAAGGACCTCAATATTCATACAGCTAATTGTCTGGAAATGTTTTCTTTAAATACATGGGTGCAAAACATTAATATAAATAATAATATATTTTGTCATATAGATGGCGTATCTGGGTCTAAAAAAGCATTAGGGGTGCCATTTCTGAATGATAAGTGCAATAATTTAATAAACAATACATATTGTGACTATTACAAGATATATACAGATGGCTCCAAAGTGGGGGACGACATAGGAGCTGCAATTTATGACCCTCAATTACAAGCACATGTCAAATATAAAATTGAGGCTAACGTGTCCATCATGTACGCAGAGCTATATGCGCTTGCGGAAGCTGTTTCATACATCAAAAGCGTTAATTACAACAAATTTGTTATTTTTACGGATGCCAAGAGTGCGTTGCAACATGTGGCTCGGTGCACCTCGAATTTTCGAGGAGTACCGATAGCTTACACGATTTTAGATGCAATCAGGCAGTTTGAGTCATGCAAAGGGAAGGTGGTCATGCAGTGGATCCCTTCACACGTGGGGCTGTGTGGTAACGAGGAGGCCGATCGTCTTGCAAAACTGGCGACCTCGGACGGAATTCCTAGTGCAGTAGTGCCATTTTACAGCGACATTTTACCTATTTTAAAAGACAATATCTTCAAAATTTGGTCCAAGCATCTAGAGCATATATCATCTAGTAAAGGCATCTGGTATAGGACAATTCGTGCTGAACCTTTCCGTTACCCTTGGTTCGAGACCAGTAGGCTAGATAGGAATACAATTGTAACAGCTTTAAGAGTTCGGTCCGGTCACATTCCATTTAATAAGTTTGCATTCTTAATGAAACTTGTATTGTCACCAAACTGCTCTGAATGCAATGTAGTTGAAGATGTCTACCACGTAATGATGGAATGTGTCCGGTATCGAGACTTAAGGAAGAAGTTATTTGATAATAGTTATTATGTAAATGCTAATGTTGGTTATTGTAATAGTGTATTGACTGAGCCTCACTCAGAAGAGGCTAAAGCATTGTATAAATTAGTTTATTTTGCTAGTAAAATTAGAGCTTGATTTTGTTATCGTTCAATTGTTAGTGTTAAGAATTACTCTAAGGTAGTTTTACGAGGACGACATGGTCGCTTCTCTTTGTGTACCAAGTCCTCATTTAAATAAAGAAAAAAAAAAAAAAAAAAAAAATCCTTGCGTTACTGAATGACTGACAGACAAGCTACAGACATTGGGCAAACTATTGGGCATAAGAAGCTGAAATTTGGCATGTATGTTCCTTGGGGATTTCCCGAAATACCCACGGAATCGGGCAAAACGGGTAACTTAAAAAATATTGCGGGCGTAGCCGTGGGCATCCTCTAGTAATAATATATTTCACCCGCTACCGCCTATACATTAGCCCCCACATCGATGACTCACAACGCCATTGACCGCGCAATCTCTCAGTAATAATTACATACATGTCGTGCTCACATGTCTCATGTATTACCGCACTTATGTCAACTTTATTATACGAATTATTCATAAAAACACGCGCTTTTACAAAGGTCGGATTCTAGTTTATAAGACATTTGTTAAAACGACCGTGGAATTTCAAATAGGATGTTAGCGGGTTTTTTATAATGTATTAAGAATGTCATTCATGTAGTTAACTAGAGTGATTTTCTACAAAATGAATGCGAAATTTCAAATCGCTATCCACTAATGTGCTTGTCATTAGTGCATAGAGATTAGGCACTAATAGTACTTTCTTTAATTCATTTAGTACGAACAGTAACGATCTATCAGTCATCTTCTAATCTATCCTACTGCCAGGCAGATGCCTCTTCTCGAGACTTCACATGTCGTTCTAGAATATTATAGAGAACTCCCAAGCATGCAGGATGGTTTTACTTCGCATCTTTGTTGTCTTAAGCGATAATAAAATTAACAATGGAATGGAATGGGTTTGATACCAAGACCCTCTAAGTGCTGCAGTCCATTAGTCTCTCCATCACTGCAGATCCAACACTAATACCTACAAATAAATAGATCACTCTCATTACAAGGAAGACGTTTTAATTAATGATGGGAAGTGACAAAAAGCGTTCAGACGACATCCTGTGGCCCGTGCTATCACAAAAACGATTGTTCTGCCTCATCGCATCATCAGGATCTATGGTTCTAATTATTTAACTTTACTTTTTATCTATTCTGTGACTGGCTGGTAAAAAAGTATTCTAATTTGACGTTAAATTTGGTCTGTATTCGAAATACAAATAAATTAAGTGGGCCGATAGTTAAGGTAGTTGCTTTTTAATAAATAAGTAGCACCCATCCTGTTGATTTCATTATTGATGTGGACCTAATAACACTTTTAATGTTATTACTATATTACTAAATAATCGGCCATATAAAAATAATTAATGATTGTAAACAAACTGAGTGTTTCAAACATGTTCTCCGTGATTTAGGCTTAACCATCGGACCTGTCGTTGATCTCTGATTTAAGTCGCTTCGGTTGATCAGGACAGGACTTGAACGTATGTCTTGCTTAGCTGTATAATAATGGCTCAGGAACAGCTCTACAAGCCAGATATACCTAATACCACTCCACTCGCCTGCCCTTCTGCCAACAATAAAGATGAGCACATTATCATTAGCATTAGAAGCCGAGGAAGACTAAAGATCTAACCAGGATTCTTTATCATCTTAGCGGAATAGCATGAAATCTGTCTGTTCGGAATATCCCCACATTGAAGCTTTTATGATTCCTAATCGGATTTATTGAATACTAGACGACGCCAGCAGCTTCGCCTGCATTTTTTTTAATTTACCCGTTTTGGCCGATCCCGTGGGAATTTCGCGAAATCCCTTCTTAGTGCACCCCTGCGGTCCCCAAGGAACATACATGCCAAATTTCAGCTTGCTGCGCCTAATAGTTCGGCTGTAGCGTGCCTGTCAGGCAGTCAGTAACGCAAGGATTTTATATATGAAGAAGATATGGATCACACAAAGAGTTGTCTCGTGTGGGAATCGAACCCGCAACACTCGGCGCAGTGTCAAGCGGCGAGGCGACCGCTTAAACCACTACGCCAACCGTGCAGTCTAATAAATGATTGTATAATAGAAAGCAATTCATAACCATCCACGTTTTAAGAAATACCTATATGGTCATAAGTAGATTTCTACGGTCAGAGAAAGTTACCTTTGAACTTTTAAATTTAGCATAAAAGTCCAATTAAAAATCCATTGCAAAGTAACCTAGATCGCCCCATTCTCGACATGACCTTTCGCGTTTCACGATTATCTATGACCGGATCGGGTCCACGGTTCGGCTACCTGTCCTCACCTCTTGAGAACAATGTGACCACAAAAAAACTGGAGAAATTAACGGAACAACATAAAAACTCGACGACAGATGCTGACGGAGGTAGTACAGGTATACAGTCAAGTTTCATTCATAATTTTTGTTATTGTAATATTTAAAAGAGTTTTTATGGCTCTGTCTTATACTACTTTATAAACGTTTATGGTTGTGAGGATGGATGTTTGTGACTCTTGCACGCTACAATTACAGTGATAGTGATAGTGACACATTACTTTACAGTGTAATAATAGGTATTAGAATAGCACATGGGCGACCTTTTGGTCAGATAAAAGACCTCAAACGAGCAAAGCCGCAGCTAAAAGCTAGTACTAGTATAAATATTGGTAAACTTGATTATGCTAATGAAAGTTTGATTCTAGGATACTAACACTTAAGAGTCCTAACTTTTAAAAGAATAAAGAACTACTTAATAAGATCTATATATTATACGCCTATCGAAGCTGTAATGAAGAGAACATCATATGAAATGTGCTACAAGCGAAGAGACTGCTTGCGTTTATCGCTAGCGGCGCGCGGCTAGCGTGGCTTCGGCTATCGAGTAGTACCATAGCTCGCTTACAGCGAGCCTGTCTGTTAATATGTGATATCCTAACTTTTAAAAGAATAAAGAACTACTTAATAAGATCTATATATTATACGCCTATCGAAGCTGTAATGAAGAGAACATCATATGAAATGTGCTACAAGCGAAGAGACTGCTTGCGTTTATCGCTAGCGGCGCGCGGCTAGCGTGGCTTCGGCTATCGAGTAGTACCATAGCTCGCTTACAGCGAGCCTGTCTGTTAATATGTGATATCCTAACTTTTAAAAGAATAAAGAACTACTTAATAAGATCTATATATTATACGCCTATCGAAGCTGTAATGAAGAGAACATCATATGAAATGTGCTACAAGCGAAGAGACTGCTTGCGTTTATCGCTAGCGGCGCGCGGCTAGCGTGGCTTCGGCTATCGAGTAGTACCATAGCTCGCTTACAGCGAGCCTGTCTGTTAATATGTGATATCCTAACTTTTAAAAGAATAAAGAACTACTTAATAAGATCTATATATTATACGCCTATCGAAGCTGTAATGAAGAGAACATCATATGAAATGTGCTACAAGCGAAGAGACTGCTTGCGTTTATCGCTAGCGGCGCGCGGCTAGCGTGGCTTCGGCTATCGAGTAGTACCATAGCTCGCTTACAGCGAGCCTGTCTGTTAATATGTGATATCCTAACTTTTAAAAGAATAAAGAACTACTTAATAAGATCTATATATTATACGCCTATCGAAGCTGTAATGAAGAGAACATCATATGAAATGTGCTACAAGCGAAGAGACTGCTTGCGTTTATCGCTAGCGGCGCGCGGCTAGCGTGGCTTCGGCTATCGAGTAGTACCATAGCTCGCTTACAGCGAGCCTGTCTGTTAATATGTGATATCCTAACTTTTAAAAGAATAAAGAACTACTTAATAAGATCTATATATTATACGCCTATCGAAGCTGTAATGAAGAGAACATCATATGAAATGTGCTACAAGCGAAGAGACTGCTTGCGTTTATCGCTAGCGGCGCGCGGCTAGCGTGGCTTCGGCTATCGAGTAGTACCATAGCTCGCTTACAGCGAGCCTGTCTGTTAATATGTGATATCCTAACTTTTAAAAGAATAAAGAACTACTTAATAAGATCTATATATTATACGCCTATCGAAGCTGTAATGAAGAGAACATCATATGAAATGTGCTACAAGCGAAGAGACTGCTTGCGTTTATCGCTAGCGGCGCGCGGCTAGCGTGGCTTCGGCTATCGAGTAGTACCATAGCTCGCTTACAGCGAGCCTGTCTGTTAATATGTGATATCCTAACTTTTAAAAGAATAAAGAACTACTTAATAAGATCTATATATTATACGCCTATCGAAGCTGTAATGAAGAGAACATCATATGAAATGTGCTACAAGCGAAGAGACTGCTTGCGTTTATCGCTAGCGGCGCGCGGCTAGCGTGGCTTCGGCTATCGAGTAGTACCATAGCTCGCTTACAGCGAGCCTGTCTGTTAATATGTGATATCAATGTAAATTATGTATGCAGCTGAGGATGCCTTGGAGCTCATGGAACATAATGAGAAAACACCCGTGAACTTAAAAGTTTGTTGCAGATGTGAAAACAGATTGCAAGCCATTTAGGCATCTAAGTTTGCACAGATAAAGACTGCACGTATTGAGTAATGGCAAAAGTGGCCGCCTCACCGTTTAATACTGCGCCGAGCGACGTAGGTTCTATACCAGCACGAGACAGCAGTTTGTGAAGCCATAAATTGTTGTCTCGAGTCTGGGTGTTCTTTGTTTTTTATTATTATTATTTTATAGACTCACGCCTGTATCCCCGAAAAGTAACGCAGAGGTGTAATATTACACCCACATTTCGCCATGAATTTTTAGGTCCTACGTAATAGGGGGCGAGGCTATTGCCGTTACCGGGCATATCACCAGACTCCGTGCTGCTACTGAGAATTCGGAAAAACCCAGTAACACTTTTGCCCGACCCAGGAATCGAACCCGGGACCTCCGATCAGCAATCGCATACGCTATCCACTGGACCACGGACGTTCTTTGTGTCCGTTGGTAAAATGTTTCTAATTACATCGCGATACAGAATTTAGTGCGGCAAAAAAACATTTTAGCCTTCATCTGCTAGACAGACAAAAGAACACGTCTAGAGAGGCTTAGTCTAGCTAGAGAGCAGTAGTCGTAATGGTTATTTTATGAGACAAAACACTCAATCCAGTGTTATTCAACTAAGTACTGGTCATAGACGCTACATTGTAGGTACAAGACAAACACAAGCCACCGGGTACTAACAATTTGCATTTGTACGAACCATAATTACTAACGTAGTAGATACACAGGTACATACATAGACGCACGCCTGTTTCCCCGAAGGGGTAGGCAGAGGCATATTAAACGCCCACTTTTCGCCAGTGTTTTGATCCCACGTAATAGGTGGCGAGCCTATTGCCGCTTATCGGGATATTTTGTTTGCCAGAGCCTCGTCCGTTGATCGGCAGGTGCACCACTTGCAGGTGAGGTTGGCTTGGGACCCTAAGTTCTTGGTGGGAACCCTATGCACCTACTAACGTAGTATACAGAATAATAGTCGAATACTATGGGCCAAAGTTACACAGAGGGCGACGGAGCGAACTATGGTAGAAGATTCCCTGCGAGATCAAATTCTCAAGAGAACCAGAGTCGCCAACATAATTTTCCGAATAGCCAAACTGATATGGGCAACCAGCTTGAAACCAGCAGAAAAGTGACAGCCACGTACCGGACGGTGGACCCACAAAGTACCTTTGTGTGCTGGACCGACGATCTTGCTGGGCTCGTGAGAAGCAGAGGATGCAGACGGCCCACAATCAATCTGTGTTGAGAGCCTTAAGAAAGGCCTATAATTATGACGTCCACCCGACCGATTTCGGCCACGGCGGCTTGTCTATATATATGAGACTTGCCAACTGCGCGGGACATATTATAGTGCACAAGTGTTTGCGCAAACACAAGTGCACTCTCTATTCCCCCACTCTCATATTCCGATGTGACACGTCCGGAGAGAGATTGGGCGCTGGACCAACGGCTTAACGTGCTTTCCGAGGCACGGGGGTGTGACACCGCCAACTCCCTGTCTCCAAACTTCTATTGGATAAGCTAACAGAAAAACCCTATATCACTTTTTGTTCGACCCGGAATCAAAGCCGAGACCCCATAATCCGCAGTCGCTAACACTACCGCAGGACCTCAGAGGCAGTCATATATCCAGCAGTGAACTGCAGTATCTAGGCTGATAATGATATAAGTGGATATCATCCTCATAATGACAGCCTTTCAAAACCAGACATTGATATAGGTCTCTATCCTATCTTCCCGATCAAGGCGGGCTTATGCCCGTCACATACAATCATAAGAATGAAGAAGATATTGAAAGAAGAGTTAATGCAGGTAATAGAGTGAATGGAGCTCTGAAGGCGTTTATGAATAGTTAAAACGTGTCCAAAATGGCACGTTTGACTGTGCACTGGGTGTTAGTGCCTACCCTTATGTATGGTAGTGAAAGTTGGGTATGGCAGAAGAAACTTGAAAGTAGAATAAATGCGGTAGAAATGAGAGCACTGAGAAGTATGTGTGGTATATCTTTGACCGACAGAGTAAAGAATAGTGTGATAAGAGAGTGGTATGGGGTAAAAGAAGATGTAGTGACAAGCATCGAGAAAGGCATGTTAAGATGGTTTGGGCACATGGAGAGGATGGATGACGAAAGACTCACAAAGAAGATATATAAAGCAAATGTGAATGGGACAGAACGAAGGGGAAGACCTAGGCGGACGTTCTCTGACCAGATTGGAGACATCCTAAAAAAAGGACAGGTCAGAAGTACCCTTAACAGAAGAGCATGCATGAGACACTTGATGGGAGTGAATGAAGCAAGAGAGGTATGTCAGGATCGTTGCAAATGGCATTATGTAGTCTCTACCTAACCCCTCCGGGAAACAGGCGTGAGTCTATGTATGTATGTATACAATCATGGCATCCATGTCTTCGGGTGGCGTCGTCATCTTCCTCGAGTGTCGGCGCTGGATACAGCAAATTGTTCGAATTTTTTTTGTCGTTTTCACAAACTGTCAACGACCGTATATTTGAATCTAACTTTTATAGGATCAATCATCATCTATTTTGTCAAACTATGTAGCATATTCAGTACCTAACTATATTTTTATCTAAAGAAGGCTTCTCAAAATCATTTTTTTCTAAAGGACTTAACGTTGGTCTCGCGGCATAAATTTGTGCGTGGGATTGGGAGGTCTCGGGTTCGATTCCCGGGTCGGGCAGATTCTTATTGGGTTTTTCCGCAAGGAAATTCTTGGTAGCACCACGGAGTCTGGTAATGTGCCCGGTACGGCAATAGGTTCGCCCCCTATTACGTGGGACCTAAAAATTCATGGCGAAATGTGGGTGTAATATTACACCTATGCCTACCCCTTCCGGGATACAGTCGTGAGTCTATAAATAAAAATATCTATATATTTATCAGACCGTCTCCTTACTCTTTAAACAGTAATGTTCTGATGGTGCAAAGTAGGTTGCACTCGCGTGTACCGGAAGTGGTTCGGTGTCAAGTCGGCACGAGCTACAGAGTGGCGAGGCGTCGTCGGTAAAAAGTGGTCGATTGTCGCATTCATTGTCACGGGACGCTCTCTACACTGGTATTGTCACTAGCTGCATTAAGTGATAAGCCAGAAGGAGCGATCGCTGGTCAAAGTGAAGCCAAACGACTCTGCTCAAAATGAGCGTACCGGGCGTTACGTCATTCAAAACATCACATTACGCTTACATACTTTTAATGTTATTAAGCCATCGTGTATAATTTATAAATGTAAAATTCTGCCAAATATACCCATATTAAAAAAAGATTCGATCACATTTTATGTGTAAGTACCATAATTATTCAATAATTGATTTATAGAATATTTCATAATTATTGTCAAAAATATCATAACATTGCTGCGCCATTTTGTGAGTGTTGTCAGTGTCTCCTCGAACGATTACCCCATATTGAGTAAGGATCATAAAATGTTACCTATTTTATTTCATAATTATATTATTTTCGTCATGATACTGCGATTTGGGTAATTTTATTTAATTGTATAAGTACTTAGTACCGTAATTTATTGTTGATCAAATTATTGTTCACGTGTCACCTTTCTAGTACCTACCTATCCCAAATACCTTCATAGTGTACCTAACATATGTATATACCTAATTTATTTTTGTTGATTTCAATTCAATTTTTACAACAGTTAATAAGTATTTAAATCAGTTATCTATCACTATCAGTAGCTAGGTATTTAATTGATCGGCTGATTAAGTCAAATATATTTCTATACATTATATAAAATAAAGTGTATAATTCACGCTGGCTGAGCCGGGGTCAAAGCACATGAGTAAATAAACGGAACAGAGACAACGCTTCATACAACAGCGAGAATCGGTTGCACTACTACAAGCACGCGGCGCATGTGTGCGTGACCACTGGCCGCTTGTCGTGTACGCGGCGAGACTGGAAAAAACTGGTTTACGTAGGCACAGGTAGTTGACAATCTCAGGGTTATTACGACGCACGTTGTTTGTTTTGTACGTTGCAAGTTTTAATGTTTTCATGTAAAAACGTGGTATTTTATTATTAATAATGGTTGTTTAGTGTACTGTGTGTATGAATAATACTAGATGAAATAATTCAGTAATTATAAAGATTTTAACGATGGTAACGTACAATTGGGTTTTTTAATTATACCTCCTGATAATTTTATCGCATTTGTTTAATTGCTCTAGCAAAAGTTTCGCGAATATTTCGATCTTGAAATAAATATTGTCAATGTTGGCAACGTAATACTTAACGTGTTTGCATGTTGTCCACCAAGATCTTTTAGCCCGATCACCAAGGGGATCCACATGAACACTCATTAGTTGTGAAATTGTGTAAAAGCAATTAACGTTTACAAAACCAATGACTATCAAAAAGTGATCAGTCATCGATAGGGCTTGCAAAAAACAGGTGCATGCGATTTTCGACCTTATTGACGTAACTCAGAATTTATAATTTTACTAAAGTATCAATGTCAGAAAGCAAGAATATACCAAAAAAAAGTCTGTCATGAATTGTCAATAAGGTCGAAAATCACATGCACCTGTTTTTTGTAAGCCGTATCGATGGTTGATCACTTTATATTTTTACGTTCATTTGTTTTACACAACTTCTTTTTAAGCTTATTTTAGGTACCTATCCCCGTGGTAAAACTAGTGGCAGTGATGGCACATAATAGCTAAAGGAGATTCCTATGTTTATTAGCAAAATAGATCATATTACCAGAAACATATTCAGCACTATTAGTGGTATCGTTGGGAATGTCAAATAAATCACGTTGTCACGTCGTGTCGTTTGTAACAAATGTATATATTTTTTTATTCCGTGCTTTTAAAAGTTTCAGGGTCATGCCTTTTTTGGTTCCACTCGCTATTTTATTTACAACTGTACTTCTGCCGTATAGCGAATCCGTCGAGTCCAAGAATCTGCCCAATCCACAAATCTGTCGAGTTGGGAATCTGCTGAATCACGAATCTGTCCAATCCAGAATCTGTCGTATACCGAACAAACTATTTGTCTTAACCTATTGTAACAACCCTACCAAAATAGGTAACAAATTTACAAGCTCTTAAGAAGCTGTCTTTCTGTTCGGTCAAAGTGTGGTACTTACATCCCTACTAATATAATTACAGTAACAGTAAATATTTAAATCAGATATGATATAATCACCAATAACACATATTTGTCAAAATAAATTATTAATTACTATTCTATTCTCTGATTTAAAAATAAACAATAGCGTAATAAGGTAACACGCTTTACGTTTCATAATTTTCCCGCAAAGCAGGTGAACTGTTCTTGAGGTGGCAACACTGGCGAGTGTGAGGAAGTGACGTTTGCATACCCAATGACATTTGACCGGCTACACTCCGCGTCGAACAAATATGACAGATGACTCCATCTGGATAATTCAAATCTGTGGTGATAAGTAATGCCATTGTATAGATTATAGTTATGGAAAGTTAATATTCTGTCAAATCTGGAAGACTTGTAAGCTGATCCCGGTCTCCAATTGAATGCAGTAGGATCCATTGTATACTTATAATAGTTATAATAATATAATTTATTCAAGTTACTAGACTCATTATGTTAGTAATACACAAAGCTTAGCCTATGTTAGTAATGCACATCAAATAAATACAATTCAAATAATTTGATATGTTCAATCACTGTTGGACTAGGTTCCATGTGAGATAGCGTAACAGTGATTCATGTTTAAGCAATCTAGCCTATCAGCAATGGCCTTCAGATGCCGCTGGACCTAGACCGTACCTTGCGTACCAGGGATGCACACCGCTTGCGCATTATATGTTATGAAAAGGTACCTAATATTTTTCTGGAAGTACTTACGTGTACCTATGGAAGTATCGTCTAATCTCTCTAGACTTGTAAGCTGATTCCGGACTCCAATTGAATGCAATACGATAACGCTAAAGCGCTAATGACGGATTAAGAATACGGAATATCACCACCCCATATCAACCCGTGGGTGTCGTAAGAGCCGACAGAGGGACCATTCTATGAAGAGAACAGCACTGTAAGAGAAGGAATACTTGAAGCAAACCCTATACCAACCCGTTTGGCCAGCGTGGTATAGTAGGCCAATTCCTCCTTTCAAAGGAGAGGCCTAGTCCAGCAGCGGACTGTAAGGGACTGAAGATGAGGTACCCTTACTTTCGATTAATATCTCAAAAGACAATGGGTATATTATATGCCGTGGCCATATCGTAAAATTGCCCATTAGTTACATACATGTTGTTATTTCAACATCTTTATCACAAAATAAACAATTTTAAGCTTTCCCGATTTTCACCTATAAATTATACAAGTTTTACAAGTTTAAGGCATAAATTCCTCGGTATTTACCAACGCTTCGACTTGCACCGGTTGTCATAGCCGAGGGTCTCAGGGATTACTTTATCACACAACTTGTCTAGAATATGTACCTAAGTATGGTTATCCGATAAATATCTGGTTGCATTAGTTGCCATTGTTTGGATAGGTATCTGGTTTGCATAACTTGGGATCAGTTGATCGTGTGTAAGTTGTCCTAGAATATTACTAAAAAAATCCCCTGACCGAGTCACTAACCCTTTGACCAAGAGTCAAACCCTACGGTTTGAACCCGTTGATTCATCTCCCTTATAAACATTAACACGAAATAATTAGTTATTTAATTTAATTTCAAAGAAGCTACCTTAACCTCAGGGTCATTATTTTCATATAGAAAACCCTTTACTCGCGTAGTACTTGTCAAGTATTAACAGCAATACATATATTATTCAACGTATACTGTTTGAATACCTTTTTCTTTCAAGAAATTTGTTACAATGAGAATGTGACACAGGTCACATGATACTGAGTGAGTCAGCAATAGCACCAACCGACATACTTCTGAATATCCCACGAAGGAGACAGTTTGTAGTAAATAAACAACATAAAAAAATATACCTACCAAACATTCACGCGAATGATAATTTCAGTTGTAAAAACTATACAATTTAAAAAGTTTTCGTCTTTATTCGTTCGTGTGGTGACGGTTTAAGAATACCTTACTACAGAAAATGTCATGTAGGAGACGACTAAGAAAAGTAGACGAAGCATGTAATATTTTTTTTTATAGAAACACAACTCCCGCACTAGGTAAACATTCCTGTGTCGCGGGGGACTTTACAAACATTCAATCAACGGACACAAAGAACACCCAGACTCGAGACAACAATTTGTGGATCACACAAAGTGTTGTCTCGTGTGGAAATCGAACCCACGACACGCGGCGCAGTACCATGCGACGAGGCGACCGCTTAAACCACTACGCCAACCGTGCAGTAATATCTTTGCAAAGAGACGAAAAACTCGACGCCAAACCCTGGCCTACGAGGTATAGTAGGTACCTAGTCCAAGAGAGGCTCAAAATCAGCAATTAATTGAGAAAAAAGATTCTCATAGCTGCCCTACATATGGCTAGATATATTTTTTATAGGAAAGCAATATTTAAGTATAGAAATATTGAGGGCTCTTTATTGTAACTGTCATCCAACGAAAATTTACGAGATATTACAATATTTACAACCATTAATTACTTTATGACAAGCTGTTAAAAATATAGCATGCTTAAAGTTACGATTATATTTCCAAAATTTTACATTAATGTTATTAAATAGCAGGTGTCTTTTATTTCAATACATTGTTGGAATATATTACAAGGTGCCGTGTAAAGCATAATTTAAAAACTTTGTCATAAATTGGGTAGGTACTCTTTGAAGTACCTAGTGGAGGGCAAATAAAGATGTTGCCGATTGCACGGTTGGCGTAGTGGGCTAAGCGGTCGCCTCGCCTCTTAACATTGTGCCGCGTATCGTGGGTTCAATTCCCGTACGAGACAACACTTTCTGTGACCTGCATATTGTTGTTTCAAATTTGTGTGTTCTTTGTTGCCCGTTGATTTTATGTATGTAAAGTCCTCCGCGACACAGGATTTATTCCTAGAGTGGGATAGATATGTAGTTAGTGAAGATTTTGTTACTTACGGGCGGTAATAGATTTAGTGTTTTTGTTTGGGCTAGTTCCACCTCATTGACCTCATTCTCACTACTGCATCAGATGTAGCTTCAGCAGCAGTGGCCACTGAGGACACCGTTTTGTCACTTATGAAGTCCCGAGGAAAGCAAAATTGCCTTGTACCCATAAAGAATTTAATTGGATGTATATTCGAGGAATTGTAAAAAGGCAGCGATAGCTGAGTGGAGATACCAAAAGATTACTACTAAGCAAAACCCCTAAATTGATGAAATAAGCTGCCTTATCTATCTCCTATGTCGCCATATACCTAGTAGATAATTATTACTTACTAGAGGACACCAGCAGCTACGCCTGCATTTTTTTTAATTTACCCGTTTTGGCCGATCCCGTGGGAATTTCGGGAAATCCCTTCTTAGTGCACTCCTACGGTCCCCAAGGAACATACATGCCAAATTTCAGCTTCCTGCGCCCAATAGTTTCGGCTGTAGCGTGTCTGTCAGTCAGTCAGTAACGCAAGGATTTTATATATTAAGATAGGAAAATGGCTTTATTATGAAACAGCTAACACCTACACTAATAAGACAAATTTCGGTTACACAAGATCAGCTTATATCATCGTCCTAGCACTATCCCTGTTGCATCTAGGACTGACACGCCTTGGAAATCGTCGTCCGATTGGTAGCCTAACTAGTTATGACAGGGTATCAGCTTTTCCATAGAGCGACCGCCGACTAACTTCCACAACCCAAATGATATCATTTGGTGATTTATAATTCTATGGCTTAGACCAGTGTCAGTTTATTTGAGGGTTCTGACTCTCCGTAACGACTGTCAAAGATGTTCGTGATAGCTGGGAACGACAGCTTATCATGCTCTCTGAGGCGATAGGCAAACGACGTTAACAATTTGATACACAAGTAACTACGCCGAGGATTCGAACCTGATACCCTCTGCATGGCAGTCTGTTGGTATCTCTACTAGGCTCTCGCTGCCTACATATTATATAGGTCATTATTATGTAGCTATATTGCTAAACGGTGAAGGAAAACATCGTCAAGCAACCTGCAAGTCTAAGTGTTCTTCTTAAAAGACTGTAAAGTCCCTCAAACCGCAGTTTTTCAGCGTCGTGGACTATGGCCTGTTCCTTCTCTTAGTAAGAAAGAAAAACCCCTCACAAGGGCGCGGCCCAGGGGAGGCGGAAAGGGGCAGTTGCCCCACCCTAGAGACTCAAAATACCCTGAAATTCATACTTTTCTCAGTACGAAAAGTACTGTCATTTTACATATCAACTTGCCCCCCCCCCTCCCCTCCGCTAAGCCATCGGTTAGAGACTTTGACCCCCTCTTAGGCAATCGGCTGGCGATGCCCCTGACCCCTCATCTCTTCTACCCAGCAGTACCTAGTACAGTTAACAAAAAGGCCTTACTTTATTTAATATTTATTCTTTATTTATTTGATCAACCTGTTTGTAGATTGTAAGTACATCTGCCCACTTTCACTTGTTAACTTAACAAGGCCTGTCCTTGTGGAGGCGGGTGCGACCAATTTATTAACCTGCTCCTTCCTGTATAATAATATTATGCAACATGCTATATATCGACCAGTGTATCAAGATCTACGTTTCTATGAAAAGTTTTTGCATTTATGCGTCTACTTATATTAGACTAGAGGACGCCAGCAGCTACGCCTGCATTGTTTTTAAATTTACCCGTTTTGGCTGATCCCGTGGGCATTTCGGGAAATCCCTTCTTAGTGCACCATTACGGGCCCCAAGGAACATACATGCCAAATTTCAGGTTCCTGCGCGAAATAGTTTCGGCTGTAGCGTGTCTGTCAGTCAGTCAGTAACGCAAGGATTTTATATATTAAGATGACCCCGTTGTACCACCCGTTATATATAAGGCTACTGATCGGCTCCCGTGGCTCATAGTATATGACGACCGGTTGGCGCCGCGGGAGTGTAAGCGACTGCTACGCCGAAGGTCGCGGGTTCGATTCCCGCTCAATTCAAACATTTGTATGCGTGAACATGGATGTTTGCCTTGGTCTGGGTGTTTCTATGTATAATATGTAGATATGTTTTTTTTTTTTATAGACTCACGCCTGTATCCCCGAAGGGGTAGGCAGAGGTGTAATATTACACCCACATTTCGCCATGAACTTTTAGGTCCCACGTAATAGGGGGCGAGCCTATTGCCGTACCGGGCACATTACCAGACTCCGTGCTGCTACTGAGAATTTCCTAACGGAAAAATCCAATAACACTTTGCACCACCCGGGAATCGAACCCGAGACCTCCCAATACCACGCGCACATTTATGCCGCGAGACCAACGAGGCAGTCAGTAGATAATATGTATTTACAAAAAAAATAAAGTATAGTATGTTTATCCATTGTCTAGTACCCATAGTACAAGCTCTGCTTAGTTTGGGACTAGATGGTGTTGTGTGAATGTGGTAGAATATTATTATTATAGTATGATGTAATATAACCTTCCTCGATAAATGGGTCATCGAACACAAAAAATATTTTTCAAATCGGACCAGTAGTTCCTGCGTTCAATCTGTGAGACAAACTGCTAAGACCAGGCAATCTGCGATACCTCCACAAAATTTTCAATATTTTTATCATCATCCTCATCTTCAAAACCTCCTCAGCTGAACATTTCCGTTCTGCATGGCTTCCCACACAGACCGATTTTGAGTCGCCCATATACAACTGCTTCCCGCGATTCTAACAAGATCACCGATCCACGGAGGACCTAGCCCTGCTGTCGTAGTTGGCCAGCAGGCCAACAGTCCATTATTTTTCGGCCCATCGGTTCTTCGCGATATGTGATCTGCCCACTGCCATTGAAATGGAATTTGGTTCTTCTGTAGATAGAAACGCCGAGCATAACTCTCTCTCTCTCCTCAGCTTAGATATGCTGTGCTGGTAACCCATTTCGTCAAGGTATACAGATAGGCATATTCATTGCTGTTACGCGAGAATTTTTAAGCATTTTTTTATATTTCTGCGATCCATGGATGAAATAAATTATTTTCTTTCTTTTTTCTACGAATGGTATGTGGTACTGTGATCATTTTGTAGAAAGAGAAAATGTAGTACTCAATGAAGGTGTTTGAAACTGCCGCCAGACGGCGTTTCATGTGCGTCAGATCCAAACGCTGTCTAGACCACAGTCTAGACCCGTACACACACATGCAACAAACAAACACAGATGCATACACAGATGTAGTATAGGCACTCTGACACTTTTAACAGGAATCTCGACCTGTCGCCTCAGTGCTTCTGCCTGCTGCCTAGTGGGCGACATTTCAGAAAACCTTCATTGGGAATAATACCTCCTTCATTAAGTAGTTCTTTAATTCTTTATTGTACACACAAAAAAACACATGTCTTACCAAATATCTCCTGGTGATGTTCTTGAGTGGAGTCCTGGAGGCAAGTTAGACACACACGAGACTAAAATTGGCCAATATTAGCAAGTGAATTATCTTTACTTTACCAGACTCCAACGCAGCGTCTTCAATGCACGATGCAAGTTCATAGGATTCACAATTTCTCACAATGCCAGTGTTCCATATATATAATATCACAAATTGATCAACACTACGGACTGATCAGTGCCGGACAAATCAAAAGCGGCAGTTTCACGAGAGTTTACTCAATTTAGTTCAATTAGGTAATCAATTCACACGAAATGCAAAAAGGTGTGCTCACAATAACTTTTCACAAATGTTCAATATGTCACAAACCGTGCCGGAAGTCAAAAAGCGGCAATCTATAAGATTTCACAACTATTCGCGTAGCTACAAGGATGTGCTTTTCAAAAGGCGATCAATTATTTTACGTACGAGACGACAACGTGGTAATTTTTCAACGCGGGAAGGACGGAAGTGACAGTTCAGTGTGACCATTGTCAGAAATTTTCAATAGACTAAACAAAATGTTACTCAATCGATCTAATCGATTTGACTTATAATAAAAACTAATTCTATTTTAAACAACTAGGTACATGAAAAGCCTAAAAAATAATAACTTCATTAGGTCTACAATTTTCTAATTTAGAACATGTGCATACTTGTAAGTCCTATCGTAAATTACTTGTACCAATAATTCGGAGGATAATTAGATAACAGAATTTAAATTCTTACAAGAATGTCAATCTTGTTCGTCTGTACGTTCGGACTTCGGTTCCTGTGAGATATTGAAAACAACGAATGAAGTCTATGATTGAAAACAGCAAGACAAACGTATATGAGGTGTAATAAAGAATCTTCTATTCATTATTACAGCCTATTTTTACTTTGTTTTAATATCAACACGTGTGAAGAAATAATTTTCAAATTGGATGATTATTCTCGATTCCTGAATAGGGTCAGCAGATACGATGTAAGTACCTAGGCTAGTATTATATTATCTGTGACCTAGGTAAGTACATTATTACCTATATACCTACTCAAAATTGCAGTCTCATTACCTACCTACCGTAAATTGGTGATTATCACTTGCTCAGTTGTGAAGAACATAAAAGGCCAGCTTGTCGGTTCTCCATTATTTTCTCGAAAGACATGTGAAGTCTGCCAACTCGTATCTACATGCTTAGTCAGCATGATAGACATTACTCTTCTCCTTCTAAAAGAGCCCTATGCACAGCAATGTGAGCAATATAATAATAATAATATAATATAATAATAATAATACTTGTGGCCAAAGATCACTGTTGCACAGAACAAAATTCAAAACTAGGTACCTATGTTCATATTATATGAAAAATACATATTAGGTATATGACATAAAATTTTCCATACTTAACATTTTTTTCAAATAAGTATTTTTCAATCTACACAAGTAACACTCATATCATAATATTGTATTCCAATATAGAAGAAACGCATTTTAGAACGAATCATATTTTTCACACAAAGCTATGCAAAAACATATTTTTACCTCACACAAATAACAGCACGCAAAGATTTGGAATAGTTATTTGTGCAACAAGAGAGCAAAGTTGTTTTTTGTTTCGAGTGCTGATTTTGAGTCCCGAGCAAGCGAAGGATTCTATGATTGATTCACGAGCGTAGCGAGTGAATCAAAGTTAGAATCCTGAGCGTGGTGAGGGACTCAACAGCACGAGATACAAAAAACTTTGCTCTCGTGTAGCACACATAACTTTTCACCTCAGCAGTGAGAACACATATTACTTAGGAAACATAGAAATGAACAGGAATAGATTGAATTCTGCATAATCACTTGTTGATTTAACACTTCTGGTGTTAAAGTACAGTCATCACCGCTAGTTTCACTCATCTTTTTAGATTATTTTATATATTCATATAATTTAACACGTTACGCTATACCTACTGTATCAGCATCAGCGAAATTTTTTTTCCCGCTACTTTTTTAAATCGCGTTTTAATACCGCGTCCCTGATGTTTATTTTTCAAATCTATCATTGTTGTAATTCTAAATAAAAATGTATTGGTTAAATACCAATTTTATACTATTAATTAGACTTATTTTTATTAAAATCCAATAATAAATTAAACATGTAAACAATAACATATAAAAAAAGTAATTTCTTTATTACCAATATCTTTTGTTTTTGCGTCGCAGTAGGTGTTTTCTTTGAGGTCGAATTCCAAAATCGAATTTCGAATTCGAAGGGGTTTGTTTTTTCACTCACTTTTTTATATGCATGTGAAAGAGACAGAGCACAGTAATATTCGAATGTTTTAAATTTGTGGCTGAACAATGTCAATTCGTGGCACTGAAGATTGAAAAATTAAAAAGCTACTTTGCCTCACGCTCGAATCAAAATCGCGTTTTGTTCACTGTTGTCTCGCAGCAAAAGCGGCATGTTTGAGCTGCTGTGGTGAAAAAGTGTTTTGTGTCTCAAAATGGTGTCCCAACTTAGATACCTAATAGGTATATGTTACCTACTAAAATGGTTACTTACAGATGAAATGAAAATTTACTATTCGTATTCACTTTCAGACTGCCTCCGTGGTCCAGTGGATAGCGTATGCGACTGGTGATCGGCAGTCCCGGGTTGGATTCCCGGGTCGGGCTGGGTTTTCCGAATACTCTGTAGCAGCCCGGAGCCTGGTGATGTGCCCGGTAACGGCAATAGGTTCGCCCCCTATTACGTGGGAACTAAAAATTCATGGCGAAATGTGGGTGTAATATTTACACCTCTGCCTACCTTTTCGGTGATACAGGCGTGTGTCTATAAATAAAAATAAATTAAAAAATCGTATTCACTAAGGTCATAAAGAGACGCTTATGTACGAATAATTTACGTAATAATTCTACATTTACATTTATACTTAATACCATGTTCTAAATTAAAATAATTAGAATTGTGAGAAAGAACGGGCAATAAAACTCACCAAACGAATTTAATATAAACATTTATAATGTACGTATAATAATATGTCTATTTAATCATATTACATGAACAAAACAATCTTCACACCAAACTGTTAAAACGACAAGCAATCACGTTACATCTGGTTGTTTACATAATGTCACCGGTCCCCATCTAGTGGGACGAGATGCTGCGATAAGCCACGCCCCTCAACGAGATCAACCAATCACGGCCCGGCATCTCAGATTACGGAGTAGGTATATTCTCTCTACCTATTATGTATTGAAGGGGACAGTTTAGGTATTTAAGATTTGAAGGGGTGGAAAATGCGATAAATGAAATGCTTTATAATAAGTAAATTCAGTTTTAGAAATGGGATTTTATATAAAGTAGTAGTTTATATATATAGTGCTGCATGGTATAAATAGAAGCCTGTCTTAAGGTAAGTAAATTAAGATCGTGAATTCGTGAATTTGCGTGTGATTAAACATTTTTTATAATATAATTTTTTTATCATGTCGTCTAGTAATGTTTTTTTCATAACACATAACAAAACACAACTTCACGCCTTTTATCCCCGAAGGTGTATTACACACCCACACTTCGCCAGTTATGTTTCGGTCCCAATATAATAGGAGGCGAGCCTATTGCCATCTACCAGGCACAAATAATGTTTTCTGTCTGATTAAAATTTTTTTTTCGAGAAAATGTGAAAATGGGAAATCAGAAAAGAGGGCATAGAAACAGCTAATACCTAGTACATCTAGTACTAATAGGTATATAAAGCTGGAGAGTTTCTTTGGTTGGTTGAACGCGCTAATCTCAGAAACTACTGGTCCGATTCGAAAAATTATTTCAGTGTTAGATAGCCCATTTGCCGAGGAAGGCTATAGGCTATATAACATCACGCTATGAGCCACGGGAGTGGAGCGGTAGCCTTAAATAACGCGGGTGTAACCGCGGACTCATCGAGTATCCCTTATTTAGGCTCAGAAGGCGCATGTATATTTCTCAATTTGAGCGAGCAGTATGTAGGTATGTACCTATTATTTATAATTTATTCATGCTGAAGTAGGACTTCATTTACGCTAAAATTATATTAAGAAAGTACAGTAAAATGCCTAAGACTACAGAATAGCCAAAACGTGTCCAAAAAGGCACGTTTGGCTACACTTATGTATGGTAGTGAGAGTTGGATAGGGCAGAAGAGTCATGAAAGTAGAATACTTAAATGCTGTAGAAATGAGAGCACTGAGAAGTATGTGTGGTGTTTCTTTGACTTACAGAGTAAAGAATTGTGTGATAAGAGAGTGTTGTGGGGTAAAAGAAGATGTAGTAAGAAGCATCATACCCTTCGTATGCTAAGGTGGTTTGGGCACGTGGAGAGGATGGATGACGAAAGACTGACCAAGCAAGGACGAAGGGGAAGACCTAGGCGGACGTTCTCTGACCAGATCGGAGACATCCTAAAAACAGGACAGGTTAGAAGTACTCTGAACAGAAGAGCATGCATGAGTAATCTGATGGGAGTGAATAAAGCAAGAGAGATATGTCAGGATCGTTGCAAATGGCGTTCCGTCGTCTCTGCCTACCCCTCCGGGAAACAGGCGTGAGTCTATGTACCTATGTATGTATATATGTAAACGGTGAAGGAAAACATCGTGAGGAAACCTGCATGTTTTACAGTTCTCCATAATGTTCTTGATTTTATTTTTTTATTTTTTTTGATTGTACAATATAACCTATTTAGCAGGTCTTACTCGCGATAATTGATTTATTTAACGGTATAAATGACTCTTTTCTTCTTCAACGTTTCACCTGGCTGACAACGGACGTGGTCGCGGAGGAGCAGCAAAATAATTTTGTATGATGCAAATCGTGAAATTTTTAAATCGATTATATAGCATTGTGGCTACACATTCCTATTGCTAAGGCTATGTTACTGTGAATATTCACAAAATACCTAGGTACTTATTTCACAAAAATTTATGCTTGAATCACAAACGTCATTGAGTTAGGTATGGTCAGACATGACAAAACTATAAGAGTTATTTGGAACTTACTATGTAATGGACCTCCAAAACACAGTAGGTACCTAGGTACCCAGTACAGCTCTTCAGATTGCAGCTTATATCAGTGGTTCCCAAAGTTCACTGAGCTCCGAGCTCCGACCCATTAAATAAAAATTCCAGTCTTGAGACCCACTTTTTAGTTGTTTTTTTGACAAAAAGGGGGCATTTTGTTCCATATAGGCCTAATATGTTCTTAAGGACAAAAATTGTTGTCTGGTTGTAACCTTCGTTCCTAGCGTGAGACTATGTATGTATGTATAGACTTAAATTTTTAGATCGTAGTAAGTAGGTACCTAATGGTCATTAATAAACTACACATTAATTATTGAACTTTAGTGGTGTAGCCATTAACTACGGATATTTTTAGCTTGTTGTAAGTTAATAAGTACCTATTTAGAAAGTAGGATGATTATGTCATTTATTGACTCAAAAGGAAAAGTTATCATCATCAATCTTAGATTGGTCATAAAAATAATAAAAAAATGATAGCGTCTTACTAGGTACCGTCCCGGGTGACACCATTTTTGGGGTGACACCCGGGCACATTACACAAATGGTACAGATGGATATATAAAAATGCGTAACTGTCTGACTGACAGACAACGCACAGCTAAAACTATTTGGGACAAGAAGCTGAAATTTAGCACGTCCCTTGAGGACCATAGGGGTGCACTAAGAACATCATCATCATCAGCCTTTAACAGTCCACTGCTGGACTAGGTCTCTCCTTTGAAAGGAGGAATTGGGCTACTCTACCACGCTGGCCAAACGTGTTGGTATAGAGTTTGTATCAAGTTTTCCTTCTCTTACAGTGCTGTTCTCTGCATAATATATGGTCCCTCTGTCGGCTCTTACGACACCCATGGGATGATATGGGGGGGTGACATTCCGTATTCTTAATCCGTCACCACACGGACATTAACGCGCACGCACACGCACTAAGAACAGATTTCAATAAATTCTGACGGGATCGGGGAGAAACGGTTCAGTTAAAATAAAATGGCCGAGTGTAACCTCTAGTCTTCGTCCTGTCTGCGTGCATTATACCTACTTACACCTTAAAGTTCCTCAGGAATCACACTAATTTATTGGTGAAAGCGTACAAAAATCCGTTTTGTTGTTTTTGTGTTTATCGGGTTCATACAGACAGAACGAAAAGGGGACTTCACTTCATTTTATAAAGTGTAGGTATCAGAGCCGAGCTGAGTTAAGACACATTATAATATAACAATATAATATATAATAGAAACCTATGAAGCATTTTTTGTCGTTC
Organism: Euclidia mi; assembly: GCA_944739405.2. NCBI lineage: Eukaryota > Metazoa > Arthropoda > Insecta > Lepidoptera > Erebidae > Euclidia > Euclidia mi. The sequence goes on from OX123206.2 coordinate 36,439,720, forward strand.
TATGTTATTATATTTGTCTGAAATAATTATGTTCTCCAGTTTTATATACCTCAGTACCTAGTAGTACCTATTTACCAAATTACGTAAAGTTCCCTACCAGTTGGGAAATATTGCAAAAATTAAGCACCATTAAAATTTGTACATACCTACCTACTATACTTAAGATAGCTGACTTTCTTAATCCATACCATTTTGTACAAAAATGAGTGCACAACCAACGAGTGCAGTCTTTAGTTTCGGCTGTGAGTTTCGGTCTTCGAAAGGAGAGCTCTCTTTTTCTTCACAAAATAAACGGTAGGCTCTAGATTGGTCTGTGTGGAGATCTTGGGGGGAGGGGAGGCCTATGTCCAGCTGTAGATATCTTAAGGCTGAATTTATGAAATTAGTATTTTTAATTAGGTTTATCACTTCTGACTAGAATTAATCAATCTAATAGGAATCTTGATTGAGGTAAGTAACGCCATCTTTGAACTACTTTTTGCAACTAGTTTATTTCTATTCAACACTAGATGGCATTACTATCAAATAATGTAGATGTTAATATTTCTACTTGTCACTAGATGGCAGAGTACTAATTTTAATTATTTCAAATATTTATAATAATATCTTTATTTTACCATGTCTTAATTTATTAATAATTATGCTTATATTTACACTAGCTTGCGAACGAACACAGGTTCGCCTACATAAAATGTTAATAAAAGTGTTGTGTTTACACAAGCATAGATAAATATAATACTATACACAAGTAAACCAATTCACTCATCTGTTTTTTAGCTCATATCTAAATTATTATTTATTAGTAAGGACATTATTGAAGGTTTGTTTAATAAAGTATGGAGATTTAAATAAAATTGTTAACGCTTGGTTCTTGAGATCGCCCTAGATTCAATCACCATTCCTCGAGTGACCTTCCTCCTCAGTCACCATCCTAAGATCTAAGATGATGATCACCTCACTCAAGGACTCAGTGGCCTACCAAGTAAACAGCGTTGGTTGCGCCCCGGACTAGTCTCACCGATAAAAGCAATATAAAATAAGTATTTTAGTTTAAGATACATGGTGCCATCTGTCCGTAGATTATGTAAATAAATTGACAGTAATGACCATAGATTATACCTGTAGTGACAGAACATAGAGTTCTATCTCTATGTGACAGAAAGTAAGTTCTTGTCATCTTGTATGTTTATCCCTTCCTTACAACTAGACACATAAAAACAAGCAAATCCTTTCCTAAAACTTTTCCTGACTCCACCTAAATTAATAACTGTATAGAAAAACACCTTTCTCTCTATGCTGCACTAAAACTAAATTAATGGTTCCCAAAGTTGTATGCTGCGAGCTGCGACCCACCCCACCAAATAAAAGTGTCAGTGTCAAAATAGTTCCACATCTTACCTGTCTTAAAAAAGGGGGTATCTTAAATAATGTTCAAGTTTTCTTGTGGCCACTAGCGCACAACTTGACGCTGGGCTATTTATCGAAATTAGAAACATGATATAACATAACTTCACGCCTTGTTATCCCCGAAGGGGTAGGCAGAGGTGTATTACACACCCACACTTCGCCAGTTATGTTTCAGTCCCAATGTAATAGGGGGCGAGCCTATTGCCATCTACCGGGCACATCAATTAGCGAGCGATAATTAATGTATAATGCACACATAACTTCGAAAAGTCATAGGTGTGTACCCGGGGTACCTGGGGATGGAACCCGAGACCATCGTCTCGGCAGTCCGTTACGTACACCACTGGGCTATCGCCGCTCAGAATTAGAAACAGAATCACAATCTGAGTATCACCGTACACAGGACTCAATGGTGGGTCGCGAGTCGCGACCTATAGTTTTGGGAAATTGCTGCACTAGATTAATTGTGTCCGTCAGAATGAACGGTCACTAAGCGTATTTAACGTTGAATTTATTCTTCTATTTGCTTCCTATTTTCAAACAATTGCTTCCATCGTATTGTAGAAGACAAAAACATTTTAAGAGTGACCGTTCATTCTGATATCAGTACGGCCTGTCACCGAGTCGTAGTGTCGTTGTTAAATAGAATTATTGAAATTCACGGTGGCCATTAATTACTTCCAGTTTGCTTCTCTCTATGTTTTACAACGATAATACTGTTACTATCGCGGCAATAAAGATATCAACAAAAGTGTTGTATAACAATATTTTAAGTGACTGACAAAAAATAAAGGCAAAACTCTTTTTGAACATTGCAGTTACGCTTGATTAGGCGATAAATCTATGGTATTGTACCGGTGACCTACAGCTAAGTTTTATGTTATTAAAAAAAAAGAAGTGCCTATCGTATTTAGTGACAAATATTCATACAAATGTAATAAACACCTTAAAATATTTCAATTCAAGTGTGTCTTGGAACAATAAAGAGTAGAAAAAAAAACAGTGACAACAGTTTATTAATTAATTTTTTAATGTACATAATGCAAACCTTTTTATTACTCCTTACAACTCTATTACTTAAATCATCATTACATTCCCCCTCAATAAACAGAAACTATCAATGATAAAATAGAGAATAACGAAAGTAATAGGTATTACATGCTTGTAGCAAGAACAGAATCTACCCTCGGTTATTAATAAATGAATAAGGTACACAGGGCTCCACTAAGTCCTTACCCCCCAAAAGATTGTGGGATGTATGGATGTAGGTTCAAATCCGGGATAGGCCGAAGTTGGATTTTGTATTTTGCAAAAACAGTTTATTACACTGTATTGTTTTAGTGAATAAATAAGTTTATGTTAGTATTATTTTTTTAAGTCTGTTTTAAAACGTTAATACTTTTATTATTGCGATTATTCGTAATGAAATCAATATTATAGCAGTGTAAGATTTTAAAACTTGGGGGTTAGCAAGCAGTGCCTAGCGCCTATAAGAACACTCCCTAGGAAGTTAAGAATTGAAATATTATCTTTAAAGGTGTTTTTTATATTTGTATATTTTTTTTTCACTAAATACGATAGGCACTTCTTTTTATTTTTAATAACCAACATAATACTTAGCTGTAGGCCACCGGTACAATACCATAGATTTATCGCCTAATCAAGCGTAACTGCAATGTTCAAAAAGAGTTTTGCCTTTATTTTTTTGTCAGGCACTGAAAATATTGATAAACACCATTTTTGTCGATATCTTTATTGCCAGGATAGTTATAGTATTAACGTTGTAAAACATTGAGAGAAGCAAACGGGAAGTAATTAATGGCCACCGTGAATTTCAATAATTCTATTTAACAAGGACACTACGAATCGGTGACAGGCCGTCCTGATATCAGAATGAACGGTCACTCTTAAAATGTTTTTTTCTTCTACAATACGATGGAAGCAATTGTTTGAGAATAGGAAGCAAATAGAAGCAATAGGGAAGCAATTGTTAGACATAAATTCAACGTGAAATACGCCTAGTGACCGTTCATTCTGACGGACACGATTAATTTTGTTATCCAAAATGCAGGTTTTGTATTTTTGCCCGTTGGCCTTAACATCATTAGTTCGGTCTGTTGCGTCATCATACTAGCGTTTTCCTCGGTTGCATCCAAGACTTTCTGGTTTGCCGGTAGTCTTGAGTTATTTTATAATTTGAAATATTTTCATGAAATATCATCCTCCTAGCGTTATCCCATTTGGAACCTGGGAACCGCTTTGTCTTATTTACTTTTGACGGAATATTAGCTGTAACACAGAGCAACTGTCTGTCTGACCTCCGCCACCCGAAGATACAGCTATTTTCTATATGGTTTAGACTAGTGTCAGTTTATGAAGATGGTACTGACTCCCTATGACGACGGTTAAAGATCTTCATGACAGCTGGCTTAACGTGCTCTTCGAGGCACGGGACCTGCGATAATTAACAATTCAATTCGCACTTAACTCCGAAAAGTCATTGGTGCGCGCCGTGGATTCGAATCGGATACCCTCTGCATGAGAGCAGTAATATATTTTATTTCATGTAGGTAAATTTGTCTTTACATCAAATATTTATTCACAGTCAAAAGTGTCATCATAACAAACGTATTATTTGGGATGTGATTCAGTCCATTCGCTGTATATGTGTAGTTCGACGGAGGTAAAGACGTTGTGAATATTAACTTACTATTGTACATCTAGCATACTAATATTTATAGTTCAAGAGTTTATTTATTGGTTTGTTTGTTTGTTTAAGCGCGCTAATCTGAAGACCTACTAGTCCGATTTCAAAAATCCGGAGTTAGATAGTCCATTTATCGAGAAAGGCTATATAACATCATGCTATGAGCGACGGGAGCGGAGCAGTAGCCTTAAATAACGCGGGTGTAACCGCAGAGTCTCCTTTCAATTATTTACATACATACATACATATCGTCACGCCTTTTATCCCCGAAGGCAGAAATGTATTTCTACACCCACTTTTCACCAGATATACTTTAGTCCCACGTAATAAGGGGCGAGCCTATTGCCGTACCGGGCACATTTCCAGACTCCGTGCTGCTACTGAGAATTTCATGACAGAAAAACCCAATAACACTGCCCGACCCAGGAATCGAACCCGGGACCTCCCGATCCCACGCGCACATTTATGCCGCGAGACCAACGAGGCAGTCGTATAGGGTTTGATGTCTAGTATTCCGTCTCTACGCAAAGATGGTATTTGCATCGTGTTATCCCTTAGTCGCCTCTTACGACACCCACGGGAAGATAGGGGGTGGTGACATTATATGGTGAATTATTTAATAAAAGAAAAGTTACTGTCAGCCAAGTTAATGTTCAAAAATATTCCTTTAATTCAAAATGAGACACAGAACACATACTTAATATGTACCTAGTTAACCAAATTATCGCGTTCTTACTATAATATTGGTTATGAAATGAAATATGCTTCTGCTGCTACTCCATAAAAGTCAGGCTCAGCGGGCTGAGCAATCTCTTCAGGGTTAATTTGAGTACCAAAAATATTGAAATAGTGGACTACACTCACAAATGCATGCCATATGTCACCAATACTACAACAAAATGTGATATTATCAACATTTATTTCACCTTTATTGCTATCTTCCATTTTTTTATAAATCTCTTCATCCGACGTATTCTCGTCATCATTAGCCGTTGCCTCATTAACATCTTCTACGTATACATCAATAGGAATGTTCTCTTCAAGATTTTCGACATTACTCTTCGGATCATCTTTACTTTTCGCCGAATATGCGACGTTATTCTTATGATCATCGTCGTCTTCATACGGATATCCTTGTAATGGTAGTGTTTTGGTATTCTTATAAGGGGCGCCGATATATAAACTATAAGAATATCTGATATACACAACACTTATTAGAAAAAGCAGAATATTTTTCATTTTGTCTTCACAGTAACGCTTGAATATTACTTATAATGAATAAACTACTTACACGTGCTTCCCCTTAAACCAATTTTTATAATCTTTCTTTGTCCGTAATAGTTCTTTGTTTGTTTGTATGTAAAAGAAATTTGTAATATTTTAAGTATTCACTGATATGATAATATTTTATTATGCAGGTAAACTACACGTATAGCATAAAAAATGTTTTTCAATAGGTACCTACTATTTATAAAAAAAATACGTAACATTTAGGTATTCAAATTAGAGAAGATGATTAGGTTTTTATACACGTGCGATATATTAATTACTTTATGTAGTGTAGTATTTTACAGAAGTTTTGTCAGGTAGGTAGGTAGGTAGGTATGTACCTATTTATAAAGCTAGCAATTTCATGCATTCGTATTGCTAACTAGAAAATAAAAGGAAAGAGTAGAATAAAAAATTAGCTCATCATCACCATCATTTGACTTTTGCCAGCGCCTACGGCCTGGCGGTCTGCAGGATCTCGCGCCTCGAAGTTCGAATGTAGTTAGTTACCTACATAATTTTATTTCCATATTTGTTTTTAGTTGTATAACGGTGGCTAAGCTGAAATTCAAAAGAGCACATCGGAATCTATAAAATTAACAACATTCCAAAGTAAATCGAAGCAAATGACTGTACTTGTATTTATTTAAGATGTTGGTAAAATAAACGCACTTATTTAATTTTACTATAATTGTACAGTGAACTACCATTAAGGTCACAGCTCATTAGAGCCACCCGGCACCCACTCCGCCCGGCGTCCACGAGTGGTCCACGGGTGGACGTCGCGCGGTCAACCAGCGGACCACGCGCCGTCAACGAGTGAACGCCGCGCGGTGACGAGCAGTCAACGCGCGGCAAGCATGCAAGCAGCGAGTTGTCACCGAGCCGTCGCGTGGACGGCTTAAGGCCTTGCCACACGGCACAATTTTACCACAGATCAAATTTTCAATCGAATTGGCTTTGCACGTCTACACGACACAATCAAATCACTGATTTTCATTCCGTCCACCCGATTGGTTGAAATCTGGTGGTACTGCCCACCCGATGAACTTGAGTTGGACGACTGGCGTCTACACGTCACGATTTCATCAAGTGACTTAGTCAAGTTGGACGTAAAATTGTGCCGTGTGGCAAGGCCTTTACGGCGAGGCGAGACGGTGCGGAGTGGGTGCCGGGTGGCTCTAATGAGCGTTGACCTTTAGTCCTACATTATTGCCATAGATGGGTATGTACGCGATTTTAAATGATTAAATGGTCCCGTAGTTTAGGAAATAATATTCTTGGTAGGTACTTGCGTATTTTGAATGCACCTATTAGCAATGAATTTATTTCATTATGCGACGAACTATTGTAATAGATGTTAATTTTTTTAATGATACTTTTTAGGTCACTATCATGTCACTATTAAGAAATAGTATTTAGTAAAAAACGGACAAGATCTAAAATTACTGAAACACTCTACTTACTACTACATCTACCGGAAACGTATACACTACAGGATCCGGAAGTACTCACTCAGCAATAAAAATTACCTAGTTTACCTATTTTTACTAGTTTTCAGGCTTCAGGTTCAGCTGTATTATATTGGTTGTATTTTTATTAGATTATTTCTGATTTCATATCATGCTAAAATTGTTTGTTTTCATAAACAATGACAACGGGGATTTATCATTGGAAGTTGGGAGATATTGCCCGCGCTAGAGTTTGCAAGAAAGTTTACTCAAATGTGAAAGTTGTGAAAGACGAAAAGGGATTGTTTTATGATGACAAAGGTATGACTTTAAGCTTTGCAATCTTAATATTATTCACAATATAAAAATTATGATCTCGATATATCAATATTCTAGCTTATGTAAGAAATTGACTGATACGATGTTAATCTTCACGGCCTATAGGTAAGTTTTGCCGAATGTTAGCGACAGCTAACTCTTTCACAACAAACAAAGGATAAAAATAACATATTACATAGGTAATTAATTTATTATCCTATTGTTATTTTCTATAAGTATAGGTACCTATCACTAAGTAATATAGTAGGTAGTCATCTTCAGTGTTCAAAACACTGAAGATTACTTTACAAGAACTTTATAATAAAATTTTATTGTATAAGTACCTAAATTAATTACTATAGGTATCAGTTCCTGAAATTGATGCTGTTTATTTAAAAATAAACGAAAATTTATAATTTTCCTGTGTAAATTAATGGTGCCTGTATTTAGTTTCTAATACTTACTAGTAAACTTTACCACTATTGTAGAATAGGCTCACTATGAAATGAAACTACTGAACATGGTGATGTGTGTAAGTGGTAGAATATTATTATTTCAGGATCAGGATCTCTGACAATAGGTATTTTGAATTTCTGAATGCCAAATGATTTAATTTACCTGACACATCATTGATCATATTTGCTTGCCAGTAGTAAAATATTTTTAACTTAGTTTTAGGCATATCAGGTAATGCAGATGGCTCAATCACAGTCACAAAGGAACTATGCTACTATGTGCAGACCTGTAATACTAAGAACAAGTTCTGGTTGCCATACACCAGCCTACACCTGGCTGAGAGGTCCAGGCCGTTCTATGGACCTGCTGACAAGGTCCCAAAGGTCTCACCTCCCACTAAGACTCCTGCGGTACCTAGAAAGGTGGGTAAATATATTTAAGACTTCTTTAAAATAAACCTGCCTTTTATTTGACTCCATAATGAGGTCAAGAAAAGTCTATAGCAGTTTTGGTTTGTATGGCAAGACCCATTTTTAGGTTTCTGTAGCTGATTGCCCAAAAAGAACCCTTATTTAATATAGTTATACTTAGGCAAGACTAGTAATACTGTAGCCAAATATAATTCTGTTCTGCTTGAACATAAAAAAAAAGTTAAAAAATATAACTTGAAGGAAGTAGTAATACAACATTATAAAAAAAGGTTTTAAATAAATGCTTCAGCTTTCTTATTTACACTCATAAAATGAAGTAAATTTTTATAGTCAGGCAGCTCTGCTACAAATGCTTCAGAATTAGACCAAGCTTCAGAATAATAAGTATTGATAATAAGACATCTGGCAATACCATACCATACTGTTGTTGCCAATTATTTAGATTTTGTTAGTGTACCCACTTTCAATTATAAAATAAATATAAATAATAATGTTTTTGTAAATGCACATCAGCAAACTTTACTTATCAAAATGCATTCCCATACTTTCCATTTAGATTTTAGCTTGGCTGAATTTGAATAAGTTTGACTGTATTGTATTTTCCTGTAGGCATCATAACTTTAAAATCTGTATTATAGTAGAGAGCGATTCAGGTTGAGAACTGGGGGCTCAAGTCAAAATCATCAGTTCCCTTCAGAAATCAAATGACTTTTAGTGTTTCAAATCATTTTACTTAATCTGTGGTTTCAAACTAAAAGCTTTTTTTGACCAGGTTCAAGATGTCCCTCCCGTCCCTTTAAACCAAAATGAGAGCCCTAAAAAATCCTGGATCTGCCTTTGTATGTCAGCCATGCTGTATGTATTTGTTTGCATGGTTGGCATATGGATTTAAGACACTACCTCACCGCCTGACATTGCTGTGGGTCTGATCTCTACACAAGAGAATACTTTGAGACATCCATAAATAACTTACTTTTCTTAAACTCGCTTCTAAATTTACACATTTTATATTTACTAATTTACAGAGAAAAATAAAAGAAGATATTGCTGTTCCCTTAAATGTAAAACTTTCAAAGCTGAAAGAACCAGACTTAAACACAACATATGATATCCGACACACACCTTTAAAGCAAGGTCGCTATGAGAATGCATTCAAAGAATTCATTCGTAGAGGCAAAGAGATGCTATTTGACCAGTACTATGCATATCTCCAAGCAGATGCATACACAAATAGGGATACGTTGGATTATTTGCTAAACATAGATGCAAGTACGGAAGATAAGTTTGAAATGGTCATCAAAAGCATTGTATCAGAGAAAGAGATTGAGAATTATTTGCATCAATGCTGGCGGTACAATTTTCTTCACAAGCAGTCAAGCAGCAACTATAATCATAATAATGATAGTAAGGATGGCACCGATAGTTCTGTAAGTATTATTTGCTATTTTTACTGGTATTTATTTCAATGTTTTTACTCAACTCTTACCATGCTATAATTTTTTTAATGTTTTTCTGCTCTTTTATCTAAATATTTGTCCACACACCGCTTGTTTGAAACTCAATGACCATGTGTGATTTGTCCTAGGATACTACACTGGCGAGCAAAACAATCGACTCACTTCATATGTTCGCACTCAAAGTGCACTAGTTTTAAAATTAAGACCTAAATCTTAACTTAGGTCTTAAATTCTTTAAGTTCTAGATGTTGGCTTTAAAATGAGTACAAATAATCTTAACTTGTACTCATTTTCTGGAACAATAAATGTTTTTAAACTTTGCGAGTACCTAAACTTGAAAAATTAAGGGTAAAAAATTTAAAATAAAAGACATCATAACATTTTAAATAAACTTTATTATATAACGATTACCACTTTAATAACGAATATTACCCCCTCTTGCTCTGATGACAGCTACTAAATGGTTCCTCATTGACCCAATGAGGTGCTTCACTCTGTCTTGTGGTATACCCTCCCATTCCTCGGTCAGAGCCGCTTGCAGGTCAGCTCTTGTACCTGGTGCAGTCTGTCTGTCTGTTATTATTTATATTTATGGTTTGCAATCAACTTTGTCTACAACAAAGCAAACAAGTCCTCATATGCACAAGCATGGACCTTCTCCAACTTGAAGGCATAAGCAGAGCTTAGTAACACCACTATGTTACTAATTTAAATTTTTTGTCTATTAAAGTAGCATTCATGTCTCTCCTATCTCTTTAAAATTAATCAGTGTAGAACTTAAACAATGTACTAATTAGGTACACTCGTCATGATAAAGTTAACCTCTAGTTTCACTTCTTACGTAGTATTCTCTAATTATTCTGTGGTAGTATTTGTATACTCTTGGGTTTCACTATGCTACTAAGACCAAGAATCAAAATAGACTCGACATTTGCGTACACCCGTAAAGGATGGACATAGAGTACATCCTGAGTTGGTGTTACCAGATGTTGTAAATGTTTACCCTACAATTCTACGAAGTATATAACTTTTAAGTAACATTGTATCGAACCCGAATTGAATACCTTTCCAGACATCTGAGACCGCGTTCTCCTATATTTTTTAACGAATTTGGTATTTCGATGAATTTATTAGCTAACTCGAGAAGTTCCATCAATATCCGTTTAGGTATTTGTGCAACAAATAGTAACAAACAGCTATATAATATAATTTACAGCCTAATAAAAAAATAATAATATACCTAACCTACCTTACAAGGAGGTTTAAATCCATCCATAAGGTGTGCGATAAGTATTTTTTATACTTGATATTATTATGTATAACAAAAGTGTCGAATAGGTAGGACTGGCTTCACTCGCCAAATGAACACGAGGCTCAGAGTTATATATCTTTTATTATATTATTTGACACTCAACTTTACTGTCCTTTGAACAAAATTAATTTTGTATACAAATTTCTTATTTTTTCTCCTTTATCATTCGAAAATGATTCCAAATAAGTACCTATTGCGGGAGTTTTCCTAAAACACTTTTGTTCAAAGTGTTTAGAGCATACTCTTGCTCTTGTAGTAGTATCCACAATTATTGTAGGATCGTGCAGTCCTTTGGGAATCTATAAACAAATAATTTCATTACTACAAAGAATCGGAAAACAAATTAAAATAAATAAGTAATTAATCTTAGGTTCATATGTAACTAAGTAACGGCAAATTACCTAAAATTTGGGTAATTTCCCAAACGCTGCCGTGGTATCCCTAAAAACATTTAACACTGTAAAATTAAAAAGTATCGATGACTTTTGGCTAGCTCAACATTCAACGACTTATTGAATTCGATTGTGTAATACTAACATCGCGGTGATAATAAAATAGCATTTTTTGGTTTAATGATGTAATTTAGAAATTATTTCCTTATGTAATAAAACGCTATTTGTATCATTCTATCAATATTTTCATGTATAAATAGATATTATAACTAAAATATCGTACTTACGAATAAATGGTTATGTTCTCACATTTCCGCTCACTATGGCTTTTACAGCCTAAAATGTAACAAATCACCATAATAAATCTGAACCAATGATATATTCACTAAGCATTCACAATTAAGAGGCCGTTCCCGTTTTTTAAGCCATTTTGGCGATTAACACGCGGGGAGATACGTGATTGTGACTCAGATATATCAACAAATGAAGAAATTAACAATGATACTATTAGATCACTTTGTTTACTATTGTATGACTGTAGTAAAAATAAGTGTTTAATTACCTACAACAGAAAAATCAAGTTTCCGCAAAGCATGTTTTGAAGAAATCATTTTATGAGCATTACGGGATGGTCCATGACATCGAAAATAATGTGAGTAATTAACTTTTAAATGCATCTACGACATAACAAGATCCTGCCCCTTGGTATGATTGAGCCAGAATGTTAGGTTTCATTCAGAAATCAACCAAAAAATGTTACGTAAAATGTCATTAAATTGTCAGTTTACGTCTAAATGGATTATTTTTTATCACATAAAATACACTAAGAAATAAAAAAACAAATAGTCCCTAATAAGATTTGATATAATACCTTGCTAGGAAAAAAAAATCAGCTTCTGAATGTGATTACAAATATTTTAAATTAATTTTTAAACGAAGCTAGAAATCGTTATATAAATCCTGTACGCGTCTACAGAACTTTAGACCGCGCTGAGCGCTCATCGAGGTAGGACGTGTGCCGCTTGCCGTTGTCACTGCGTCTGTGTGCGTGCCTTGTAAACACCACTGTATTTATAGCGCGACAAACCCTTCTTGATGTGAGTTATTATTGTTGAATATGTATAATAAAATAATGGTAACGAAATCGATGCTCTTATAAAATAAATACCGCAAAATTCAAAAATACTATATTCACTTAGGTCATAAGGTGACTCTTATGAATGTCAGAAATTGTATCTAAATATATATAAAACTCGAAGGTGACTGACTGACATAGTGATCTATCATCGCACAGCCCAAACCACTGGAGGGATCGGACTGAAATTTGGCATGCAGGTAGATGTCATGAAGTAGGCATCCGCTAAGAAAAGGTTTTGATAAATTCTACCGCCAAGGGGATGAAAGTTTGTATGAAACTTTGTTAATTTTAAACTGATCGGGCTGAGACTTTGCATGCATATAGCTACTATGACGTAGGCATCCCCTAAAAAGGATTTCGTTACAATCCACCCCTAAGGGGATAAAATAGGGGATGAAAGTTTGTATAAATTGTCATAGATATTCGACTGATTGAACTGAAATTAAAGATTGGAGCTACTATGATGAAGACGTCCGCTTAAATATGATTTTGATAAATTTAACCCCCATGGGGATATATTAAGGGATGATGGAGGATGTAAATGTATTAGTTTGAACTATCAGTACCTAGTGGAACGAATAAATTAAGACGAACAAAATAATTTTAGTTATAAATGTTGACAATAGATAGCGTTGTGCCGTTACGTAATTTTTATAATCGAGGTGTTAAGATTTTTTGCGGATTAATGACCCTCTCCAGTTATTATTTAACGTTCATCGTCAGGTAGGTTAGTTGTACGCAGTTGGTTGGATGTTGTTGGTCGTTAAATCGTTTTGGTTGCTGTATAGCACATACCATACCTAAATATTTCTAGCGGATTATATTTGACGATTTTGGCTGTTCTTTTCTTGGAATGTATTGGATTGCATTTGCTTTGTTTTGGTTATAGACTCAGCTTTGTATTTATTTTGTTTTCGTTTAGTTTGAGCGTAGGTTTTGTCGGTCAGACTTTTTTAAAATGGCTAATGAAAATCTGAACGTTAATGGAGAAGTTGAAGAATGTACTGTCGTCCCTATGGTTGGACGGTGCATGTTTGTTTCGTGCTCTCTCTTATTTAATGTACGGAATACAAGATTGATCGATGTTGCGTTCAGACATTGTCACATATGTGGTTAATGACTGGAGCAAGTTTTTAATTACGACCCACGACAGGCTATTCACCCAATGGCTTGATAGTTTTAGCGCCCCATGGCAGATTAGTTAAGAATATTGTATTATCACCAAGCCGAAGTCTGCTGGTTGTGTACATGACTGCCAAGTCGTACTTACCAAGAATGATACCTGGGAAACGAATATTTTAAGTTTTCACATTTTCTAAACCGTAATTAAAAGCGCGTGCGTGCTATGCTCGAAATACCTACTTATCCATGGGGTCATAGGGCGTCTAAAGAACTTATTGGTGGAGTAAATGCATCGATTTTAAACGAACGAAAAAATCCATACTAACTTTGAGCCTCAATATCTCCTGAACCAGTAATTTCCCAGGTATGGTGCCGAAGTAAAAATGTTTGCAGTGATTGGTACAACATGGGATTTCAGTTTTCGTTAAGGGTCTTTTTACATACTGTATATAACGTTACTTATTTGTATAAAATGAAATCGCGGCAAAAAGCAGCTGTTCCATTCATTTTGTCAATGTCAAAGTTCAGTTAATATATGGAACAGCTGATTTCGTTTGCAACATTTTTATAAAGTTCCAGCTAAAATTTTGTTTTTAATAATGACTCAATCACCGTCTAAGAGGTTTGTACTATAAGGTTTGATTATTAAATACTTCCTGCCAGAAAAAAACTGAAATGTTATTACGTAGGTATATGATTCTTGTGTTATAAACATCGATCACTAGTTATAAATGGTGACAGCATGGTATTGAAAACAACATGTGACAAAACATTAACACTTTCACGGACAGTAAACGAGACACAATTGAAATTTTATTGTTGTCACGCCTAGGCGTTTACTGTCCGTGAAAGTGTTAAGACGTTACTTTTTAGGGTTCCGTACCTAAAAGGTAAAAATCGGAACCCTATTACTAAGCCTCCGCTGTCTGTCTGTCACCAGGCTGTATCTTATAAACCGTGATAGCTAGAAAGCTGAATTTTTTACAAATTATGTATTTCGGTTGCCGCTATAACAACAAATACTAACAATAAAAATAATGAAAATATTAAGGGGGGGTCCCATACAAAAAACGTGTTTTTTCGTATTTTTTGCTCAAAATTACTAACTGTAACAGGTAGACGCTTTTAATTTTCACAGAATATGTAGTTGTATATTTCATTTAAAAAAAAAATTTAAAAAGTAAATAATAAAGGGGGGCTCCCATACAACAAACGTAATTTTTAAGCAATTTGTTACTCGACCTTAATAAACAGGTAGAAACTTAAAAAGTATTTAAGTATGTACATACAACAAACGTGATTTTCTTTTATAAATGTTGGTACGGAACCCTTCGTGCGCGAGTCTAACTCGCACGTGCTCAATTTTTCTTATTTATTTTAGCAAACAGTGTACTGTTTGCTATGTATTCGCCGCTATGTATAGCGGCGATGATGGCTATCAGTTGATTTGTAATAGTACGATAAATGAGGAGATGGATACCCCTGAAAAATGTCGGCTACTTTTTCAGCTCAAGTAACATCTCATTTATATTGTATACTAGAGGATGCCAGCAATTACGCCTGCTATTTTTTTTTAATTTACCCGTTTTGGCCGATCCCGTGGGAATTTCGGGCAATCTCTTCTTAGTGCACCCCTACGATCCCCAAGGAACATACATGCCAAATTTCTTCCTGCGCCCAATAGTTTCGGCTGTAGCATGTCTGTCAGTCAGTAACGCAAGGATTATATATATTAAGATTAATATTTTCAACCGACTTCAAATCGGAGGCAGTTCACAATTCAGTTGTATTATTTTTTCATATTTTTTAATGTTTATTACCTCACTAATGCGTCAATTATGGACCGATTTGAATTTATTTTTATTTCATAGGATATAATGATATTACTTCCAGCTTTGTCTCAGAAAGTTTTCCGAAATCGGTTCTGTATTTTGGATTTTATAACAGAATAACTAGAATTAGTATTTATTGTAATCTAAGTAGGTAAATGAGATTGCATGTTTCTACGACTGTTTGAAGTCGGCTTTTTTTTAACAACAACAATGGAATCACCTATTACATTCAAACATCAAAATACGTTAGCCAATTAGTATTTATTGTAATCTAAGTAGGTAAATGAGATTGCATGTTTCTACGACTGTTTGAAGTCGGCTTTTTTTTAACAACGACAATGGAATCTACCTGGAATTACCTATTACATTCAAACATCAAAATACGTTAGCCAAAATAATTCTGTATTACGATCATAAAATTTATTGGTCAAAGTATCAATTTGTTTTGTCTCCGTGAGTTCACTGCAAGGTAGATTTTGTTGGGCTACACAGACGCACACATTGACACCTCGATCGCGTTGCCCGCGCGCTTGGCGTAAAATACCTATTCACGCAGTCCGTGAATTTTGGAACGGCCTCTTAATAACAATAATAACACAATTTTTCGCGGAAATTATCGAGAGCTCAAACGTTTGTTGGTTACAATATTCAGTTGTGACCAACAAAAAAAACGGAAACTGACAAAGACAAAAAATGCTATCTTTGTCTCTTTTACTCTTATGTATTTCTGTATGTCATTATCTCGGTCTGTCACGGTATTATTATTTGCTTGTCAAATCCATAGAGATACATCATCCTAGCTATGCTAGTCTGCTAGGCTTATATTGCCATATATTGCCACTCCAACATTTGTGGCAATCTTAAAATATGTGTTGACGTCAATAATGTCTAAATTATTTCTTCTGGATTTTTTATTTTATTTTATTATTAACATTTACACCAGCATTCAAATAATTATATTATTGTTTTATGACTCGAATATAATTTTATTAAATTATTGCCATATTATTTGGTGGTGGCAATTATTGCCACCAGAACGGCTCTCGGTCACTCCAAAGTTAACCCTTCACAGCCTAGATGGCACCTCCGGAAAAATTAAAAGTCGGTGTTAAGATTCTCCGCCGCTGAATGACTACCCCGGCGTTGGCCGCGTTCAGGCATACTTACCTGGCATAGGGGACACCGTGATCAAGAAGGCGGTTCCCCCAGGGCGAGACCCCTCCATTGCACTGCGGTTGGGTTGACCCCTGCGATTATCCCTAATGTGGATAACTCGGATGCGTAATTTTTGGTAGTGGGGACTGCGTACGCGCTGTCCCCCTTGTATTGTATACTCAAGTTACCCTTTTGTATGGTTTAGAACTATAGAACTCTCTCTCTCTCTCTGTCAGTATAGTGGGGCTCTGTCTTTAACACCACTCTTAAATCGATCGCTTATTGTAATTCTGACAGTTCCTTATCCGCATGGTAAAAGAGGGTTTATTTAGCAAACTATCGCATTGCTACTTTTAAAATCGTGTAATAGGATTTGAACTTCATAAAATACTTGATTGTAGTCTTGTTTTATAGCAGTGTATAAATATAATACAAGTCAGTTTCGTATCTTAACGACGTATTACATTAAGATTCGCACGACCTTGATGTTACTGAATTTAGTTTACTTGTTTAAAAAACTATTCCTGACTAACTTACAATAGTAAAGTTCAAAGAGTAGAATGTCTTTTATCACATGTGATACTGAATGCCTTAAGTCTCAATCAAAGTGAAAATGAGAACATTAAGTTCGCTCCTGATGTGTTTACATGTATACGTTTTTTAAATAAATACAAGCTTAGAACACAGTGTTGACTACTGTTGACATCCAAAGTATCTAAATATTTTTTACAATTATTAAGGCAATAAATGTATATTTTGTATTTTAGAAATTATATCATGATAATTTTACACCACCATATTATATTCAATTTCGCTTTTTTAAACCTTGAATCAGAATCACTAGAATAAGTGGTTAAAATATTGCTTCGGGGACGACTGACGTCACTCACTACTCACTACAAAGTTAACCCTTCACTGCCTAGGTGGCACCACAGGCAAAATTAAAAGTCGGTGTTAAGATTCTCCGCCGCTGAATGACTACCCAGACGTTGACCGTGTTTAAGCATACTTACCTGGCATAGGGGACACCGTGATCAAGAAGGCGGTTCCCCCAGGGCGAGACCCCTCCATTGCACTGCGGTTGGGTTGACCCCTGCGATTATCCCTAATGTGGATAACTCGGATGCGTAATTTTTGGTAGTGGGGACTGCGTACGCGCTGTCCCCCTGGTAAACCTAAGTTACCCTTTCGTATGGTTTAGTACCATACCATATAACTCTCTCTCTCTGTCAGCATATGGGGCTCTGTCAGCTGTCTTTACGCCACTCTAAATCGATCGCTTTCTGAAATTCTGACAGGTCCTCAAGCGCATGGTAAAAGAGGGTTTATTTAGCAAACTATCGCATTGCTACTTCCAAAATAGTGTAATGGGATTTTAACTTCTTAAAATACTTGATTATAGTCTTGTTTTATAGCAGTGTATAAATATAATACAAGTCATTTTCGTATCTTAACGACATAATACATATATTACATTAAGATTCGCACGACCTTGATGTTACTGAATTTAGTTTACTTGTTTATAAACCATTCCTGACTAACTTACAATAGTAAAGTTCAAAGAGTAGAATGTCTTTTATAACATGTGATACTGAATGCCTTAAGTCTCAATCAAAGTGAAAATGAGAACCTTAAGGCTTTAAGTTCGCTTACGCGATGTTTTTACATGTATACGTTTTTAAAATAAATATAAGCTTAACACAGTGTTGACATCCAAATTATCTAAATATTTTTTACAATTATTAAGGCAATAAATGTATATTTTGTGTTTTAGAAATTATATCATGATAATTTTACACCACCATACTATATTCAATTTCGCTTTAATAAATCTTGAATCAGAATCACTAGAATAATTAAAATATTGCTTTGGCGACGATTGACGTGCCTCACTTCACTACTCACTACAAAGTTAACCCTTCACTGCCTAGGTGGCACCACAGGCAAAATTAAAAGTCGGTGTTAAGATTCTCCGCCGTTGAATGACTACCCCAGCGTTGACCGCGTTTAAGCATACTTAGCCCGCCGGCCGTCGTAGCTAGAGGACGTCGCTTCTCGCAGCGCTCGGGTCTCGCGAAAGTGTTGTAAACAAATCCGTGTGCGTCACAACACGCTCACGCGGGGACGCCATATTATTGTGCACCTACCGACATCTAAGGAATAACACACGGCTCACTGCTGTTTTCGGTCCTCGGTCTGCCACCAGCGGCAAGCCCCGGGGGCCGTTTCAGTGGGGGTCGTGTGCCGAGGAGGTCGGCAGAGGCCGCGCACGACAGCCCCCCCCTCCCGCTTCTTTCTACGTGTGTGTAGCGCGTCGCTTGCACATTCGCGTCGCGTTCGACCGTCGCGTACCGTCCGCGTGTCGCCTTCGCGTCGCGTGGCTGACCGCGACGTGCTAACGCGCCGCGCCTCGCCGTCAACGCAGCTCAGCGTTTGAACCGCCGCGTCTGGACCGCGGTGTTTATTTAATATTCGCCGCGACAAGGATGTGGCGTTGAAGGATGCCGCCACCACAACAACAATACCCTCCGTCGAGGAAGGCAACCCGCCCGCCTCCTCCACGACGCAGCATATGGCGCTCGCGTGTCGCCCCGCTCGCCACCATCCAGGCGGGCGTCGAGCGCATGATAAGTGACCAGCAGGTCTGCCGAGCGCCCCGCACCACTCCACCTCCCCTCGTAACAACCGGTCTTGGGGGTGAGGAATACTTTGCGGGCAGTCCACTGCCCGTAACACCGACACCGACGCCGACGCCGAGGACGTCCCCAAGGTCGTCACCGGTACCACCCAGGCACTCGGCGCCATCGATGCCACCGATAGGTGTCACCCCGGCCGCCGACCCCCCGCAACCCGCGCAGCTCACCCGCGCTGCGCACCCCTTTGTGTGGCCGCAGGCAAGCACCAGCGCCGCACCACCGTCCCGCGCCAGTCAACTGACCGGTGCCAAGCAGCCATCCGGCGCCGTGCCCTCATCCGGCGCCGCTCCGGCACCCACTGCCGCTGCCCCACCGGCGGGCTTCACGCCCGACCAACGGGTCGCAGCCCTGCCCCCGCACCTCGTCCCTCTGGCGACATCAGCTGCTCTCCTGCAGATGGCGCCTCAGCAGCGCCGAGAGAAGCGGCCACTGTCACACAACGCATCCAGTGCACCACCACCACCGGACAGGCTGGATCAGCCACCCTGCGCGCCGCGATATACGGCACCACCGGTGACCATCTCGCCGGAGAGGTTCCCCTCGCCCCCTCAGATGGCCGAGAAGAGGCAGGCGATCTTCACGACGCCGCCCTTCAACCTAACCAGCACCACCTCGGTCTCCCCCATGGAGACCGGACTGTCCTACGCCGCCGTTGCCACCGTGACCACAGCGGGTGCGTCTACCTCTGCCGCACCTACTGTCGCCACCACTGCCGCAGCACCGCTGCCCATTCCAGTGGCAAACACCACCACCACCGCCACTGCGACGACCACCACCACCCCAGCTCCTGCGAAGACTAGGTACCCGCCACTCGTGGTAGAGGTACTACCGGACTGGCCGACGCACCTCAGGGAGCTCAAAAAGCGGCTTGGGTACGCGCCGAACAGCCGCGCGTACGGGAAAGGCATCCGCTTCATGCCGAAGTCGGAGGCCGAATACCGGATCACCCAGCGCTACCTCACACAGCTGGAGAAGGAGACCAGGATATCCTGGTACTGTTACTCCCTCCCAGCCGAGCAGAGTGTGAAGGTAGCAATTCGAGGCCTGCCTTCAAACACCGACCCCGGGGACATCGAGAGGGAACTCCGGGAGCTCGGATACATCCCGGAGTATGTCCGCGCCATACGGGCGCGCACCGGTCGTCCCGGCTGCCTATTCCACGCGCAGCTGCAGAGGACCCCAGACATCACGCCGGGCATATTTGACGTCACAGAGTTACTCTGTATGCCCGGCGTCAAAATCGAGGCATGGCGCGGCAAGAAAGGCCCCGCACAGTGCCATAGATGCCAGTTGTTCCGGCACTCGTCACACAACTGCCACAGGCCCCCAGCCTGTGTGCGCTGCGGAGAGGAGCACGCCGCGAAGGACTGCCCACGCCCACTTGAAGCGCCACCCACCTGCGCGAACTGCGGAGGTGCACATACGGCCAACAACATTGCCTGCCCGGTGTTCCGCAAGGAGGCGCGGAACAAACGAGCCGGCACAGTGGCTCGTACCTCTGCAGCCGTGACAAAACCACCCACCGTTGCTGCCGAAGAAAACGCCCCCGGCTCTCTCATGGCCACTGCCAACCCTGCCCAGGCGACAGCTGGCAGGAGGAGGAGGAGGCGAAGGAGATCCCGGAGCAAGTCTGCTGCGACATCCACGCAGCAGACCAAGAAGAAGGAGCAATCTACTGCACCTGTGGTCGCTGCCCCCTCAGGGAGGACGAAGGCGAAGCAGGCTGTAGCGCCAGCGCCGGTGACCACCACGCCGGCCCCGGCACGAGTAGACCCCGTGATTACCCTGGCCATCGGCGCGCTCAACGCCGTGTTACAGGCCCTGCAGGACGGGCGGGATCCGGTCCCACTCATCCTCAAATGCGTAGGCGAACTATGCGCTTATGGCCGCTAGTAGCCTACGCATTGTCTATTGGAACGCCGACGGAGTGTCCCCCGAGAAGACCAGGCTCCTAAGGTTGCTGCTCTCCCGGCGGCAGGTTGACATCGCCCTCGTCAACGAGACGCACCTTAAGGCCAGCCTTTCATTCAAGATGCCAGGGTACCACGTGTACCGAGAGGACCACATCTCTCCAGCTGGGACTGCGTACAGGGGGTTAGCAGTCCTAGTAAAGAGACGGATCGTCCACCAACCGCTGCCTGTACCAACGCTGCAGTCGTCGTACGCTCTCGGCGTAGAAGTCTGCATTGACAGCCGCCCCATCCGTGTGTTTGCTTTCTACAAGCCGCCCAGCAACAGACTAGCGCCGGCTGATGTTCACGCCCTGCTGGACTCGCCGAACGCGACCATGGTCGCGGGCGACTTCAACGCTAAACACACGGCTTGGAATTCCACCACCACCTGCCCTGACGGCCGCCGTCTACTGGACGATGCAGACCGCAACGGCTACGATGTGCTGGGGCCAGAGGTCCCGACGCACTACCCGTACCAGACAGCCCTCACACCAGACGTCATCGACCTGACGGTCATCCACGGCCTGCCGACCGCACCATCGATCGACGTCCTGGACGATCACCTCCTCTCGGACCACCAACCCGTACTCCTCACACTGTCGAGTGCTCCGGCTCGAACAGTGTTGCCAGCCTCTCGACACCGCCAGGATTGGCAAGCATTCGCTGACTACATGGCGAAGCACGCGCCCTATCGCCGAATCGAGACCCACGCAGACGTCGACACACTCGCTGAGCAACTCAGCGCTGTTATCAACACAGCGCTTCGAGTCTCGCGTCTGGACGCTGCGTCGACACGCCGGCCTCCCCAACTCCCGGCTCACATCATGGCGATGATCGAGAGGAAGAGGAAGCTGAGACGCCAATGGCAACGCACCCGATGCCCGACCATGAAGTCCCAGCTCAACGCTCTGGCTGCGAAGATCTCGAGTGCACTGGAGACAGTCGCCACCGAGTCCTGGCACCGCACCATCGAGCGAGCAGGTGAAGACTGGTCAGGCATCCACCGCCTATGCCGCCAGCTCTCCGGGAAGCAACCTCCGATTAGGCCCCTCCTGGCTGGTGACGGTACCCCACGTTACCGCCCCGAGGACCGAGCGGAGATCTTTGCCGACCACCTGGAGACCCAGTTCCAGCCGAATCCAGCTTCCAACATGCAGCATGTAGAAGCTATCCAGCAGTGTCTGGAGTCCTACTTCCAATCGCCGATAGCCCCCACGGAAGACCCAGTAGTCTTTTCCCCGGGTCAGGTGCAGCGAATGATTCGCCGCACCAAACTGCGGAAAGCCCCTGGTCCCGACCGGATCACCAACGAAGCCCTGCGTCACCTACCTCCGCGAGCAATCGCAACGCTGACGCAGCTATTCAACGGCATCCTCCGCACAAGCCACTTTCCCGCAGCATGGAGACTCGGCCGAGTCATAATGCTGCCTAAGCCCGGGAAGAATATACTGAAGCCCGAAAGCTATCGGCCCATCACGCTGCTGTCGACACTCTCGAAAGTCTTCGAGAAGCTTCTACTGCTGCATCTTGTACCGCACATCCAGCCACGCGACGAGCAGTTCGGGTTCCGAGCCGAACACTCCACGACGCACCAGCTCGCGAGAGTACTGCACCACATGACGGTGGCCCTCAACAAGAGGGAGAGCCCTGTCGCAGTACTTCTCGATATGGAGAAGGCGTTCGATCGCGTCTGGCACGCCGGCCTGGTATACAAGCTGTCCACGTCTACTACTCCCCGCCGAGTAGTCAAGACTGTGGCCACCTTTCTTCAGGATAGGCGCTTCCAAGTGACAGTCGACGGCGTCCTGTCAACAGAGCGCCCCATCAGAGCCGGCGTCCCTCAAGGGAGTTGCCTCTCGCCCGTGTGCTACAGCAGGTACACGGACGACATCCCCGTCGCTGGAGGCGCCATGCTGGCGCTGTACGCAGACGACGCTGCCTACATCACCACCTCCCTTAACCCCGTTCACGCGGCGGTTAAGATGCAGCGCGCACTGGATGCACTCCCGCCATGGCTGGAAGACTGGAGACTGACGGTCAACGTGGCGAAGACCCAGGCGATCTCCATGGGTGGACGGAGACTCCCCCCGCCTCTCACCATGCTCGGACACCACGTCGACTGGTCGCCGACGGTGAAATACCTCGGCGTGACCATAGACCGTCGTCTCACGATGGCCCCACACGTCAAGAACGTTGTTGGCCAAGCGCGAACCGCTCGAGCTCTCTTGCGTCCTGTCTTGGCGTCCGGACTTCCCCTCCGTGCGAAGCTGGCTGTCTACAAGGCATACATCCGCACCCGACTCACCTATGCCTCCCCAGCGTGGTACGCGCTGGCTGCGGAGACCCTCCGCAAACGGCTGCGTGCGCAGCAGTCGCTCGCCTTACGCGCCGTTGTAGACGCCCCTCGCTACGTGAGGAACGACGTCATCTCCAGGGACCTACGCATGGAGAGCCTCGACGACTTCATCGGTCGCCTGAGCGCCAACATGTTCGCCCGCGCTGACGGGTCATCCTTCCGCCACCTGCGGGAGCTGGCGCCATACCATCGGCGCCCACCGGACCGACCATTGCCGCGGGACTTGATCCCCGCAGCAATCACACCGGACTGACTCCAGCTCGCTTACGTCGGCTGACGGGCGCTTGTCGGGAGCCTCCACCAGCAAGCTCGACCTCGCCAACGTAAGCGAAGCCCCCACCGAACAAGCCACCGCTGGCTCGTAGATCGCTCACCGGACGTTCCCATCTCGGGAATACTGCCGTTGGGGTCAGGTCTCGCTAGCGGCGTGAAACACACTCGGACTAGACGCCCGGATACGACACCAGTGGCAAGTACCACACCCCCGTGACCCGTCTGCAGTTGCAGGCGGCGGCTGACTCCATTGAGACAGGACACGACCTGTATCAGTTTCCCCCCGGTTCCCCTAGGGGAATCGTGAGAAGACCCAGAAAAAGTTTAAGCATACTTACCTGGCATAGGGGACACCGTGATCAAGAAGGCGGTTCCCCCAGGGCGAGACCCCTCCATTGCACTGCGGTTGGGTTGACCCCTGCGATTATCCCTAATGTGGATAACTCGGATGCGTAATTTTTGGTAGTGGGGACTGCGTACGCGCCGTCCCCCTTGAAAATTTAAAAATACTCCTACTAAGGGTTTACTAGCTTATTGTCTCTTTCTCACTCAGAGTGGCTTTCGCGAAATGACTATTTCGCCCTGTAATAAATAACGTATCTTTCTGACAATGCTTCTTTACCCTTTTCTAAAGAGTGCATTCTATTCCCTACTAAAGAGTCTTTATAGGGAATAGAGTGCATACATTTTCAATATGTCGCGTTGCAACCTGCGACTTAAAAAAAATTGGTTGCCTGTAAAGTCGGTATACGGGCGAAAGTTTTACGTGACAACGACTTTGAGTGGTAAAATAATTTTAATGTGAATATTCATTCGTATAGTAGGAAGAAGGATGAAAGACGCGTGCCTCTCACTCGCTCTCATTGTGAGCGCATAACGTGAGCGGAGCGTAACGCAGTTTCTTGAAGTGTCACCCGGCAAACCAATTTATAAGACGTTGTCACGTCAAAAAAAACATTGCCCTTCAGACTAGGGGTCGCAATACCGAATCATTTAAGCAAAACCGGTATTTTCGGTACTGGCCCCCGACAAATACCGGTATTCCGGTATTATCGATATTTCTGAGATTAAGATAAAGTTGGTAAATTTAGTTTATTTCCGGAGGAATAGCCAGTTAATGATTATATTTCGTAAAATCAAATAAATTTCACTATTCATTTCCTCGTTTGCAAATTTTTTTGTTGACAACTTTCTAAACATTTCACAATTTTAGGGAATTTTTCTATAAATTCTTTGAAATTAAATTCTTTGTTTTGATTAGCTCAATAATTACAATTACTTACAACAATTCTCGTTCTTCAGTTACAAGAAAACCATAATTATCATCTTCATCATCATCATCGGAAGCAAAGGTGTCATTATTCTCATCGACTTCAATTATCCGAGATTGTCAATTTTCTTTATTTTGTACAAGACATCTAGTATGGCAAGGCAGGCAAGGTACTGTTGATGGAGAATCTATGCATCACTGCCAAAGGCTACCGTTACAGAAGCACCGTCAGTTGTGGTACAACTTACGTCGTGTCTCAGGGATAATTCGAATGCTAACAATCTTGGTGTCCGATCATTTGACAAAAAACAAATGAAAAATTTTCATTTGACAAATAACATTTGACAAAATTATACTTGATAAATTTATTATTTTACAATCTATTGTTTAATAAACTACTCATTAGACAATATATTATAAAAAAGTTATTATGCTAAAACATTAATTTACAAATTGATTATTTTTTAAACATGTTATTTGGCAAAACAACGTAAAGGATAAATAACATTTGACAAAATGCCTTGCTTGGTAAATATTTTACTAACCAAAAACTACGATAATACAACAATCTTTGTGTAGGGTCAACTGAAACAATGGCTGGTTAGGTTAGGTTAGAACTGCGACCACAACGCACGAGCCGAGCGAGCGAAGCGAGCGTGCCGCGGCAGCGGCCGGCGAGTGTCAGAACCGAATTCTACTTATTTCGCTTAATTCAGGCAGTGTGTATTTTTTTTAAAGACTTAAGTTTCTATGGAATTAGTATTAATACAAAATTATTATTTGCCTATAAATAATCTGTCCAAGATGAAAATTGCAACCATGCAATTAAATATTTTCAAAATTTCGCGTAAGTATTGGTTAGAAATTAGTTATTTTTAAAAACTAATAATTTATCTTCTAACTTTTTGTACAATCACCAAGTTGGCAAACGAATTATTTAGTCAAATGATTATTTTTTTAAATAATTATTTAACATTTTAATTATTTTCTAAGTAAAACATTTGCGAAACCTGTATTATGTCAAATGATTGTTTTTAAAGTAATATGTTTGCGAAATGAAAGTTTCTCAAATGATTAGTTTTTCAAACGTTGTTTGTAAAATGATCTTTTGTCATACGTTTTTTGTCAAACAATACTGCCGTCCTTTAACTAGAACCCCGTTAACCCTCAAATGGTTGATTTTGAGTTTTGAATGCAAAGTAATACAGTTTTAAATTCTCTATCTTTCTGTCTAAGAACCATATCTCTATCACTTACGGTTATAGAGATATTAAAACATGATTTACCGTTAAATGACAAAATATGCAACAAATGCTTGACTAAAAAGTGACTATACCACGCTTCTTAGCTTAATGCACGTTAAAGTACCTTAGTTTTAAAATTCGCCTAGTATTTTTTTCATTTTTTATAAGCTTAAACTACGTTAATTGAACATGCTTGACTACAAATACACTAAGAGCCTATAACTTGTTTATAGTTAAGGATCAATTTTGATAAAACAGGAATAAAAACAATGCTTTAAACTATTTATGATGAAAACCTTATCTTAATTCTGGTTAGACGACCATAACGGTACTTTTGCCAAGTAATCAATTTTGCCATTTGCTCAAAACAATTCGTTAATAAAAGCGTTATTTACTTCGAACATAGAATTTGTTCAAAAAAATATTAGTAATTCTTAACGTAATAACGGCTAGCCCACGTTCCTTAACTAGAAACACGTTATCCGTTTCTCAAACTTCATTAATTCAAGGAGTGTGCGGGGATGCCATATGCATGCGAGGATGGGATATGCGCGCAGGGAGGTTTGCCATTCCGCTCGGAGAGTTTATAGCGTGCAAGCGTGCGTCATCGCATCATGTTCCCGCAAGAACTCAAATATGTCGGGGAACATTAAGAGGTAAAATTAGAAATTTTTTGTGTAATACTTTATTAACATTATCTTCGTTAATATCTCCACCAAGTTTGAGGGAAGAATAGCAGACCAACGAATTAGTCATATTTATAAAATTATTATGACTGCCTTGTTGGTTTGCTATTATCCCTCAGACTAACTAGGTGGAGTGACTAGCTTTGACGGGCAGGAACTGGATGTGAGTAGCCTCGGATCCACCTTTGCAGTCAGTCAACCGGAAGATGGCAGTCAAACCACCCAAAGTAAGGCGAAAGTAAAAGGCAAGATACTATATAGGCAGCAACATTAAGTATCAAAGACTTCCGCCACTACGATCGCCAATCCGTCTACCAAGCGTGGCGATCAAAGCAAAATCTCCCAAAAATGAACCACACACGAAAAAAACGGCCTCTGTTCCCCGGCGGCCCTGCTATTTCTGACTCAGATAGCGGCCATGGTAACGGAGGGGCAAGGGGTGCGATAAACCTCCGGCAGAGATTTGTCGCAATATTTCATTTATTTCATTTCATTCATCACACTCCACCACTATGTATGAGGACATATTTCGGGCTATACATAGCTTCAAAACCCATTACACCGTTGTCATGGGAGATTTTAACGCGAAACTAGGCATACGAGTGGTGATGAGCTGAGGGTGGAGCAATTTGGATATGGACACCGGAACTCGCGCGGCCACTTGCTGGCTAGCTTCATGGAGAAGGAAGGACTCTTCATGATGAATTCCTTTTTCAAAAAGCTAGAATGCCGCAAGTGGACCTGGATAAGTCCAGATGGTGCCACCAAAAATAAGATCGATTTCATCATGTCAATGAAGAGGTTAATATTTAATGATGTCTCTGTGATCAGTTCGCATAAAGCGGGCCGCGGTCACCGAATGGTAAGAGGCACATTGAATATTAGTCTCAGCCTCGAACGGTTGAGATTGATGAAGTCTACGCTTCTACCAGCGCCAGTTCAAATCTAAAACCCCGAGAGCTTTCAGCTTGAACTGCAAAACCGCTTCGAACGCCTGGGAGAATGCGTAGATGTGGACGACTTTAGTGACAGGTTAGTGAATGCTGTCCATACAACAGGCTTAAAGTTCTTAAAGCCCATGACGATTTAAAAGAGCTCATAAAATCTCTGGTCCGATCCTCGAGCTTATACAGGAAAGGCGTAAGATGCTTTTGCATGCCTCCAACGATATGCCAAAGTATCGGCGGCTTAATAAACAGATCTCTAAGTATCTGATTCGCGATCTTCACCAATACAACACTAAGTGTGTTCAAAACGAATGGTGACAGAAATGGACGAGATAATTCTGTCACCATTCGTCTACAGCCTTGTCAGCTGACCTGCCCGATGGACAGATCTCTTTTGAACACTTTAGAACCGTAATCTGCTCGATTGCTTCTTGAACACACTTAGTGTTGTAATTGCGGAGATCGCGAATCAGAGACTTAGAGATATGTTTATTAAGCTGAGGCGGAGGAGCTGAGGCTCCTGGAAGAGATCGAACTGGACAGCTATACACGACTACACGACCACCTGTTATTACTCCAGTCACTACCGACAGACCCTAGAGCTGAATTGACCCGACACTATACAGAAGATATCCCGGCCATGACATCCCGTCAGCATGCACGGGATAAGAGTGCCCCTAAATCAACTCAAAACCAACAAGGCACTGGATGATCACGGAAAATACGTCAAAGCTTTTGAAAGCTGTCGGCGTACCTGCCGTGGAAAAACTTCGAAAGTTATTAAATTCTGTCATACTCGAGGGCAAAACGCCACAGGCGTGGCACAGCGCGGTGGTGCTTTTCGTCAAGAAAGGCGATAAAACCCTTTTGAAGAACTACAGACCCATCTCACTCCTGAGTCACGTCTATAAGTTGTTTTCAGGGGTCGTCACAAATCATCTTGAGACCAAGCTAGACGACTTCCAGCCTCCCGAACAAGCGGGTTTCCGTAAAGGCTATAGTATAATAGACCACATACATACGCTGCGGCAGGTTAAGTCTGAGGAGTATAACCAGCCTCTATACTTGGCATTTGTGGACTATGAGCAAGCCTTCGATTTGATCGAAACTTGGGCGGTACTGCAGTCTCGCCAATTGTGCCATCGACGACTATAGATACGTCGAAGTGCCGAAGTATTTGTTCGAAAACGCCACCATGTCAGTCCGCCTCCAGGACCAGAATTTAAAACCTATTCAGCTATAGCGAGGGGTGTGGCAGGGAGATGTTATATTTGCGAAACGTTCACCCCTGCGCTGGAAGACGTTTTCAAGGTTCCGGACTGTGAAGGACTCGGCATCAAATAAACGGCGACTACTTACACCTTCTATTTGCTGATTATATCGTAGTCATGGCTCAGACCATGGACGACCTCAGCACAATGCTCGATGGCCTCCGTAGAGTCTCCCAACAAGTAGGTCTTAAGACAAACATGGACAAGACGAAAATCACGTCTGACTTCCATGTCATACCTGCTCTTATTCAGGTTGGGAACTCTACACTCGAAGTTGTCGACAAGGTCCAACTTCGAGAAAGAAGTCATTCGTCCTATCTAATACGGTTGAGAGGCGTTCGGGAAGTCACGGCATATCTTCACGTCTGATATCCCGCAGTGTCTCAAGACGAAAGTCCATGACCAGTTTATATTGCAAGTGTTGATCTATAGAGCCGATACGTGGTCACTTACTTTGGGTCTTATCCGAAAGGTACGGGTTACTCATAGGGAAATGGAAAGAGCTATGCTCGGTATTTCCTTGCGAGATTGAAAAAGAAATAAGGAAAACCAAAGTCACTGATATAGCTCTCCGAATAGCCAGGCTAAAGTGGCAATGAGCAGGGCACGTAGCTCGAAGAACCGATGGCCGTTGGGGCAGGAGGGTTCTGGAGTGGCGACCATGCACCGGACGACGCAGCAGGACTAGGCCTCCCACAAGGTGGGCCGACGATCTGTATAAGATTGCAGGAATCGGTTGGATGTGGGCGGCTCGAAATTGAGTCTGTGTGGAGAACCTTGGGGGAGACTTACGTCCAGCAGTGGACGTCTCTAGGCTGACATGATGATGACTATGTGATTGAAAATATTATTACTGTCTATTATACGCAAATATACTATATTAAATAGCCACCATGGAAATAGAGCCTTAAAATATACTTTTTTTAGCTATTAATTGCATAATAAGACTAGAAAAATAAGGCTATGCATATAAATTTTACAAATTGCTGTATATGTTGATGATAAGTGAAATATATATGTTGATGATAAGGAAATTTGTTTAATTAAAACTTTTTAATTTAATTGATTCAATTTTCATACTGCATTTTATTTAATTATCCAGTTTTTTGATATGTGATGCTTAGCTATAAGGACGTTAGTAACAATTGAAGTAAGAAATACCTGTTTTTAGCTAAGTAAGCAAGCATATATTTTTTCATATCTTTTTTATTTTTCGCTTAAACTTAGCTTAAAAGAGTCATAGGTACTTTAGCCTCTTTTTACGTAAGGTACTAATGTATAAATATTAAGAAAGGTCTTAGCTACAAAACAGTTAATAGACTTAGCGTGTTTATAGTTAGGCATTTTAGGGTAAATTTATTGGAAGTTAGAAATCTCATAAATTTAAAGAAAATGCTTAGCTAAAAGATCTCTAAGTGTAGGTTAACGATGCTTTAGTGCGGCAAACAATGTCAAAAAAATTGTGTATTGCTTAACTAAACAAAAAAAATCAGTTTATTTATATAATTTTAAGTACATTTCTGAGCAGGAAATATCCTAAATGATGCTGGCAAATATTTCTTTAAATAATATTTAACAATCACTGATTTATGTATAATAGTTTTCTAGAAACAACGATTCCCGCGTTTTTTACGTTTTTCTCCAAAATAACTTTTTGGGGTTAACGTGGTTTTAGTTAACGGACGGCAGAATAGTAAACCAACAATCTTTTCTTCAGCAACTGCAAGCAAGTTCTGGCTGGCATAGTCCCAATAACTCTTACAAGGCCAAGATTGACAAAATTGACGAACGATGCACATCGACATTCATAAAACGTCGATTACTTGAACTAGTCCATCTAGAGTCACCGAGACCTTAACTCCGTCGTTATTTAGTTTTTGAAGTTGGTTTATTATAGATAATTTTTCAATTTCACCGTGCTTCTTCACAATATTTTAATCGAATTTGATGATGTAGGCAATTTCTGGCCAGATTGCGCCAGATGTCTTTGGTCATTTGAAGTAATAAAACAACTGAAAGGTACTTGTAAAATAATCTGTTGAATTCTATTTAGATGGTTCTGTTTCTACGCTGATTTTTTATTGGTTTAGGAAAAAGAAACCTCATGTCCGAAATAAAATCCTCTATTCATATTCAAAATCAAAATTCATATAGCACCTAAAACAAAAAAGTTATAAAAATCGGTAACTGTTGGTAATATGTAGCAACGCACGATTCTCTCGAGTTAGGTATGTTCGAGCGTCGCGCGGTCGTGACCTCGCCGCGCGCGCCACCGGGCGCCGTCAGCTGTTACCTACAGCGGTAGTTACTTAGTGCGGACCGATAATGATACGTAATTTACTTAGAAAACACGATTTAGGTAATTACGATGCCAACAATTTTAAACACATGTTTTTTCATCTTTTGTTCTCTTTTTAAGAACCACTCCCGTACCCTAGTGCTAAATCCTGTGTTCCGAAGGACATTACAAACCTACCACTAACGGACACAGGAGTCGAAACAAGAATTTATGAATCACACAAAGTGTTGTGTGAAACATCGCTTAAACCACTACGCCAACCATGAAGTGCAGTAATAAATAATTAGAACAATAAACGTATGTAACTAAATAGCTATACCTATTCAATAATTCCTTAGTACATTACTCGGACTGACGAATAAGCTGTGGGTTCACGAAATCATAATTAACTTTTAGAAGAAACACGATAAACTAAGAATTATTAGTTACGTTGTTTGCCATAGGTACTTACCTACATTATCTTTTGAATAACTAGACAAAGATTTTAACAATGGAAAAGTTTAGTACCTACTTGCGTATTTCTAACGTATTTAAAAGAATGTAATCACTGTAGGTATTCAAAAATGAATAAATCATTTACCTTAGCTGTCTGCTGCCTACATCACAATCAATGTACACCTTTCACACAGTTTCACTTGTTTCGTTCACCTTATCTTATCACCTATGTATTTTAACTACACTTCGAACACGTCGCTTCTTCCGTGTTATCTCCAAACACGTAATAATTAGGTACATAGGGACCATAATACTCAACTTATTACGTAAGACGGACACAAAGTCATGGGATAAAACGTGACATACAACTATCTCGCTGACCTAATTTCTTAAGACTGAAGTTCAAGGCTACGGACTACTGGCCCATGCCAAATGAACCCGAACACAGTCGAACGTGATTGGATACGAGTGATGCATTGCGCCCGCGTCAAGCCACCGCTATTGGCTGGCCCTGTGTTGAAATGCAGACGGGGCCTCTCACGCAAGCGAGGCGCGCGCGCAGGATTGGGGGGGTGGGATCGCAGACACCGCAGTTGAATGACCAATGCCTAGTACCTATGTGTGTATATGACACGAACGGATTTCGTTAGCGCGCGGCAATGGTGATACTTCGTGCTCTCGAACTATTAAATTATTTATTTTTTCAATATTTTTTTAGCTTATATTTCAAATATTATTAGCTGGTTAGGTTCTGTTAACGATAAGTAATAAGATGGCTTTCGCTCCAAAACCAATTAAAAATCAGCGTGTATGTGTTTTATTTATTTTTCTAATACCAAAAATACCGAATATCCCGGTTTTTGTGAAATTAAAACCGGTATTAATAAGACCAACATTTGGCCCGGTATCCCGGTATTTTCGAAATTCGGAATCCCGATTTGCGACCCCTACTTCAGACTAATCATGTGTTAAAACATAGTAAAAACAGAATAATAGGTTAGCTAAGGCCGCTCGGCGAGTTAATTGCCTACTCTTGCGTTGACGCACAGGTTGTCACTTGTTTTCACCGCGGCGCCGGCTTTGTCGGCGCTCCCGCTTTTTCGCCGCTTTTTTAAGTGATCGCGCTGAATACTTCACAATTTAAGCTTGAATTTATTTTTTCTCAAATACCTACTGACTACCTAAGCGTTATATAACTATCTAAATGCCTTTTTTAATGAGAAAAAGTAACAAGTTAAATTTACTGTCGTTTAACACATTGTATATTATTAATAACGTTTATTACTAAACTGAATATATATAAACAATTCAAGCGGGTGAGCAGTGAAGTACCTACATGAATGCGCTTGATCAGACGCGCGGCGCATCCCGTACTGAATCCGCGCCGAGCTTGCCGCGCTCGTGAGATTGTGTGCGTTAAAGTGCGTGCGTACTAGGGTTCAGAACCGGGAAATCCCGGTCTCGAAAGTACCGGGAATTCCCGGTTCTTTCGGTACTTTCGGGAATTTTATTTACATTACGCGATTCACACTAGTTCACACCACTATTTATTTATTTACTCTTAGGTACTTTACTTTTCCACTTTTTCTACTATTCAAACATTCAAAAACTAACATGAATAATTCAGCGTTAAAAGAAAAAACCTGAGAAATTAATGGTGCGCTCGCTATAACCAATAACTACCTACACTCGCTCGCTGTTGCTAGGATAGGAAGGAAAGTAGTAAGTAGGAACGCGACTGCGACGCGGTGTCGAGCTTCCCCGCGCCTCGTCGCGGTGGGGCCGCAGAGGAAGAGGAGATGCGGTGTTGCGTTGCCGTCCTCCCTATCCTCTGCGGCCGCTGGGTGTTTTGGCGCGGAGCCTAACACCTTATTCCGCCGCCAAGGAGGTTTTGTTCGGGGCCCGCCTACCCCCCGACGGGTATTGGCCCGCCAGATGGTCTGGCGGGCCAATACCCGTCGGGGGGTAGCGACGAATGCTTATGCGATTCCCTACCCTCCGGCACACGGGTACATGAGAAAGTCGAGGTGGTTTTTAGTGGTTACACCACATACTCCGGCTCTCATTTCCCCAAAAGTCGGAGATCCGAAGGAATTTTCCACCTCGTAAAAAAAAAGGCCTAGAGAAAGATGCGTCATGGCAGATTGCTCGAACCATGGTAAGGGGTACCAAAGTTTCATCAGTACGCGCACTGAATGCAAGTGACAAGGGAATGTTGCTCAAGAAAGGGACGGAATTGGGCACCTGATAGGCACCCAATTTCGTCCCTTTCGGTCCTTTCTGTTTCCTATAACAGAAACTAGCAAGAACCGAAAATACCGAAAGAACCGGGAAATCCCGGTTCCATTATACAAAAGTACCGAAATTCCCGGTTCTCAAAAAGAATACCGATTTCGAAAACACTAGTGCGTACACGGCGCCGGCGACTCACGCGTACATTCAACCAGCGCGGCGGCCGATTTGTATGAAGCTATCTTACTGTTCTGTTTATACTATGGTTAAAATTAATTTTGCATTATAATAATTACACTAGGTATTTTGAAAAATTCAGACTACATAGATTAAATTAACTTCTACTACGACTGGGATCCGACAGATCACAGACCACTCCTGTGACTGCCAGGCCCGCGCCAACCCAAGAAAGCGCCTATGTGCGAAATCTATGTAGCGCCTTTTTTGTCGTCCTGTTTCGACAGTTAATTTTAGGTACCTATTAAAGTTTTGATTGAAATATTCTCCAGTTTTATATACCTAGTACCTACCTACCTTGTTTCCTATCGTTAAAACGATTCGCTTGTGATTTGCAATTAAGAAAAATCTAAGAACTATTAATCTATTCTACGCAATAAAACAATTCATCATCACCTTACAGTCTTTCCCAGTCCACTGCTGGTAACCAGATAATTCCTTCTTTTATCCTGATCACTATCAACCATCATGAAAACACAGAATCACAAACACATCATCATCGTCCTCAGCCTACCACAGTCCACTGCTGGAATGCTGGATATACCCATTGCAATTGGGAGGTCACTGAGCTCGATTTCGGGGTCTTTGTGTCCAGCCTCTTTGCGGATATCGTCACTCTACTTAGCCGGAGGGCGCCTTACGCACCGTTTGCCAAAGAGCAGTCTCCACACGTCTACTCCAAACGGTTCTCGGTTCTGCGACAAATGTAACCAACCCTGTGTCGATAACTTACACTGCTCTGTTCTTCTGAACATCATTTCGGATTCGATTCTTTAGAGAAACTCCGAGCGTAGCCCTTTCCATAGTCCACTGTTCGACCTTGAATTAGTTGACCAGTCGCACCGTCAGTGTCACACGTTTAGGCTCAACACAGACACAGAACAGTTTATAGAAGTAGGTCAAGGGAGAGATGTTCGATAGTTCTTCAAAAGAGTTATGTTCTCCTATTTTAAGATGAGTGCGACAATTGTGCCCCACACGTTTAGGTATTCCTCCTACCTTTAGCAGCTCCATTTTAATTCCGTCAACCCTGGGGGCAATTCCATCATTTAACTGTCACATGGTCATCAACTCATCACGTTTTAGTCTTGGTTAACTCCTGGCATCTCTTGTGTGAAGTGGTGGGCTAAGGTGGCTCTTTTATCCTCGGAGTCCAGTTGAGGACGGGACGCTGCCGACATACAGAGATCACTCTAAAAGCGTTGAACTTCCGCTAGAACCTCTGACGTACAGACGAGATTCCCATCAGGGGAGGTCAATCTCGTTAGGTGGTTTCGACCTAATTGCTGGATAAGGACTTAAGATCTCCGGTTTCGCTCGATTGTTTTTTAAATGGATCGTGTATTGGAATTTGGAAGGCCGTGTCTTAAAAAGCTTAAAGATCTTTATTTTTTTCAAATCTGATGATGTGACTGTTGGGTTTTAACTGGAATAAATGGACTGTTGGGACAATTACGGGCTGGAATAAATTTAACCGGAACGTTTGCCTCTAATGATGTCTCCTGCCAAATCCGTGCGGTCGTACTACCGATTAGCCGCAAATATGTACTCCCAATTCGGTGTGGAAATCCCCCATGACATGACAACATTAAACATTAACTCTGTGATAACCTTGAGGCTTTACCTCTTGGTAAATCTAATGACAAGGTGTACTACCCTCGCACACATATCAGACTTCTACCAATAACGTTGTCAGAGAGGACCTCATGTAGGTACCAAGAATCCGACTCGGCCTTGGCACGGCTGGTCTCCCCCTCTGAAGTACATAATATGGCCTTAATCTAGGGTCATTGTATCCTCCCTCTTTCACCGGACTTTACATAATCCTAAAAACATGCCATCTTATACACTTCAGTTTCTCCTCGGTGTGCTTTAATAAAACACACAAATTAAGTTTCTTTTTCAGTGCGCGGGCTGGAAAATTCTGAGTGCGCCTTGCATTCGATTGATTAAAAATTTTCTTTATTGTTTAGGGTCGTAGCACACATATCAACTCGGGAAGGGATCGTCATCGTATCGCCTTTCGCCTCGCAGTCAAACAGGCGTCAATCTGACGTAACCACGTAACGTAAGCGGATCAGAAGCTCTGGCACGTCGACTCGGCTACAGCTAGGCGACGCCGTGCTTACGACTCGCCGACCGCTGGTTGACGGCTAGGCGTCAATCATTTTGAATCCGAACGCAGACCGCGGGTGGGGCGTGGACGAAGAGACGTAAGCCAGGCAACGGAGAGCCGTAAGCTTGGCTACGGATAGCCGTAAGCTAGGGTACGGAGAACCGTAAGCGCGGGAACTGCAAGTCGACCACGCACCGCACCGGTTGGTGAGCTTGTCCTGAGGCGAGGCGATTACGTTACGATTCCGATTAGTGTGCGTTGCAGTAGGGAGTTCCATACAAATAATACTGAACGGATCCAATTGATACGGTGCCGATCCCTTTCCGAGTTGATACGTGTGCTACGACCCTTACCTGCCTAGTTCTTTTGGCTCTCGCGTAATCAAAATATTGCAGTCAAAATTCGAATACCGTAAATTCCACAGGCGCAGGCGTGACTATTGTCTTGAAAGGCCTACCTAATCCACTATAAAGATTATGTTGACTTGTAGTTTGTAGTATATCAAAAATTATTTCATGAATTAACGCTGGATCTTCATCCGGCGCGCGGCGCCCCCAGTACCCTGATGCCTGGTCAGGGTCAGCTCGGCCGACTGCTCTCATACTTCTGGTCTTACTCCCCCCACCTCTGCCTATACCTTCGCCTCACCGCATGTTCTGACCTGACGGAGCACTTACGAAGCGATACATCCGCAATCCGCAAAATGTGCGTTTTTCGGCATGTCCAGTTCGCATAGTGTCCGATTAGTAAAATGTGCAATAGGTACGTAGAATTTCTAGTTCGATAAAATGTCCAATATCACTACATAGTATAAAACAAAAAATGTGCAGTAGGTACGTAGAATTTTGAGTTCGATAAAATGTCTAATATCACTACATAGTACATAGTATAAAACAAAGTTTGTCTTCTGTCTGTCTGTCCTTATGTCTTAAACACTACGCAACGGATTTTAATGGGGTTTTTTTTAATAGATGGAATGATTCAAGAGGAAGGTTTTGTTTATTTGACGCCGGCGAAGCCGCTGGCAACGCGACGTCTAGTTCACAAAGTTTTAAACAGCATCATAAATAATATTTTGCCTCTGGAGGTATTTGATAGACAATTTAACGGCTCTCATTTTTAATTAGTTAGTAGAGCTCAGTGTTGACACCAACAATATCTGGATGATTTGTACAATTATTATAACAATATAATTATTATTTTAGAAATTATTTCATGTAAATCTTACACCTCTATATTACATTCCATTATATTTTTTAATATCTTTAAACTCTAGATAGTTATGTTACTTACTAAGCTATAATAGTTGGTGCCACGAGAAGATAGACTTTTTGTAAACATACATTCAGGTCTTCACAACCTTTTTTCAAACTGTTGTGTACTGTGATTTTATACTTGTTGAACAAACCTTTTAATTTTTTTTAAGTTAAATATTACTGAAAAAAGAAAATTTGATTTTGTGTTTGAATTGTGGAATGTTCATAAATTTGCCGATTTTTTTGTCGTTTTACACCTAGTTTATTCTGTAAATTAAGGAAAATAGAGTACCATGTATGTTAATGATAGAGTAGGTACATACATGTTACTCTGTTATTGGCATGTTTTTTTTATCATATAATAAAATCATTTGCTCAAAGTAGCCTACCTATCCTAATTAAATAAAATATTAAATTATTGACCAATAATGAATTATATTACAGATTACTAGCTAGCATTGCATAAAAAATTCTAGGCATGGAGATTTTACGTTGTCTGTGAATGAAACCGTCAGAATGAATTTAAATAAAATCCATTAAAAGTTACGGTACCTAGTCTGAAAACGCAATTTCTTTTTTAAGTATAAATAATTTTCTGCGCGACTAATAGTTTGCCATCTGCTATTCTGCACTCGCTTTTTCGAGATGCCGGCAGCGGGAAGGGCGTTGCGATCCTATAAAATTGTATTTAACTTTACATTTACGCCTTCTTGATAACTAAAACATCTAATTTTGTCCTCTGATAAATGCATGTTAAGCCCAAGAATGTAACATTTCAATGAACTAACGCCAAATGTTGACATTCTAGGCGTCAGTGCCTCAAAACATTAAAAGACCCTGTTGACAGCGCATAATATCGATAAAATCCGATCCATTGACATATTAGTTTCCAATGACACGTATCTATGTACCGTTGCGCTCTTGCGCTCATTGGATTTAACATTATTTGTTTTTGACAGAACTATCGCTAACTATCGCTAAGTCACTTAGTAGAAATTCTTTGTTTACAAAAGGTCTATGTTCTCGTGGTGCGAACTATAGGAATATTATTTCCGGGCCGCCAGACATCATTCACTACTCACTACAAAGTTAACCCTTCACTGCCTAGGTGGCACCACCGGCAAAATTAAAAGTCGGTATTAAGATTCTCCGCCGTTGAATCACTACCCCGGCGTTGGCCGCGTTCAAGCATACTTACCTGGCATAGGGGACACCGTGATCATGAAGGCGGTTCCCCCAGGGCGAGACCCCTCCATTGCACTGCGGTTGGGTTGACCCCTGCGATTATCCCTAATGTGGATAACTCGGATGCGTAATTTTTGGTAGTGGGGAGGACTGCGTACGCGCTGTCCCCCTTGTAAACTAGAGACTAGAGGTAAACCGGCGATTGACTAAATCGGAAAAGTCCCTTTCTCAATGTTTTTCGCTGAAAGACTCTTCTATCCAAACGAGTTGGTTCAGAAAGTCCAAATTTCCCAAGGCCCAAAGTCCAAGCACTCCAAGCCCCCTTGTAAACTAGAGATACACCTTCTTAAGGCTTTATCTTCTATGTCTCTATCTCATAAGGTCGCTTTCTGACAATCCCTCAGTAGGGTTATAGGGAGGCATAATTTTCAGAATGTCGCGTTGCAACCTGCAACTTAAAAAATAACATTAACCTCCTCAGATCCTACGTGTAAAAAATTTGTGCATTATAATAATAACATTTTATTGAAAAAAACACGCCTGCCGCCGCGGCGCCGTTTTGTGCATTGTTATTTTCATCGAATAAATTGACTTAACTACGACTAGTATCCGACAGACCGCTCCACTTGAGACTGTTTTCAAACGCCTGGTCACTCTGGTCTAACGCTCCGACCTCTTCCTACACCTTCGCCTCACCTCGAAATCTGGCCGACCATGCACCTGCTAGGCGACATAATATCCCTTTCGTCGCAAATTATCCATTCGCAGAATTTCCAATTCGCAAAATGTCAAATTCGGAGAGTGACCAGAACGCAAAAATTTCCAAAATTCTTCATCACATAGTACCATCATCTTTAATCATTTGTAATTAAATTTCCGATTAGTGATTAATGGTAATTTGTAAATAGGTACATTTATTATTATTTAAGAAATTTACGTAAATTGACACCATCATATTTTACTTAATTAATTTTTTTTATAAATATAAACACTAGAAAAGGCGGTTAGTATGCTAGGTGTATTATTGCCACCGCGCCGGGCTAACTGACGTCACTCACTACTCAATACACCGTTAGCCTAGGTGGCACCACCGGCAAAGTTAAAAGTCGGTATTAAGATTCTCCGCCGTTGAATGACTACCCCGGCGTTGGCCGCGTTCAGGCATTCTCGACGTGACCATAGACCGTCGTCTCACGATGGCCCCACACGTGAAGAACGTTGTTGGCCAAGCGCGAACCGCTCGAGCTCTCCTGCGTCCTGTCTTGGCGTCCGGACTTCCCCTCCGTGCGAAGCTGGCTGTCTACAAGGCATACATCCGCACCCGCCTCACCTATGCCTCCCCAGCGTGGTACGCGCTGGCTGCGGAGACCCTCCGCAAACGGCTGCATGCGCAGCAGTCGCTCGCCCTACGCGCCGTTGTAGACGCCCCTCGCTACGTGAGGAACGACGTCATCTCCAGGGACCTACGCATGGAGAGCCTCGACGACTGCATCGGTCGCCTGAGCGCTAACATGTTCGCCCGCGCTGACGGGTCATCCTTCCGCCACCTGCGGGAGCTGGCGCCATACCATCGGCGCCCACCGGACCGACTTGGGACTTGATTCCCGCAGCAGTCACACCGGATTGACTCCAGCTCGCTCACGTCGGCTGACGGGCGCTTGTCGGGAGCCTCCCCCAGCAAGCTCGACCTCGCCAACGTAAGCGAAGCCCCCACCGAACAAGCCGCCGCTGGCTCGTAGATCGCTCACCGGACGTTCCCCTCCTGGGAATACTGCCGGTGGGGTCAGGTCTCGCTAGCGGCGTGAAACACACCCGGACTAAACGCCCGGATACGACGCCAGTGGCAAGGACCACACCACCGTGACCCGTCTGCAGCTGCAGGCGGCGGCCGAACCCACTGAGACAGTCAACCACCTGCATCAGTTTCCCCCCGGTTCCCTTAGGGGAATCGTGAGAAGACCCGGAAGTCGTTCAGGCATACTTACCTGGCATAGGGGACACCGTGATCAAGAAGGCGGTTCCCCCAGGGCGAGATCCTTCCATTGCACTGCGGTTGGGTTGACCCCTGCGGTTATCCCTAATGTGGATAACTCGGATGCGTAATTTTTGGTAGTGGGGACTGCGTACGCGCTGTCCCCTTGTAAACTAGAGACTAGAGGTAAACCGGCGATTGGCTAAATCGTAAAAGTCCCTCTCTCAATGTCTTTCGCTTAAAGACTCTTCTATCCAAACGACTTGGTTCAGAAAGTCCAAATTCCCCAAAGTCGAAGCACTCGAAGCCCCCTTGTAAACTAGAGATACACCTTCAAAGACAAAGACAAAGACATTTATTGCTTAAACTGTGTAGGTACATGAAATGTGTTCTTAAAATTAGATATTGTTTCAACAGTCTACCCTGTGACAGGGTCCCTATCGGGCATTGCAATAGCACAAATAAAAGTAAATTTTATAATTATGGACAAAACAATACTATCTTAATTTAACAAAATTGTATCACTTGGAAGCAAAATACTCCTGCATATCGTAAAAAGCGGATTTAATTAACCATTTCTTTAAGACAGTTTTAAACAATTTGCCTTCTAATTTTTTTATTTCTACAGGTAGATGGTTGAAAACTCTAATCGCTGTTATATATGCGCTTTTATAATAAACATTGTTTTTTATATGTGGTAAAGTTAAGTTATTTTTGTATTTACTACGTATATTAGATTTGGAATTACACTTAAGTTCAAAAAAAGTGCCGTTATTTTTTACAAATAGACAAAGCTGCAAAATGTAAATACTTGTTAGTGTAAGGAAACCTTTTTCACAAAAAACAGTTCTAAGTGATTCTATATTGTACATGTTATAGATAATGCGTAAACATCTCTTTTGTAAGACAAATGTAGATTGGATTTCACATGAATTGCCCCAGTATATAATTCCATAAGTTAACAGTGGATAAACGTAACCGAAGTAAGCTGTTTTAGCAATATTTGGGGAAGCCGTTTCAACAAGTATGGACAAAGTATAACAGTAAGATGATATTTTTTTATTGACTTTCTCTATATGACCTTTCCAATTTAAGTGGTGGTCTATAGTGACCCCAAGGAAATTTATTTGTTTTACTTCTTCAATCGAAGTATTTGAATGAAGTATATTTAATAGTGGCGGTTTATATTTATAATTCCTAAATTGCATTAGCTTAGTTTTTGTAAGGTTAACTTTCAAATTGATGGATGCTAGCCAGCTGGTTACTGTCTCTAGCGTATTGCTTATTTCAATATTGTATTCTTGTTCACTCAAACTGTCATTACATATAAAAATAGTTGCGTCATCCGCATACATTACGCACAAATGTTTTATTGTGTTAGGAAGATTGTTTACATAGACCAAAAATAACAATGGTCCCAAAATGCTGCCCTGCGGTACCCCTAATAGAACATTTTCAAAGCTTGATTGCGTAGAAAGTAGCGACTTGGATTTTTTCTCATAGTGCTCAATAACTGTAGCTTGTTTTCTATTTCTTAAATATGATCCTATTAAGTTATTTGCAACTCCCCTGATGCCGGTGTTTTCTAACTGGTGTAAGAGAATTTCGAAGTCTACGCAGTCGAATGCTTTAGACATATCTAGGAATAAAGCGGTACACCTTTTCTTTCTATTTATCCCATCCCATATGCTTTGAAAAAGTTTGAAAATTGCTAACGATGTGGTTTTATTTTTTTGGAAGCCAAATTGGTTAGCGCTAAGAGTGCTGTGATGGTCGAAAAATTTTACTAGTCTGGTATGAATAACCATTTCAAAAATTTTTGAAAAACTCGGTAATAGTGCAATCGGTCTATAGTTGTTTATCTCATGCTTGGATCCTTTTTTATGTATGGGTTTAACTATAGCTACTTTAAGGCTCTCAGGAAATACGCCACTTTCCAACATCAAATTTATGATGTGTACAAGGGCATCGGCTGTATAATTTATGCTATCCTTGACAATATTTACTGGAATACCATCAATATGTCCCATTCTCGGAATGTCCACTTCGCAAAAGGACCAATGTATTATGCGCAGTGGCCCTAAACGTAGAATGTCCACTTCGCAAAAGGACTAATGTATTATGCGC
The DNA here is from genome assembly GCA_944739405.2 of Euclidia mi. Classification (NCBI taxonomy): domain Eukaryota; kingdom Metazoa; phylum Arthropoda; class Insecta; order Lepidoptera; family Erebidae; genus Euclidia; species Euclidia mi. The sequence goes on from OX123206.2 coordinate 36,482,721, forward strand.
AGTGGCCCTAAACGTAGAATGTCCAATTCGCAAAAGGATTAATGCGCTTACTCCGGTATCCTTTCCAAAAGTTAAATGATTTGTTCGTGGCAGCGTTACGCACAATGCGGCTAGCAAACTTAGACGAGACTTAAAGCCTCGCTAATCTTATACTAATATATAAAGCTAAAGAGTTTTTTTGTTTGGTTGAACGCGCTAATCTCAGGAACAACTGGTCCGATTTAAAAAGTTCTTTATAGCCCATTTATCGAGGAAAGCTATATAACATCACGCTATGAGCAACGGGAGCAGAGCAGTAGCCTTAAATAACGCGGATGTAATCGCGGGCGTTCTCTAGTGTCTGCATAAATGGGCCGGCTCGACTGCCCGAAACTATCTTCTCACAGAATCTCGTCGTAAAGTAACAGTATCTGTCTGTACTGTCCCGTTTCATTCGGTGAGTGAGAGTGTCGAAGGCCCCATCGCCAAATTCCCTCTCTCTTATCCCACTCATCCTCCTGTCTTTTTCCCAACTCAACAGGTCGACAACGCACTCGTGCTTACTCTCGTGTTGCTTCTGTCCATGGGCGGCGGTAAACACTTACCATCAGGCGATCCATCTGTTCGTTTGCCGCCTATTACATAAGAAAAACCTTGGCACTTGTCCCTAAAGCTCTAAAATAATGATGATACCGGGTGCAACGTATTTTTTATTTGCAGAACTCCAACTCGCCAGTGAAGCCGTTGGTGACTATCCACGCGCCATGGTGCTTGGTGTGCGGGCAGAGAGACAGGCTGCGCGAGTGTCCTAACTGCCCCTCGTGCTTCCACCTCGCTTGTAGAAGGGAGTGGCTCATTTCTATACTACGTAAGTACGCTCAGACCTACTTCTTAGGTATTGTTCTGATCTGTCGGCCAGCTTTGTCCCCTTAGCGTAATGACACACCTGCTGAAAGTTCGGCGCTGAAACTTCAGCGACTGAACTATCGTTCGAAGTATTCTGATCGATCCGATCTGTCGCAATATATAGGGGACCCGTCATGCACCCAGTACGTGCATAGGATGCGCGAGGCGTGACAGGTGCGGTGAGCAAGTCTTGGCTGTCGCCGAGCTTTCATTAGTCTATCAACATTGGACTACCTTTAACAACATTTTTAAAAGTTTTATTAAGTATGTATAACCTTGGACGATGCCTGTGTCCAGCAGTGGACGTCTCTAGAGTCTAGACTGACATGATGAAGTAATCCGGTTATCTTTCACTAAAAACGAAAAGGAACCAAACAACTGATCCGGCTCGAAGGACCAAATGATATACTACAGGAAAACTCGGCGCAGTGCTGAACGGCGAGGTGAAAGATTAAAACACTACGACATTCTATTTATTAGAAGTTTTTAGATTCGTATTTCGTTATGATTTCAGATCGCAAGAATCCGCCTAAAAAGCCGGCAAAGCCAGTGACCCTGGTAGAAAAGATACTGTCTAGTACCCGAACTATCTGTACTGTTAGAAAAGAGAAGGAAAATACGGAGCTATGTCCCAGTTGCATGTGGGGACCTAAAGTTGGGTATGTAACTATATTATACTTCTTGGAGAATTTTTAAATTATTCAGCTTCCCTTAGCTCCCATCGTTTCTAGCTTGCTTAGCTCGGTCGCCGGCTGCTGTGTATACTGTCCTAATGGGAGCATTTCTTCATCGTCCTAGCGTTCTCCTGGTTGAATCCAATACTAATACTGAGGCTACGCGTTTAGTATAACAAGATTTGACAGAATATTAGGTTAACCACAGAGCGACTGCCGTCTGACCTCCGCAACTCAGATAGTGATATACTATGGCTTAGACCAAGGTATATATTGAAGGGTACTTACTGACTCCCCATAATCCATATGTTATGGCAAGGAGTCAGTGTAGTCGTTATGAGGACTGTCAAAGATCATCATGATAGCCGGGACCGTCACTTTACGTGTTCTCCGAGTCGGGGTGCAATACCCTGACGGCAGCGTCATTCTGTTCCGTGGGCAGGTACGACGACGTGGTGTGGCACAAGCTGGGCGCGTGTCCGTGGTGGCCGGCGCGCGTGCTCACTCCCGGCGCCACGCCCTCCTGCCTGCTCGCCAGGACTCACTCCCCGCACCACTGGCCACTCAGATATTATGGTATGTACCTTCTGTTCACTTCTGAATACCTAGTACCTAGTAGTACCTAATCATTCTCCGCACCACAGGCCACTCAGATACTAGTCTAAGATCAGTAGAAGAGCGACCTTCACAGATCTGGATATTTGATGAAAACTATTTTATATCAAAATATGCATGTTAAAAATGTATCGCGAATTGGTTGGTAAAAAAAAGCCGGTCCAGACTAGGAAAAGTTGAAAAAAAGAAATGTTTGGCTTTTCATTTGACATTGCATATACGCGTTTTTAATTAATAAATTTAGTACTATCTTAATTTTATTATAAAATCCTTGCGTTACTTACTGACTGACAGACACGCTACAGTCAAAACTATTGGGCGCAGGAAGCTGAAATTCATGTATGTTCCTTGGGGACCGTAGGGGTGCACTAAGAAGGGATTTCCTGAAATTCCCACGGGATCGACCAAAACGAGGAATTAAAAAAAATGCATGCGTAGCTGCTGGCGTCCTCTAGTATCAAAATATGCATGTTAAAAAATGTATCGCGAATTGGTTGGTAAAAAAAAATCCGGTCCAGACTAGGAAAAGTTGAAAAAAAATATGTTTGGCTTTTCATTTGACATTGCATATACGCGTTTTTAATTAATAAATTTAGTACTATCTTAATTTTATTATAAAATCCTTGCGTTACTTACTGACTGACAGACACGCTACAGTCAAAACTATTGGGCGCAGGAAGCTGAAATTCATGTATGTTCCTTGGGGACCGTAGGGGTGCACTAAGAAGGGATTTCCTGAAATTCCCACGGGATCGACCAAAACGGGTAAATTAAAAAAAATGCATGCGTAGCTGCTGGCGTCCTCTAGTATCAAAATATGCATGTTAAAAAATGTATCGCGAATTGGTTGGTAAAAAAAAATCCGGTCCAGACTAGGAAAAGTTGAAAAAAATATATGTTTGGCTTTTCATTTGACATTGCATATACGCGTTTTTAATTAATAAATTTAGTACTATCTTAATCTTAATATATAAAATCCTTGCGTTACTGACTGACTGACAGACACGCTACAGCCGAAACTATTGGGCGTAGGAAGCTGAAATTTGGCATGTATATTCCTTGGAGACCGTAGGGGTGCACTAAGAAGGGATTTCCCGAAATTCCCACAGGATCGGCCAAAACGGGTAAATTTAAAAAAAATGCAGGCGTAGCTGCTGGCGTCCTCTAGTTTTATTATAAAATCCTTGCGTTACTTACTGACTGACAGACACGCTACAGTCAAAACTATTGGGCGCAGGAAGCTGAAATTCATGTATGTTCCTTGGGGACTGTAGGGGTGCACTAAGAAGGGATTTCCTGAAATTCTCACGGGATCGACCAAAACGGGTAAATTAAAAAAAAAATGCATGCGTAGCAGCTGGCGTCCTCTAGTATCAAAAATGCATGTTAAAAAATGTATCGCGAATTGGTTGGTAAAAAAAAGCCAGTCCAGACTAGGAAAAGTTGAAAAAAATATATGTTTGGCTTTTCATTTGACATCGCATATACGCGTTTTTAATTAATAAATTTAGTACTATCTTAATTTTATTATAAAATCCTTGCGTTACTTACTGACTGACAGACACGCTACAGCCAAAACTATTGGGCGCAGGAAGCTGAAATTCATGTATGTTCCTTGGGGACCGTAGGGGTGCACTAAGAAGGGATTGCCTGAAATTCCCACGGGATCGACCAAAACGGGTAAATTAAAAAAAAAAATGCATGCGTAGCTGCTGGCGTCCTCTAGCATCAAAATATGCATGTTAAAAAATGTATCGCGAATTGGTTGGTAAAAAAAAAGCCGGTCCAGACTAGGAAAAGTTGAAAAAAAATATGTTTGGCTTTTCATTTGACATTGCATATACGCGTTTTTAATTAATAAATTTAGTACTATCTTAATTATATTATAAAATCCTTGCGTTACTTACTGACTGACAGACACGCTACAGCCAAAACTATTGGGCGCAGGAAGCTGAAATTCATGTATGTTCCTTGGGGACCGTAGGGGTGCACTAAGAAGGGATTTCCTGAAATTCCCACGGGATCGACCAAAACGGGTAAATTAAAAAAAATTGCAGACGTAGCTGCTGACGTCCTTTAGTATCAAAATATGCATGTTAAAAAATGTATCGCGAATTGGTTGGTAAAAAAATCCGGTCCAGACTAGGAAAAGTTGAAAAAAATATGTTTGGCTTTTCATTTAACATTGCATATACCTACGCGTTTTTAATTAATAAATTTAGTACCTACTAACCGAATGTTTCATACATTCGGTTAGTACTAAATTAAAGGTTACGGTAAACAATAAACATTGGGTGATATCATATTTCTATAAATATAATGATATAACATAGTTTTCATCCAATAACCAGATCGGTGAAGGTCGCTCTTCTACGGATCTCTTACCTTATGGTATGTACACCTCTCACTACCTTGATAGTATAAGATATTGCAGATATTTTACCTTGATAGTATAAGATATTGCACATATTTAGTTATGATAATCATTCTCCGCACGAGTTCATTAGTACGAGGCGTTATTTTAAAAACGAACTATGTATATAGTTATCCATAGCCACTATGGGTGTAGGCGCCAACATTGGCTTCTTCTTCTAAGGCAACCAAGTGCATCTTCGATTCTGAAATGTCCGGATAATCATTGATCGCAATAAAGAGAATTCAAGGATGAAACTGTACCTAATTTAAAGTAACTTAGGTTCGCCAAAGCTTCACTTCGCGTCGTTTCTCGGTGGCATAGCCTGTCCGCTTGCTGTCTGTAAGAACTTCGCATTAAAATGTTTATATTTCCACACAAATGTTATTCGTTTAACAGGTACATTGAACCACTCGTGGGGCGAAGCATCCCGCATGTGTTTGTTCCTGCCATCACACGCGAACTCTTTGCCCAAAGACGAGAGTGTCGCGGAGGCAGTACTCGACGCGTGCGATGACTATATCTCTGTGTATCTCACTTAGCAGTTAACCTACTGAACGAAATTGTCATGTCTTGTGTCTAGATGATATTATTGTGACAAGCAAAAATGTAGACTCGCGCCAATGAATACAGATTTACATAATAGAAGCGCATTTCTTAAGGATTTCGTGTGCCGATTCCAATTGGCGAGTTGGCGGGTTTCGTCAGTTCGTCTCTCTTGCACTCATAGAGACAGCTGTCACAGCGCGACTGCCACGCCGCCAAGCGGCAATTTGGGTCACAGAAAGTTTGTCTACAGAGCGCCCATAAGAAATGCGCCTCTATATAAATATCTATGCTCTATGCTCGCGCCAAAAAACTATTTACATATATTTACATAGACTTGGGGTCTACCCCTAATTTAGTTCTTAGTTGGCGGCGCTGGCGTCGTTTCTCCTACTCTCTTGCTCTCGTAGTTAAGATACACTGGGAGAACGTCCGTCTCTCTTGTTCATACACTTGGGAACGATTGCCACGCGCCGCCAAGCGGCAGTTTGTCTTCAAAGCGCCCATAAGAAATGAGCTTCTATGTAAAACTGAGTTCTTTGTTCGCGCTCAGTGTTGGCACGGCCTGGCATTTCGTTACGACAAAGTATAACAGAATTGTTTAACAATAAAATTGATATTAGGTACAATGACAAAGTATAATAGATATGGTGAAAGAAATTTTGCATTCAGCATGCGTGTTAAAATTATATTATTCAAATTTTACTGACAACATGGTCTATTAGCATGGCTTTATTTTAAGAAAATCAAGGTTTAGTATAATGCAAACCACTTAGAGGTGATTTTACCCAGCGGAATGGCAAACCACACTGGTAGTATCGCGTGACCCTGCGACTAAGGGAATTCGAGGGACACCGCGGTGTTTTAATGTGTAGTCCAAATCATCTGGGAGTCGCACATACTCCCTCCTCTGGGCTCCGAATTCGGCAAAGTGGAGGATTTCCAACGCGACACAAAAGTTGGAGTTCTTTTAAGCGATTTCATCAAAGTCCTCTAAGAAATTTGCTAAATTAAGAATAATATTGTATACTATATTTATGCATATTTAATTTTTATATCAAAGATGTTTGCTAAGATATATAAGGTACGGGTGTTATTCTAAGTGATATTATCTGATTTCATTACGTATAACACAAAAATCGCTACATAATATGTAGAATAATCTATTTAATTATACCTAACGATCTGTTAATTGTTATTTTACTTTTGCTGTAGAAGTGATTTAATCTGATTTCAAGGTTGATTACAAATCGGTGATACAATCGGGATCTTGGAAGAAATTTTTGGTGATATTGATAAATCATGTGATATTTTTAATTGTTTTGCAGTAAGTAGTACCTAGCTGAATTGTTGATACAATTATTATTGAAATGACTATGTACCTACCGTCATAAGTACCTACTTAAATTATATACCTACATAGAAATACATAGAAAAGAAAAAAGAAACACTAACAAACTAACACAAACTTATTCCTTGGGTAGTTTTAATTTAACCGAAGCGGTTAGAAAAATACTAGCCATTTACAAATCCATATTGTTACGTAGATATAATATAATCAATGTATTTTATTACGGCGGTTTCAGATTAGACAGTTGCTGCCGCATCAGTCGTTGTATGTTTTTCAGCACAAAAATCTTAACAAAGGTATTCAACGATATATCGTACGGGAGCCGCGACTTTACTCGCAGTATATCGTCTGTATGGAGGAAACCGACTGACGTAATCAGCCGGTTGTCGTGCGGCAATAGACCGGATTCAATCCGGCGTCAACAGTCTAGTCTGAAAGTGTCTTTACAGTCATAATGTGTATGTGTAATACGCTTGGAAACTAATTGTAACGTTCTTTACTTTAAGGCAAACAAAATCTAATATACAATATCTCTTGAGTTGAGAAACACTTAAACAGACTTCATATAATTCAAAGACTGATTATTCTTTAAGTAGTTATAATTTTTAAGTGCAAGCGGTAAAAGCCGCTTCTACGTAAAGGGATAAAAAAGAGATAAAATAAAACATTTTAAGCTTTAGATATTAAAATGCAAGTACAAAAGTATTATCTCACGTATGACCAGATTGTCTATCTTACCATTTATCAATAAAATAATTATGTAGCTAATAAAATTTCATGACGAAAATAAAGATGATAGATACGAAAAACGTTTAAAAATCAATCAATCATTAATGACACGGTGATAAAATATCGCATAAATTTTGATTAAGAGATATTATTTTACTTATGTGATTAACTGATTAGGTAAAGAAATGTAAAGCGGGACTTTTTATCAATAAACCAATTTATTTTTATGAGGATTTAATTATTTTTACCTACCTTTATCTCTTGTTTGCTTGAAACCCTGAGTCATTACTTTTTTATTGCAATGCATTCTTGCTCACTTATAAAGCTGTTTGTAAACACTTCTTGTGACTAAAAAGAACATGCTACTGTGACTTTAGGTGTGAGTGCTATGCTCAGAAAAGAACTTATAGAACTGGGGGGTCTAGTCGGAGTTTGCAATCGATTATCCTGTGACTTGACAACGGGAACAATTTCCATACATTTTCTAAATTTGCCCGCCCCCTTGCGGTCACTACTGACGGTACTATGTGCTGAGAAGTTTTCACAACGTTAGGTACATCGCACCAATAAAGCTTCAATGGATTAAAACAATTGAATTACGGATACTAGATACATCATGTTCGATGTAATAATAATAAATTCATCGACTTTCGAATTCAAATAGATATAAACGCCGAGACTCAAGAAGCATTTAAGGCGTTACAAAGGATCGACCGTTGCGAGTCGTTTCTCTACGGGAAGAATTTTCATACATTCTAACCCCGGTATATACTAACGGTTACTATCCGCCAGGGGGCGCTTTTTAGAAATGTATGAATTGTTCCAGTCGAGAAACTGGATCAAACTTGGGCTAGGTCCTCAGTTCACTTCCTGAGGTCTAATCCAGTACAGTCTGTTTTCAACGAACAGTCAAGTTAGAGGCAGACAGCTTCATGGTGTATAATAAAATATCAGCCTTGCGCATAATTCACTGCTGGGCACAGACCACTTCTCGCTATGCGAATTATAGAAAAATTGCTATACAGTCTACCACGCTGGCCAAGTGTGAGTTGGCAGACTTTACATGTCTTTCGGAAACATTCACACTGCGTAGCAGTCTGTTAATCTCTCTAGTAGGTTATAGCCTTAAGGGTCGGCGCAAACGGGCCACCGACCACAGCCACTGGTGGCCAGCGACAGCCACTTAACACACTTTTTTCAAATATGTTGTATAGACGCACCGCACTCGTGTGGCCGGTGGCGGCCACTCGCTACAGAAGTAAAATATAATATGAAAAAGTGTGTTAAGTGGCTGTCGCTGGCCACCAGTGGCATCAGTCGGTGGCCCGTTTGCACCGACCCTTACAACCCTTTTACCTTTGTAAGTTGTATAGTTTCTGATAATAGCTGTAGCTATGGTCCTGAAGTTCAGAGTCAGGGAGAAGGCGTTGTTACACCGCCGTGCCTCGGAAAGAACGTTAGGCCCTTGGTCTTGCGCCCAATCTTCCTCTGGTCGTCACCATCCCATGAAGGAATAGCAAGTGCACTACTCGTGTTTGCGCACACACTTGTACCTACACTATCTAATCTAATACTAATATTTAAATCTAATACTAATATTTAAAGCTAAAGAGTTTGTTTGTTTGCTTGAACGAGTTGAACGCGCTAATCTCAGGCAGTTTTGTAGCTAGCTTGTTCGGCACCCGGGGCGGAAGTGGGCGGATGACCTTCTTTTTTTTTAGTCGATACCTAACAATTCCGGGCTAACTCTCGTAGTGCTGAGATAGTGCCTATTATGTTGTTTTATATTTTTGTACATTGTTCTTAAAGTTGAGTTTTGGGTGTAACCCCTTTTTTGGATGGGTGGCACCCGGGGCGGACCCCCCCCCCCCCTTACGCCACTGATCTAAAATTATTTCAGTGTTAGATAGCCCATTTATCGAGGAAGGCTAATGAGCGCTATGAACCACGGTGTAACCCGCGGTATGTACCTACTGTACACTTCTGAATACCTAGTACCTTAGTACCTAATCACTCTCCACACCACGGGCCACTCAGATACTATGGTATGTACCTACTGTACACTTCTGAATACCTAGTACCTTAGTACCTAATCACTCTCCACACCACTGGCCACTCAGATACTATGGTATGTACCTACTGTACACTTCTGAATACCTAGTACCTTAGTACCTAATCACTCTCCACACCACGGGCCACTCAGATACTATGGTATGTACCTACTGTACACTTCTGAATACCTAGTACCTTAGTACCTAATCACTCTCCACACCACGGGCCACTCAGATACTATGGTATGTACCTACTGTACACTTCTGAATACCTAGTACCTTAGTACCTAATCACTCTCCACACCACGGGCCACTCAGATACTATGGTATGTACCTACTGTACACTTCTGAATACCTAGTACTTAGTAGTACCTGATCATTCTCCGCACCACAGGCCACTCAGATACTATGGTATGTACATCTCCCACTACCTAGATAGTAGGTATAAGATATTGCAGATATTTAGTTATGATAATCATTCCCCGAACCACTGATCTTCCCAGGTCGAGTATAACATTAGTACGAGGCGTTATTTAAAAAACGAACTAGATAGTTATCCATAGGCACTATGAGTGTAGGAGCCAAGATTGACTTCTTTCTTTTTACATACATACATATCGTCACGCCTTTTATCCCCGAAGGGGTAGGCAGAGGTGTATTTCTACACCCACTTTTCACCAGATATACTTTAGTCCCACGTAATAAGGGGCGAGCCTATTGCCGTACCGGTCACATTTCCAGACTCCGTGCTGCTACTGAGAATTTCGTGACAGAAAAACCCAATAACACTGCCCGACCCAGGAATCGAACCCGGGACCTCCCAATCCCACGCGCACATTTATGCCGCGAGACCAACAAGGCAGTCGTATAGGGTTTGATGTCGAGTTTTCCGTCTCTACGCAAAGATGGTATTTGCATCGTGTTATCCCTTAGTCGCCTCTTACAACACTCACGAAAAGGGGGTGGTGACACTTGTATTCTATGCCGTCAACCACACAGCATTTCTTCTTTTACGGCAACAAAGTGCATCTTCGATTCTGAAACGTCCGGATAACCATTGATCGCAATAAAGAGAATTCAAGGATGAAACTGTAATTTGTAGTAACTTAGGTTCGCCAAAGCTTCACTTCGCGTCGTTTCTCGGTAGCATAGCCTGTCTGCTTGCTGCCTGTAAGAACTTCGCATTAAAATGTCTATATTTACTACAAAAATGTTATTCGTTTAACAGGTACATTGAACCACTCGTGGGGCGAAGCATCCCGCATGAGTTTGTTCCTGCCATCACACGCGAACTCTTTGCCCAAAGACGAGAGTGTCGCGGAGGCAGTACTCGACGCGTGCGATGACTATATCTCTGTGTATCTCACTTAGCACTAAACCTGCTGAACGAAATTGTCATGTCTTGTGTCTAGATTATATTATTGTGACTAACCAAAATGTAGACTCGCGCCAATGAATACAGATTTACAAAATAGAAGCGCATTTCTTAAGGATTTCGTGTGCTGATTCCAATTGGCGAGTTGGCGTGGCCAGTTCGTCTCTATTGCACTCATAGAGACAGCTGTCACAGCGCGACTGCCACGCCGCCAAGCGGCAATTTGGGTCGCAGAAAGTTTGTCTACAGAGCGCCCATAAGAAATGCGCCTCTATATAAATATCTATACTCTATGCTCGCGCCAAAGAACTTCTATTTACATAGACTTGGAGTCTACCCCGAGTTTAGTCCGTAGTTGGCGGCGCTGGCGTCGTTTCTCCGTCTCTCTTGCTCTCGTAGTTAAGATACACTGGGGGAACGTCCGTCTCTCTTGTTCTTACACTGGGGGAACCACTACCACGCCGCCAAGCGGCAGTTTGTCTTCAAAGCGCCCATAAGAAATGAGCTTCTATGTAAAACTGAGTTCTTTGCTCGCGCTCAGTCTTGGCACGGCCTGGCATTTCTTTACGACAAAAAAAGTATAACAGAATTGTTTAACAATAAAATTGATATTATGTACAATGACAAAGTAAATAGATAGATATGTTTGCTGAATAGTAAAGAAATTTTGCATTCAGCATGCGTGTTAAAATTATATTATTCAAACTTTACTGACAACATGGTCTATTAGCATGGCTTTATTTTAAGAAAATCAAGGTTTAATATATACCTCCTAGGGGTGATTTATTTACGGAGTGACATAAACATAACACACTGTGGTAGAATCGCGTGACCCTGCCACTAAGGGAGGTATAGTCGTATTTTTTATTAGACGAAGCTAACTGACGTTTACTGTGTTGTCAGTTTATGATGAAATAAAAATAGTGTTGTGGATATAGTGGATATCGCGGTGTTTTTAGTACATAGTCCGAATCTTTTGGAAGTCGCACATCTTCCCTTCACTCGACTTCGAATTTAACTTCTTGGATTTAAAGCCTGATAAAGGGAGACACAACTCTTTACCGGTTTCCCTTCATCTTGAGGCTTTACACCGCGACACAAAAAAAAACGGTTTGCTAAACTAAGGATAATATTCTTTTATATATTTATGCACATATTAATATTATACTAATAAATTTTGTTAAGATATTATGGATGTTATTGTAAGTGATATTATCTTATTTACGTATAACAAAAAAACGCAACACATGTAGAATAATCTACTTAATTATACCTAGCGATCTGTTAATTGATATTTTACTTTTTATTGTAGAAGTGATTTAATCTGATTTCAAGGTTGATTACAAATCGGTATCATGGAAGAAATTTTTGGTGATATTTGATAAATCATGTGATATTTTTAATTGTTTTTGCAGTAAGTGGCAGCTGTATTACACATACACATAGGTATATCAATAATATTTGTATTGACTTACACAGTAAATACAAATATTATTGATATAAGTATGTAGCTACCTATAATAATATACATAGGTACCTTTGTACCTAAGAACCTGGTACTAACATTACCTTATTCCTAACTGAACCGGTTAGCAAAATACTAGCCATTTACTTATCCAAATCGTTATTTTTATACTTATACTGTCAATATATTTTATTAAGGCGCTTTTATATTAGACGGTTGCTTCCGTATTGCTCGTATTGTTTTCCATACAAAGGTATTGACTAATATAGTGCAGTAACCGCATAAAAGCACTACTTTATCTGCACGATATTGTCTGTATGAAGAAAACCGATCGGAATAACCGGCCGGTTGTCATGCGCCAATAGACCGACTGCAATCCGGCGCGAACTGTCTAGTCTGAAAGTGTCTTTACATTCAGAATGTGTATTGTGTAGGGTTAAGCTTTAACTAATCATAACGTTGATTACCACAAGGTATTTTTTTTTCTAATAAACAATACCTTGAGTTGAAAAACACTGTTGAAAAGACTTCTTATAAATTAAAAGACTGCACGGTTGGCGTAGTGGTTTAAGCGGCCGCCTCGCCGCTTGACACTGCGTCGAGTGTTGTGGGTTCGATTCCCACACGAGACAACACTTTGTGTGATCCATAAATTGTTGTTTCGAGTCTGGGTGTTAATTGTCCTCGTTAGATGCATGTTTGTAAAGTCCCTCGCGACACAGGATTTCGTCCTAATACGGGAGTTGTTTTTAAAATAAAAAAGACTGATTATGCTTTAAGTAGGTATCATTCTTAAGTGCAAGCGGTAAAAGCCGCTTCTGCGCAAAGGGATAAAAAAGAGATAAAATAAAACATGTTTAAGCTTTAGATATTAAAATGCAAGTGACAAAAGTATTATCTCACGTATGACCAGATTGTCTATCTTACCATTAATCAATAAAATAATTATGTAGCTAATAAAATTTCATGACGAAAATAAAGATGATAGATACGAAAAACGTTTAAAAATCAATCAATCATTAATGACACGGTGATAAAATATCGCATTTTGATTAAGAGATATTATTTTACTTATGTGATTAACTGATTAGGTAAAGAAATGTAAAGCGGGACTTTTTATCAATAAACCAATTTATTTTTATGAGGATTTAATTATTTTTACCTACCTTTATCTCTTGTTTGCTTGAAACCCTGAGTCATTACTTTTTTATTGCAATGCATTCTTGCTCACTTATAAAGCTGTTTGTAAACACTTCTTGTGACTAAAAAGAACATGCTACTGTGACTTTAGGTGTGAGTGCTATGCTCAGAAAAGAACTTATAGAACTGGGGGGTCTAGTCGGAGTTTGCAATCGATTATCCTGTGACTTGACAACGGGAACAATTTCCATACATTTTCTAAATTTGCCCGCCCCCTTGCGGTCACTAGGTACTGACGGTACTATGTGCTGAGAAGTTTTCACAACGTTAGGTACATCGCACCAATAAAGCTTCAATGGATTAAAACAATTGAATTACGGATACTAGATACATCATGTTCGATGTAATAATAATAAATTCATCGACTTTCGAATTCAAATAGATATAAACGCTGAGACTCAAAAAGCATTTAAGACGTTACAAAGGATCGACCGTTGCGAGTCGTTTCTCTACGGGAAGAATTTTTATACATTCTAACCCCGGTATATACTAACTGTTACTATCCGCCAGGGGGCGCTTTTTAGAAATCTATGAATATTGTTCCAGTCGAGAAACTGGATCAAACTTGAGCTAGGTCCTCAGTTCACTTCACTGGGGTCTGATCCTGTACGGTCTGTTTTCAACGAACAGTCAAGTAAGATTTGTCTTGCCTGCAAGGCAGACAGCTTCATGGTGTATAATATCATATCAGCGCTACGCATAAATTGTTTCACTGCTGGGCACAGACCACTTCTCGCTATGCGAATTATAGAAAAATTGCTATAGTCTACCACGCTGGCCAAGTGTGAGTTGGCAGACTTTACATGTCTTTCGGAAACATTCACACTGCGTAGCAGTCTGTTAATCTCTACTAGGTTATACCCTTAAGGGTCGGCGCAAACGAGCCACCGACCACAGCCACTGGTGGCCAGCGACAGCCACTTACCACACTTTTTTCAAATATTTTGTATAGACGCACCGCACACGTGCAGGGCCGAACCTTCCCTATGTGCAATGTGTGCGGCGCACACAGGCGCCAGGGTGACAGGGGCGCCGCGCGCCGAGATATGCGTTAATTATAACACTTATTTTCGAAAAAGGATGCCAAAAAAGGCGCTTCACAGATTTCGCACACAGGCGCAGTGGCGTAGGAGGGGCACATAATTTAGGCCGGAATTGTTAGGTAACGACTAAAAAAAAAAATGGTCATCCGCCCTACGCCACTGCACAGGCGCTTTATAGATTTCGCACACAGGCGCTGCATTGGGTCGGAACGGCCCTGCACACGTGTGGCCGGTGGCGGCCACTCGCTACAGAAGTAAAATATAATATGAAAACCGGCCAAGTGCGTGTCGGGCCACGCGCAATGTAGGGTGCCGTAGTTGCCCATAATGACCATTATTGATAATAACTTCTGTTTCACATGGGACTAAAAACGGGCATCTTTAAGATTAAGCCAGCGCTCCCAATGTAAACTCACAGTAATAGGTATTTATAAGTTAACCGACGATTACTCATAAACTAGTGATGTCTACTTAGCCGTGATAGTTTTCCTTTTAAATTCGTTATATGTACTACATTTGTGATTTTTTTCACCTCTCCCAAATTAATAGTTTAGCCGGCAGAGGGGGGGGGACACTTGAGTCTAACAATTTTTTTCACTTCAAAGCTTGATATTTGACAAACCAATCACTTGATCCAAAAATGATTTGAGCAAACTAATAATATTTTTTTGAAACCTATCCAATGATAACCCACACAATGGGGTACTCAACCAAAAAAAAATTCAACCCCACTATATGTGTAGGGGAGATACCCTTAAAAAAATATTTTCCAAAATTTTATTCTACAGTTTTGTTACAATATCGTATGTCTATATTCATGTCAAATATCAACTTTCTAGCACCAGGCATCTTTGAGCTAGGCTGCGGACGGACAGACGGACAGACATGACGAAACTATAAGGCTTCCTTGTGGACTACGGAACCCTAAAAAGTGTATTAAGTGGCTGTCGCTGGCCACCAGTGGCATCAGTCGGTGGCCCGTTTGCGCCGACCCTTACAACCCTTTTACCTTTGTAAGTTGTATAGTTTCTGATAATAGCTGTAGCTATGGTCCTGAAGTTCGGAGTCAGGGAGAAGGCGGTGTTACACCGCCGTGCCTCGGAAAGAACGTTAGGCCCTTGGTCTTGCGCCCAATCTCCCTCTGGTCGTCACCATCCCATGAAGGAATAGCAAGTGCACTACTCGTGTTTGCGCACACACTTATACACTATCTAATATAATACTAATATTTAAAGCTAAAGAGTTTGTTTGTTTGCTTGAACGAGTTGAACGCGCTAATCTCAGGCAGTGGCGTAGCTAGCTTGTTTGGCACCCGGGGCGGAAGTGGGCGGATGACCTTTGTTTTTTAGTCGATACCTAACAATTCCGGGCTAACTCTCGTAGTACTGAGCTAGTGCCTATGTTGTTTTATATTTTTGTACATTGTTCTTAAAGTTGAGTTTTGGGTGTAACCCCTTTTTTGGATGGGTGGCACCCGGGGCAGACCGCCCCCCCCCCCTTCTTACGCCACTGATCTAAAATTATTTCAGTATTAGATAGCCCATTTATCGAGGAAGGCTAATGAGCGCTATGAGCCACGGTGTAACCCGCGAGCTCATCTAGTACTGATATATAAAGCTGAAGAATTTGTTTGTTTGTTTGGTTGGTTGAACGCGCTAATCTCTGGAACTACTGGTCGAATTTGAAAATTGTTTTTTTGAGGGATGCTGCATAAAATTATATATGCTTAAATAACCCGGGTGTAACCGCGGGCTCATTTGGGAATAACTACATATGTCCTGCGTTGGCTAGTCTCATACGAGACTGGCCAACGCGGCCGAAATTCGGTCTAGAGGACATGAAGAGTTGTATAGTTTATGGGACTTATGAGTAAAAATCACAAATACATTATTTACACATTTTATTGTTTTTACAAAATAATACTTTGAATCGACACATTCGAAGCGACACAATGTTGTTTCAACTGTTTGTACTTATCAAATAATACAAAACACATGACGACATACAATTTTTACGTTTATCAACTATACAAAACATTGCTTTAAACAATATTTCAGCTAGCTATAAAAATATATAATATATACATACACATTTCAGGGAAGATTGTCCCCGAAGCTTAACAATCTGAGTACTTCAAACAGCTTAGATTACTCACATTTTAATAACAAACTTTCATAGTAAATCTCACTTTAAAATTTAAGACCTTGATACAAACTATCTTACTAATAAACTCATTTACTATTTCTAAAGCCGATTGCCCGCGGTGCGTGGTAATGCAGATGGACGAGCGCGGCACATTTGAAGGTAGATCGCGAGTTGCAATGATATTATAAGAAAAAGGTAGATACGTTACCTACGTAATAATCAATCCGTAGAAACGGTACACTAACGCACACATCGATAACTCCATATTTTATTTTCGGTTGACAAGATGTGTCAGTTCCACTATGACGCCGGCTCGC
Organism: Euclidia mi; assembly: GCA_944739405.2. NCBI lineage: Eukaryota > Metazoa > Arthropoda > Insecta > Lepidoptera > Erebidae > Euclidia > Euclidia mi. The sequence goes on from OX123206.2 coordinate 36,499,530, forward strand.
GACGTCACACACACATAAATAATATGTCAGACTTGCCAACTGGCTTATGTTTAGCGTCCTGCTTTTGGTACGCCTATAACATATCTACTTCTTTTAACTTTGGAACATCATTGGCGAGCTGGGTATAAACTTCAAAAATGGCACGCGTGTCCACAAAACCACGCACCGTGCGAAGTCGGCTTAACAGTATCACCAAATAAATAGCTACAGATAACAGAAAACCCGAAATGCAACATTTAACACAAACGATGATGGGACGCACATGGGAGTCTTACTTCATAGGTCTTATTCTTACTAAATAGATGTAAATCACAAGTTATTAGTACGGTAGCATTGCGTACCAAGGCCAATTTTAAGTTAAGTGGCCAATTCCTGCTCATACAATTTTCATACATCGGCCATATAATATGGAATCTCTCATTTTTAAAAGAATACATACAAACAAATACACGTTTGCCTATGGCTTCACGCGAATTTATTATTCTCATTTTTTTTACGTTTCCAATAAAAACTTTTATAGATTGCATAAAGTTGTTTGATTGGTGTGAATATAGATGCAAGACGCTGCACAGTAGTAAATTCTATATAATCTCTAGTTTAAACTACACCAAGCATGCTCAAGATCGCACAAACTTCAGATCGACCATTAAGTTTGACGCGACCTATGCCCATGCGGTCTATTGCGAGTTTTGATCGAGTTGAGAGTCATTTCTCGATGGGAACAATGTCTATACATATTATAAATGTGCCCTCAAGCGGTCTCGACGAGCGGTTACTATCTCTCTTTTAAAAAATGTATGAACTTGAACTTTACCCCTAAACTCGCACTAGAAACCCCAGGACTTAGTACAAGTTTAGCCACCGTACGCCTACCTTCGATTCGCTGCTTCCAGTACTAAAATGTCTACGATGATGTGATGAGGGTATATCGAGATACGACGCAGCTAAATTCGTACTAATCCACATCGTAAATCGCAAATCTACCTCGTAAATAATGTTTTAAATGAGGTCATTTAAAACATTATTTACGAGGTAGATTTACACATAAATAATATTTTGAGTACCTAGATGTGTACTTAGAGTAAAGTAATCACAAACTTAAAATCACGACTGGATGCTACTAGGGAAGCCAGAATTTACTTATTAAACTTTTCTGCAGGTGACAATATTTCTTACATGATTTCTCAAACATGGTTATAATTTCAAAAGTTTCTCAGTCGCCTCAACAAATGAAACGTATTAATCGGTTATGCAATTGTACAATAATTATAAAGGATTAAAAATAAAACACTTAATTTTTAACATTTCTCGACATCAAAAACCGATTTGATCACTAAAATTAAAAGAAACCTAAAATAGATCTTACAACATAATTATAATTTTAAAACAGTTGCTACAATATAATTTCAACTAACCGTCAAATTACAAAAATATAATATCAAAGGATAACAACTTGCTTTATTTATATTTTTTAATTCAAATAATTTAAAATAAAATTGGTTAAATGCAATTCTGTATTTTTATTTTGATTGTACTCTGAAAAAATAAAGGAACAGTTACAGCATAAATAGATCACAGACAAGTACAAAATATTAAAAAAGAACAATTACGCTCTGCCATTAAGCATTATAATTATATCATTATTTATAGTACTAAAATATATTTATTATAACTTCACCTAATAATGTTATATTTTTAGACGATGAGGATATGGATTGTTACTTTGGCCCATCATCTAACGACCATTTTCAATATTCGAACTATAGATACCTAGATCTGTAGATTTTAGATTCATGTTTGACATATTTTGTATGATCTATCTTTAGTTCGAATATTGAATTCCGTAGTAAAACACATAATCGTACTGGCGACCATGATAGTTGATGTGTTGTTCGTTTTTCAAGCGCATGAAGTAAATAAGTCGATAAAGAAAGACCGTCTTTCAAAATCACCATTCAAAAGGCATAGAGAACGAGATATTTTCGCTCATAAGGATTATCGTACCGCTTACAACTGATATAATAATTATATAGATATACTCAGAATTTCTCCTAGAAATTACAGACCTTGCAGTATCATACATGGTCAGTGGGCAGGCACCGAAAGGGAAGCACTCGTTGTACAGCTATTAGGTTCAATATGATGTGCGAAAACATGTACCTATATATTTATCTATAGATTAAATATGTCTCACACACACCTACAATAATGCTTTTTACTCAATACTGACAATTGCACTATAGTTTCGAACGTGATGGACTGGGGTATAGGTCGGTTCATGAAAGATGACCACTGCGCAGAAATCATTTTTTAGGTCCCCGTGGAGGTGCGGGGTGAGGCGCGGGTGGAACGCCAATAGCGTGGCTCCGTTCTTGACGCATCCTCTATCAAGAATGGAGCCACACCATTGGTGCACGAATGTACATATGCGCGACGGCCGCCATTTGTGGTCAACTTTCGTGAACCGATCTATAGTAGGTATTAGAAGAACGGCTAGATTCAAACGTCATTCAATAAGTCGGAAGTGTGTCTGTTAGTCCTTTCACGTCGTAACGGAGCGATGTCATGGCAATGATATTACAAGAAAGAGGTAGATACGTTACCTACGTAGTAATCAATCCGTAGAAACGGTACACTAACGCACATATCGATAACTCCATATTTTATTTTAATTTCGGTTGACAAGATGTGTCAGTTTTACTTTGACGCCGGCTCGTGACTTCACACACACATATGTCAGACTTGCCATCTGGCTTATGTTTAGCGTCCTGCTTTTGGTACGCCTATAACATATCTACTTCTTTTTACTTTTGTAACATCATTGTGTCATGGTATGATTTTTGATTGTGGAAATAGTAGCTTAAGTTTAGTTCGCTCAGTATATTCATGAATTCATTCAATATAATTGCGCAATATTAATTTAGATGCGTGGAACACCTGACAAGTCATCCAAATGCTGCATTGTTGGACTAATTGCAAACCTTATTATTTTTTCGGAATGACAAATCATGTATGTATTTTAATTGATTACATCATCGTGAAAGGAATATACGCTATGTACCTAGGTACATTTTTGGCTGACAATGTTTCACAAAATATAATCAGTGATATGACTTATCAGTCGGTTCAATCGGACCACTTGTCTTTCGATAATTAGTTCAACGAAATCTGTCCTTTGTGACGTAATTTTATTGAAGTACGTAATGGTGATTAAAACGTTTTGTGAATTGAATATGAACGAAATTTAGGTATACCTAATTAGGGCTGTTATAGGCAAGTAGTTATGATCATTAAGTACAGCGATTTAGCTTATACTGGAGGTGTAATATGGAGGTGCAAAAATGTCAATAAAGGAAATGAGTAGCGACAAAAATGTAACCACAGAAAAGTATGTAATCATCATCCTCGTCCAAATACTTGACGCCTACGACCAGATTTGACAGAATATTATCTTTTCCAAAAAGCGACGGCCAGTCCGATCCCCGCAACTGATAGGGATTGTGATATTCCATGGCCAAGACTAATGCAGCAATCACAGTATATTCTAGTGTCAAACATTTCCATGACCAACGTTCGGGTGCATGATTTTTAACCACTGCGCATTTAAAACTCCTTTCTTGTTCGGAAAATATAGGTTTCCACGGATCTGTCCAACAAGAATACTTAGTAGCCAATCCAATTTACCTCATAATTGGTATAATATTTAAAAACCAGACCCATCTACACAGAAAAATAAATGTTACATTATTTCTATATTTCCTTTATGTTATATCAATACGTCTATACAAACAATTCTTTACAAAAGGCAAGGGTTTTCTTTTACATTACAACAATTACATGTGAAGCTGTTATTGACATATTATACAGAGTGTAAAAAGACCCTTAACCAAAAATTAAATCCCATGTTGTACCAATTACTACGAACATTTTTTACTTCGGCACCATACCTGGGAAATTACTGGTTCACGAGATATTGAGGTTCAAAGTTAGTATGGAATTTTTCTAATTAGGTACAAAATCGATGCATTTAACCCACCAATATGTTCTTTAGATGTCCTATGACCCCATGGATAAGTAGGTATTTCGAGCATTGCACGCGCGCGCTTTTAATTGCAGTTAAAAAAATGTGAAAACTTTAAAAATAAAATCGTTTCCCAGGTATTATTTTGGATTGTATGACTTGGCATGGTGTCCACAACGAGTAGACTTCGGCTTGGTGATGGGTCTTGTGACACCCTGTATTTATATTTAAATTCTCATCGTGGAGTATATCGGCAAAATGTGACACATCATTTTCAATGTATATTATACTTTCAAAATTTGGTTTAAATTCCTACTAGTGCTTATCTAACAGATCTCAATTGCGTAAGTTTTCGAAAATAATTATTGAATACCATCCATTGACACAGTATTTTGGAATGGGTTGCACCGCAAATAAACATTGAATCTTTTCGAAAAACTAACGCGATTAAGAGCAGTTACATAAATATTAGTTCTTTCAAGGTATTTTAAGGCATGCTTTTTATAATACATCGCCTGTGACGGTCTGTCGGCTTTGTATCGTTGTTTATTTTGTGACACTTCATAAGACGTAAGTTATACACAAAACATTTACAAACTTAATCAACAATGGAGTCTGTATCTATGTCAAAAGATTTTCGATATTGTTACGTCAAAATAAAAATGCTTCTTTTTATAGAATACATTAAAAGTGATGTATCGCACGTAGCCGATATCGTCAGAATATCGTTTGAAGAACAACACTATCTTAACGTTATCGGACAGTTGATCGGTATCGGTGCATCGCGACCGATATCGAGACGGTGGCCATTTCGACAAAAACAAATATTTTATGCTTGATAGATATACGCTTAGGGCCTGATCCCACTAACGTACCGTAATCCCCTTAGCATACAAGCGTTTCTTTGGTATACACAGACCACAGACGCCCGTTTTCAATATTCTATCTATCCATGGATATGCCTACTAGAGACATAGATATTTGTGCATAGGGTTCCCGCCAAGAACTTAGGGTCCCAAGCCAACCTCACCTGCAAGTGGTGCACCTGCCGATCAACGGACTCTGGCAAACAAAACATCCCGATAAGCGGCAATAGGCTCGCCACCTATTACGTGGGATCAAAACACTGGCGAAAAGTGGGCGTTTAATATGCCTCTGCCTACCCCTTCGGGGAAACAGGCGTGAGTCTATGTATGTATGTATATTTTAAGTTCCATACAAAATATGCTCAATATTTATCTCTAGTAGCGGAAAACATCGATAGATAGAATTTTGGAAGCAGGCATAAGTCGTAGTTTCAATATTCGATCCATCCATCGATTTCGAGATTCGAGATACAAGTTTGACATATTTTGTATGGAGCTTATGTCAAAAAGGAATCTAAGATCTCAAAAAAATGGATGGATCTAATATTGAATTCACCAGTAAAACGGTTGTATATAACAGCTGTACATATATACCAGAAAACTGAAATTTGGAGCATGGTTTATTACATACTCCTGTATACGTGCTGCAAAGCTGAAGTGTAGTCTCAACGTGTTACCTATGTTTCAAAGGTCTGCGACAGACGACTCATGCCTGACACCTGACAGAGTACGTCAGTTACGTGACGTACGCAGCTAGGCAGAAAATATACCTAAGGCGTAGAGCATAGATATTTAATAATAGAGGCACATTTCTTATGGGCGCTCTGTAGACAAACTTTCTGTGACCAGTGTGACCCATATTGCCGCTTGGCGGCGTGGCAGTCGCGCTGTGACAGCTGACTCTACGAGTGCAAGAGAGACGAAAGTTTCTCCTGTGTCACTTAACTACGAGAGCAAGAAAGACGGAGAACGACGCCAGCGCCGCCAACGGCGCCAACTACGTACTACACTGACAACCGTCAATACGCCAACTTTAATCGGCACACGACATCCTTAAGAAATACGCTTCTATTATGTAAAATTTGTATTCATTGCCTAAGGTAAGTTGCGCTCATTAGGTTATTTTTCAAAATACAATAGTGTGTAGTTTCTTGTCGAGTCCAGCCTAGAATTTTGTATAAGTTAGTAAAATTCGGGGGTGGGTATTAATTCTGGTGGTACTAGACCATACTGCACTGCACAGGCTATATACGGTTGCGCTAGTGGGATCAAGTCCTTATATGTAGATATTGAATTTACCGACTTATCGTACACGTCATGTTATCAATGCGCTCACTTTTTTGTTCCGATTTCGACATACAAAACTTTTTTTTATATCAATTGACAGGTCAACAGCCTTAATATTATTTATCGTAATTGTTATTCCCCTCCACTGGTTTAAAAATGACTACGACCTAATTAAAATGCCTATTGCAGTGTTTGTTATTTTTTATTTAATAATTTTTATTGTTTTTTTTTATGTTGCTTAGACTAAAATCTTTTTAAATTATAGCTATATTGAATAGGGCAACATGTCTTAGCCATGTATTTTTAATCTGATCATCATCATCAGCCTGTCATATGACAGTCCACTGCTGGATATAGGCCTCTCCAATGGCACGCCACTGACTGTCCGATTTTCGGCTTTTTAATTTTTAATCTATCGCCTGCTAATTCATGTTGTAAATGCTTGTTCTTGTATAAGTCTGAAGGAATCGTATATTGAGTAGGTCTTCCATTTTTATTATTGTTATAATTTGTTTCATTAGATATTAGTAAGCATAATTAATTTCGAAAGTGTATGTGTGTGCTAATATAATTTTTATTCCGTGCATTTGCGTATCTATTGTCTTAAATGTACGTGAATATGCATTGAAATTAAACTACTTTTATAGATTTTTATCGCGGTTTATTTTTTCTACAAAGAAAAAGTATTCACATATTTTCGACAGTCTTGATTGACGACAGAATATTAGCTCACAGAGCGACTGCCGTCTGACCACCGCAATCCAAAATAATTTAATTATTATTGTGTTGATAACATTTTTATGAACCGTAATGAACATTTTTAATCGCAAAAACGTGTAAATGCTTAAATCTCCTCCCATGTCGCCATACTTTCGTTACTTTAGCACCACAGTTTACAAGAAATATACAGATGGAGTCATCTGTCATATTTCTTTGACGCGGTATGTGTACTTTTATTCAATTGTAAAGAAATAAGTAGTAAAATGACATTTCGAATGACAGAAACCCAACGGAGTACGCTGATTTTAAGTCTTAATTTCCACCCTGATTAGTGCGAGTGCAGGTGAGCAATGCAAGTGCGCTGTGATTAGCACTATAGGTACACGTGTGGACAGCAACTGATGAGTGCCCTATAAATTTGAGCTAGAAACTCGCAAAGCACTAATCACTAGGCACTTGCACACACACTAATCAAAGAGGTAAGGAGCCTTTAATAGTAGACGTTAGGCTTCACTTTGACAAGTGATGGCTCTTTTAGGCGTACTTTACTTCTTTGTTTAGCACATATATAACAAAATGTAGTACAAAGTATAATACATCTGTACACAGCGTCTTATCTGTCAAGCAAGTGTTGTTCTCGCCATTATAAATATACACAAACAAGTGAGATTGTCTATGTGTTCTACACGCACTGGCTATATCAACTGTTAAACAAATTAGAAGCTAAACATCTTTACCTTTTCAATATTGAATTTATTTGACAAGCCGTAAATCAGTTTGACAACGTTTAGATAAGATACTTTAAACCGTTTGGCATCTTAATATCAATCAAGTGAGCAACTTCAAGTAGAAAGTTTTAATCAGATCATCAAGTTATCAATCTGTTTAGCAACTTATCAATCACATTGGCAACTTCGAATACAAAATTTTTATCAGATTTGCAACTTGTCAAGATGTTTGGCAGCTTATCAATTAATTGGCAAGTTATCAATCAATTTGACAACTTATCAATCAGTTGGCAACTTGTAAATGAATTTGGCAACTTATCAATCAGTTGGAAATTTATCAACTAATTGACAAATTATCAATCAGTTGGCAATTTGTCAATCAATTTGGCAACTTATCAATAAGTTGGCAACTTATCAATCAGTTTAACGGTTGATTAGCCAGTGCGCGCAGTCCGTTCGCTACAATAACAACAATGTACATTACTATTGTCACTTACACATACAATATACACACTAACGCTTATTCGCCGGGGCCGATGAATAACGCGCTCACAGCGAAAAACAGGAACACTAGACCACCGATAATGGTAACTGTGGACAAAGAGAAAGAACCATATTAAATATATATATAGATTATTAAAAGGTAATAATATTCCACATATATAAACAAACGGGGTATTTGCCTTTAATAGACCAAACTTGCCACCCCAAAGGCCAAAATAAGTTTTTGAAGCTGTTTATTACGAAACTTTGGATTATGACCAAAAAATCTTCAAATGCGTTTCATTGCTAATTGCCTTTAGGAGATACTTATGTTGGGGTAAAACATTTAATTTAACTTCTAAATTCACCTCACGAGCAAATTTGAAGCAATTACAAGCTACCCTGTAGCTTCACCTTCACACAGAACAAATAAGTCGACCTCACACAAATGAGTTTTTTCCGTAGGACAATGGCAAATGTGGTTTGCTTTGCTCTATTTAGCAAACAATGTCTAGAGCTTTTAAACATTGCGCTAAACTTTCGCGATGCACTACTATTATAAGTATTGACAGGTCCTAATGTCGCATTACAAATTATTTTGAATACTGAGCCCTTACCAGCCTGTCAGTGGCTACGACCATTGCTGGCCGCCCGTCGGTGCAGAAAGTGGTAATCAAAGTAAGTATTCACGCGAGAAAAATCTATGAACAAATATGGTATAATCCGATCCGTACACGTATTTTTGCAATGATCTAAGTTTACCAACTCAAATAGATTAAGCCATTGAAGATATTCATCAGAGATATACACAGTTATAAGAATCTCCATTGTTCCCTTATACTTTAATTAATAGATAAAGCTATTTAAGATCTTAAACAGATTATGGATCCATACCGTTGTGAGAATTTGCAGTGTTCCTTACACTCGTATTATAATATTTATGATGCATATGATTACACATTACACTTTGGTATAAAGTATCTAAATCCCGGAGTGATAACGTTGTATAGACAGATACGTATAATATACTTTAGACGAATGTTATTAATCACTTGTGTGTATGAGATAGTAACAGGTAGAAGGTTTAAGAGGAAACACCACGGCTGTTTTTCCATACAAACGTAGTCTCCTGGTTTCTCCCTGGATAATGCTAGTAGAGCAATTATTTTTTTCCAAAAGATGTATGGCCCCGATTGGCATGTCCCTATGTTTTCCTTTTTTTCATAAATTAAATATTATAAAAGATATGAACCTTCAAATATCTCAAAAATTGGTCAGATTTTTCGCTGTGTTCAAACATCCAAAAAACAAATTTGGCTAGATTATTTAAAAAAAAGGAAAACATAGGAACACGGCCAAAGCCTTTCTTTAATTTAATATGAAAAACTAGTTAAATCGATGAATTTTTGGAGAAGGAATCAGGGGAATACGAAACGTTGATTTTGTGTACATTTAATAGGTATTTTGGTCCAGCATTTATTATTTACTTTTGTTAATTTAATTATTTATTAATATACAACTACATATTCTGTGAACATTTAAAGCGTCTACATGTTACGGTTAGTAATTTTGAGCAAAAAATACGAAAAAAAAACACGTTTTTTGTATGGGACCCCCCTTAATATTTTAATTTTCTTTATTTTTAGTATTTGTTGTTATAGCGGCAACCAAAATACATAATTTGTGAAAATTTCAGATTTGTAGCTATCACGGTTTATGAGATACAACCTGATAACAGACAGACAGACGGATAGACAGACAGACAGCAGAGGCTTAGTAATAGGGTCCCGTTTTTTACCTTTTAGGTACAGAACCCTAAAAAGGAAATATAAAAAAAAACTCACCAGTCCTAACAGAAATTTTGGCGGCGACCATTCTTCCGCCTATCACAGCTAGACCGGTGCAGAGCGCGTGTCCCAGCGACCCGCCTACGACCACTCCGACCGCGTGCTCCCTAGTCGCTAAGACCACAGTGGCCAATTGCGACCGGTCGCCCCACTCCGCGAGGAATGTCAGCGAGGCGGCTTGGAGAAGCACTTTTAGGACGGCGTTGCGTTTCCGCCGCCTGTTCTCTGCAGCACCCTGTTCTAACATGTCCAGGGTTTCTTCTTTCTCTTCCTGTAATATAGTGATACAGTATTAAGTGAAAGTTTATATAGCTTTAAGTACCTAAAGGAAACACGGTCGATTCTCTTCCCGCGATAAGGTGATAATGTACTTAGTACAGTTTTGGATACCATTTGGTGGAAACATTACCGCTAGCTCCTTTTTGGATCGACTTTGAAAAAGTGGCGGAGACGCAAATGTATTTCTGAATTATTTACAGCACATGCCATAATTAAACAAGCTGAGAAGTATTCTCATAGATAACATTAATAATTTACAGCCTAGCATCTGTATTAATCGCATATATTTAGCCACATTTTTGTTTGACGAAATTATGCCGGAAAACTTTACCTATAGCACAATAAACTGAAACAAAAATTGTACTAAGAAGAAGTTCATATTACTGCTTCTTTATATTATCAATCATAATTAAAAAAATAGTTAACAATTCCAACTATAATCAACTTTATAACTAAAATCAAATTCTACTTATTCTATTACTTATCTAAATGATACAAAACAATGCTAAATCATCTTAATTACGAGTAAGTATTTAATCTTAAAATAGGTAGAATACATGCTTACTAATGCTAAGCGAGAAATAACGTCAAATGCATAAACAATAAAAGAAAATGTTTGATGCTTGCGAATGTGTATAATTGTATAGACATTATAAAGTTCAATGCAAAAAATAAGAAACAAGTATTTCATCTGTGGAAAAAGAAAATATTTTCGGTTGATAATATTTTATTATATGTTCATTTACTGTAAAGAATATTATATTTTTTTAAAAGTATTTTGAAAGTTGAAATATTAACTAAGAAAAGTAACATTTAATAAAAGTAACGGAACATTATGTTAATAATTAAACAACCTAATCAACAATTGAATATTTAATGCAAAGCACCTATATTTGGACATTTATTTTGTATGATGTATACAAATCGCGAAAGTTTAAAATCGATTATTTATTAAATAATGCCTACCCCTTCGGGGATATAGGCGTGAGTCTATAAATAAAAAAAATATATATTAAATAGTACTGAGATAATTTTTTGGAATTACTTTTTTTTGGCTTCTTTATAACCTAGATGCAATGCAAGATAATAATTTCCAATTTGTGCAAGTAGAGTAACGAGCACGAACAATTCCGTCATGCTTAATATTTTGGTCACAGGTCGTCTTTCTGAAAAACATTTTGGCAAAACATGTTTTTCAAAGCCACGGGGTGAATATTTGAGATATAAAATAAAGGACAGCTATGTTATTCGATACAACTGCCTTAAAAGACAATATACATATTGTCTTTTATGAATTTTAGAGACTTTAGAAAACAAATTTTAGAGATCGCCTTCGAGAGATGGCGTGGCATCGAGAGGATGAAAGTGATCTATTTATGTGAGGTATATTAAGTAATAAATTTTTTGGAGTGCTGTGTTTCTGCTGTTTCTGATCAAGACTGAGCGTACCACAAGAATATTTCTAAATGTGTTAAAGTTCCAACAATTCAATCGGTAAGCCATACCCGTGGGGTAATAGGGAAAAGGAATGCCTGTGCTGGTAATCAAAGCTAAATTGGTGCAGAAAATGTCTTGCCTTGAAAATACCTATAATTTTTTTTTTATTTCTTACATAAGATTATGGTTTAAAACTAATAAACCAACAAGTTTTTAATTTGGTAATTTGTTATTATTATAATTATTATTATGACTTATCTTAATTTCTTTGAGAATTTAGTTTGACGTTTTACACTAACTGTCAAAATATGTATATTTTCTGTGACGTGTTGGTAAAGCTGTTTAAGATTCAATGGTACATCCACACCGCACTGACTTTTTGTTAAACAACATTACAGAATGTTCAGCACAACATTCTGTAACAAAACATTCGAGGTAACTCCATAGATTCTGATTCTTCTAATAGTTATTGAATGTTGCTATGTTTCTAAATGTTGTCCAAAAAGTCTGCGGTTTGGTTGCACTGGTGTATTTAAAGTGACAAAAGTAGTTTCATACGTGCATAAATATTATATTTGAAGCCTAAAAGCGAAATTAAATTGTTCAGAAAAATGTTTCATTGAGTATATTTCCTTGGGTACTAGCAAATTAGAAAAAGTGATAGCTTTCGAATCGTACTATCTACTACTGTTATTTTAATCTTACTATATTATAAAGGAGACAGTTTCCTAGTATTTTATTCAAGAGGTACCTACTCAACGCGTGTAGCGCTCACTCGTGCCTTTGTATAAGTAGTAAGATTACAATAATACTATAAAATAGAGTAGGTAGTACGGCCCTGAAGTTTTCAAACAAAAGAGGTATGAATGAGAATCGTACGCATACTGCCGGTATTACACAATCAAATAAGTATATCAACCGTATCAAATTATATTTTACAGTAATTTGATGGTGTAACGCCTCTTAAAACATTCTAATCAAATGCTGAATTCCTTTGCAACTTCTTTTTTATATAAATTCTAACAAAGCCTTCAAAGCACTTTCGTAATACATGATAATGGTCTGTGCGTAACCGAACGTAAAAAAGCTAGGCTAAAAGAAAAAAAAATAACTATGGTGTCATTCGTACTGCCAGGCATAATGATGTTAGATCACCCTCAGCGGTTCTGATTGCGTCGAGGTGCCCGGCACGGGCTCCTCAGGCGGGCCTGTAGCATTTGGTATCGTGGGCTCTGGGGTTCTGAGTTGTCGGGGACTCGAGGGTCCTTGCGACCCCTCGCTCACGACCGACGTCGCGTCAGGCGACCGTGACCGCTCTTTTGATGTTTCCTGTGCAGTATCACAACTTTTGATACTGACGTACAAATTTTAAAAAACCAAAACGTTCCGTTCGATGGCATTGTATGATTCGATATTCAAAAAATCCCCTTCCCCTTTCGATAAAACAAAATGGCGTCTCCGTTTCATTTGTAACGGGGTTAAAAAATAAATAAAGGAATTCAACATTTGCGACTAGGTAATCACACTGTACTTAATTATCTACAAACAAACACAAAAGTATCTACCTTATCTAAATATGTCCTATTTGAAGAATATTTTGATGATAAACGGTAAGTAGGTACATACTCTGATGATTTATAGATGTAATAAAAAAAATGTGTTTATTTTTCAAATTTAAACTTAGTTTTGCTTATTTGAGGAGTTACTATCAAAACAAAGTATTATATAATTGCAGTATAATAAATATGGACCTAATCAGAAATTGTAAACAGTTTTGACTATTTTAAATAAGTTAAACTGAATGACCAAATTATAAATAAGAAGGAATTAAACACCACTAAACTTAGCCCGAAATATTTTAGTCTTAGACCTTTTATCAAAGTACTTCGTAATTTATTTCAGTTTAATATTTCCAAAAAAATATAGAGACATACAATATTATTTAGCATGTCTTAGTCGCGATAATTTACTTATTTAAAGGCATAAATACCTCTGTTATTCTCCTACGTTTCTACCGGCTTGCAACGGTCGCGGTCGCGGAGGGTCTGAGTCCCTCAGATGTATACAAATCGCGAAAGTTTAAAATCAATTAATATAGACATACTTTATAAAAAATTCTCTACGTACTGTAAATTTTTAAACACAAGACTAAGATATTCATTTGAACTTAGTACCTACTATATTTTACGCTATACCATTCCGCTCTAACACCACTTAATATACACGCATTTATGCAATAATACCTATTGTAATTTCAGGAACGTTTCAGGTATCAAAGGATCATCAAAATGAAATATACTTAGTGACAATGAGTTAAATGGTAAGTTAGATATTAATATAATATATAAAGTATGATCATTATTTTCAAAAATTATTATTTAAGTATAATTTCTTAAAGAAAACTACATTTTGGACTTGTATATATCAAACGAGTTGTTCAGATTTTTTTACCTTTTTATTTCAAAATATAGCATTCCATCTATATTTAAAATGTAACAAAATACTTATACTAAAAATATGAAGAGTTGCTATACTCAATTTGTTTTTAATTGCCAGTGTTCTAAAGAAATAGACACATAGCGTTTTGTCAATTCTGAGTTTTACTAAAAAATATTAATGTAAGGTTTGAGGGAAAGCAAGCTTTAACTAAACTAAAATATTTACTTTAAAGAAAAAATCCGTATCTATAGTAAAGCTATTTATTTCTAAGAATAGTAGCCGAAACAAAAGTAAAAACAGACGCGATAGCGATCATGTTACGATAATGTTTAGATATCAAGTTAGATTACGAGATAACAATTTACAATACAAAGGCGATTGTAGTACAAAACACTTCATTTCTGATACATATGCTATGACGTCAGATGCGAATGCAGAGATAAAATTAAGGTGCTATCACACTCGTCACTAGGGTTGCCACATGGCTGGATAAACCGGGATTGTCCCGGAATTTTGCGTCTCGTCTCGGGTCCAGTAAATAGACCTTGCTGTTCAGGTTTCCGAACACCTAAATCTACTAAATCAGCTGACGCGACCAGCACTCGAACTTGTCGAATAAACTTCGTCTAGAGAATAAAAATGCAACTTACCTTATTGAAGTTGCATTTTTTATTTACTAACGCCAATGCGGGGTGCATTGGCGTTAGTAATGAAACCTCGAAATGTCCTGAAATCGATACGCTTGGATTTGGCAACCCTACTCGGCAATATAGATAGTAAGTAATAAGTATTGGGTGTGCTTAGCCCATAAACAGTTCTGACGTATAATATTTTGCACCTAAGTTTAATGTTTTGGAAGTATCATATTTTTGAAATGCTTTTTAAGTAATGTTTATCAGTTGGCTACAACAGTATAGTTTCTTTCTGCTTAGTTTGGGATTAAATGGGTCGTCCTAGATATCATTAATATATTATATATGATAAAAAATACATTATATCTTTACTTTCATATAAAACTTGCTAGGGCGCTTTGAGCCCCCTAAACCAGCCCTTTCGAATAATCCAGTCAATGTAAATTTTATGCCAGCAAATTGAAGGTATTGATTACTTAAGCATCAATTTGCATACATATACATTACATAGATTTTAAGGTTATTTTTGTTGTTTTTTGCTAGATACTTATTCAAGTAAAGAAGGAAATCCTATCCGAGTGAAACAATGAAGGCTAAATAGATACTAAAGCCAATATTAACTGCTTCGTTACACAAATATAATTATCATTCTAGTATCTTTGTAACATATTCAAAGAC
This sequence comes from Euclidia mi, assembly GCA_944739405.2. Lineage (NCBI taxonomy): Eukaryota > Metazoa > Arthropoda > Insecta > Lepidoptera > Erebidae > Euclidia > Euclidia mi. The sequence goes on from OX123206.2 coordinate 36,514,947, forward strand.
AAAGGATATCACTTTTATTGTTACTTTTAATTGGCAGAGTGTGTGCATCTATGGTCGGTCCCATTATATGATCTATCCGTGGATTTGGGTGCTAGAGATACATCATAATCATCATCAGGCCTGTATATAAACTGTCCCACTGCTGGGCACGGGCCTCTTCTCACTACGAGAAGGGAAGGCCATAGCCTATCACGCTGGCCAAGTGCGGGTTGGCAGACTTCACATGTCTTTCGACAAATACAAAAAAAAATATATATAAAAAAATATGTCAAATATGTCTGAGAGAGATACATATTTGATATATTTTTATGTCTTTCGACAAATACGTATCGCTAGTAGCCAAATCAACGGATAAATCAAATATTGAAACAAACCGTTAGTCAACTAAGTAACTACTATTTTAAAGACGAAGTCTTTTAATATTAATTTGCATGATTTTATGTTAAAAATAATAGACAACATGAATAGTGAATCTTAGGTCACGTGTAGATTAGGGAAACAGAAGCTATTCAATTGCGCAAACATTACTATCATTATGAATGACTTAGGCTCAACTCACACCGGCGGCGCGGAGTCGAAGCGACGCGATGCGTCATATTTTTTCGCCTAAAGCATATATCTCTATTGTTCTATTATTTAAGTACAAAGGACAATGGCAGATCTCCATACATCAAAATGTATGTAATTAAATTGAAGCGTACAGTTATAAAAAATATATCAAAAAATTTGGCGTAAGTAACAGAGTCTATAAATAATTCTATTTTCACTCAGGAAATGCGGAAAAAGAAGATATCGGTGTTTGAATTTTTAGTTAAGAATGAACAATGTAGGTAAAAGGAAAGTTATAGTATGAAAGTTAAACAATGTAGGTAGGTTCGTTTGAATTATCAAATGACATATGTCAGATTGACATCAAAACGCAGAAATATTTTGTAGCATCTAACTGTCACAGCCAAAGACAAAAGCAGAGCTGCACATTTTAAATCGATTTTATGTGAAATCGATACAACATTAAAACCGTTTGCTTCAAAAATATTAGCTTATTGATATAATGTTGATTAAATATTAAATAACTGCATTTTAAACCAAACCAACTCTATTAAGGTCGATCGTATCGATTACTTATTTAATAATCGATACGGATAAAGCACTCACGTCTATTCCTGTCACATCATTGTCTATGCCAACAATCAAATAATAAAGTATTTGTAATCAATTGGAATGCCTTTTATCATATTAAAATACTCCAGCTTTAACGAGACAAAGTGAAAATATTAAAAATCGTAGAAAAAGAAAACAATTTGTTTTGTTCGTATGAAGTTTAAGTTCGCCACAACAAACCCAGACCAAATTCTGCCATTGTTCTTTGTGCTATGTACATAAATATGAAAGCGCGCGTCGAAGCGCGTTGACGCGCGCATTCGCGCTGCGACGACGGTCGGCTGGAGTCAAGTGGATTCGCGAACATGACGCGTTGCGTCACTTCGACTCTGCGCCAGTGTGAGTTGAGACTTAAACTAAATTTCGCGATTATACCTAGCTGTGAAGATATAATTATTTTATTTATCAAAATGACGTACCTTGGTGAACGTGATTTTAAATAATTTCAATAGCAATTAAAAATCGATCTATTATTAGTTATCGAGGTATTATATGATACGCAAGATTTGAGGTGCCGCTTACTTGATAACCGTGTGAAACGTATTCCCAATGATTTGTAATTAAGTAATTAAATTCGATATTAGTTGCTACTGAGGATTTGTATTTACTCCCTTTAATTCAAACGCTATCATCTCAGAAGTCATTACTTTTATTGCTTTACACAATGTTTGATTAGGTTTTCAATTTAAAATATGTATGTAACAATTATGGCCCCTGTCGAGCATAGCATAGTCGGTCATCTACACCTCAACTAATCATAAACTACTGAACTATGGTAACCAGATAATTGATAAACAAGAATCTAAAACGCGCGAAATAATTTAAAGACAGTCACATCAAGGATCAATCCGTGACTATTAGGTAATGACGCAAACCAGTCGAAATATCGGAGTTAAACAAGATACAACGACAACCCAGCCTACTAGACGGCAGACGTAAGGCGAACATTAACTGACAACACGTTAGACTTATACGTCTTACATAAGACCAATCCCAACACTATTTATGAATTTTGACGTACCGCAAATTTGAACCGGCCAATTAGAACGCATTTTTGTAGCCCCCTTCGCTCCGCATACCTCACCGCTTTGACAGAATTGTTCGTTTGTAGAAATGAAAACATTAGGTGTCAAGTAGGCTGGGTTGTCGTTGACAAGATACTAAAACTTTGAACATTTAATATCTCAATAGCAATCAACATTCTAAGATAATGTAAGAGACTCATTTCTAAGTAAAACGCATACTGACACGCATTATCTTTGACATTTTTCTTTAAAACTTCGAATGACGTCTGTAATTGTGACGTCATATCCACAGTAAACACACAAAAATAACTAAAGCCTTTGTTACATTATGTTTATAAAACATGTCATACATACCGGAAGTGCTTGGGCTATTTCCATGATCACAATATTTCGAAGAAAAAAGGGGAAGGAGATTTAACGCGTTCAAACTTTTGGAATTAATATTAAAAAGTTACTTCAAATTAAAAAGTTACGCCAACTTTTTTAAATGATGTGCCTACCCTTGTGGAGAAAATAGTAAGTTGTGATGAAGTAAGTACCTGTCATTTTGAAACAGATGAAGAATATTTGTGAATTAACAACTGTCAAAATAGTGAAATTGCGATCGTCTCTGAAAGAATTACTTCACTTTTTATGTTATAGGTTATGAAGTTGAGCCATTCCAATTTGTTTATCACAGTATCTCATTACAATGAAGGCACAATTCAGAACCACTTGGTGAAAAATGATCCAGATTGTACTCGCGACAACATCAGACATGCCATAAATCTATAATATATTTTAATTTGACAGTTGTTTCCCTACAAAAATTTTTCACCAGTAGAAAAAAAACACAGAAGGAAAACCATACAAATCACAAAAAAATCTCTTACCTGATCCTCTCTCCTCTTCAACTCACTCTGGACTTCCTCCAACTCCTCCTGCCCCTCGTTAGGGTCCATCTTCCACCCGTCCCTCAACATCTTGATACCGAATATCGCGAACAGCGCGGCACTGATATAATACGTATAAACTCTCGGTATCACTGTGGCTATCCAGCCAAACGCCGCGGAGAGTATAGTCATGAACACTAGGGCTGATATAGCACCAGCGAACACCACGATCCGAGGGTGTTTCATCGCCATGATGGCGGCGATGAAGAATGTCTTGTCGCCGAGTTCTGACACGATGACCACGGATAAGGATGCCAGGAAACCTTGGAGAAAGCTTCCCTGGATCGCTGCGCGCTGGAAAGAGAGGAATTTTAGGTTAGTTTTCTGATGGATAGCTGAAGAAGTAGGTGACAATAAATAAGCTGATAAAATGAAAAAACACACATTCTTCGTATTAATATTAACGTTTGAATTGATAGATGATGCTCTCTGAAAGTAATACGAGAACTGGTTTTTGGATGTAGGTAAAAATACTGACTTTAGCTTGCTTAATATTTTCATCGGTATAAAGAAAGCAGTAGGTAGTGTACCTTTATCATAACCTGTGATAAGGGTCGCCTCGTCAAAATCTAGTACATCACCCTAGGTAGTGTACTGCCTTAATAAAAACTTACATATTTGCTATAAGCGCTGTCATAATTTTATCGACATTTATTCAGTCTAAGCCAGTCACTAGTCAAACCCTATAATAACATCCTTATTTTCGGTTACAGAATAATAAATAAAACTTTGGGGTAAAATTACCCCAAACGGCTATTAAAAGTTGTAGTGTACAAAATAAATTATTTTTGTAGCTTACATGGATATTTTTAATAAAGCATCAACAATTTTAAATAACACTAAAGTGCTTTACGTTAAAAAACTTCATTATTTCATTAAATTACTAATTGTACACCAAATTAACGATCGTTTTACAAAATAACATTTGATATGAAAAGTCTCGTCCGCTCCGGAAACTTATGCACTCAGAAAACTTAATAGGTTATCTTAGGTTTTCTTGTGATGCTGCACCCAAAAAAGGAGCTTCGCAGGGCTCTGTAAACTTAGTTTATCAAACATTTGACTGAATTGATGAGAAATTAATGCATGCGTAACTGACACCCTGGGGTAATTTTCTCACATAGCTAAGCAGACTAGGTGGAAGGTTTTTTAACACCACGTGACTGATAACTTTAGGAGATGACACTACCATCGCAAGAAAAAATACAAGTTGTGCCCCTGGGGTGAAGAATTTTATTACCCCACGGTGTTATTTAAGGGTTAACAAATAAGTGACAACCTATGGTAAATAGTCGTCCCTAGGAATCACGTGAGTCTTGATAGGTGGAAGGGACAAATAAGTATAGACAGATATCAATTAGTGTCCTTGTTTTTCTTGAGCCAGAGATTTTTATCCTATACGCATCATAAAACAACAATCGTTCGTTCGATTGGCAGGGATTCAGAAAAGTCCTGTATTAAGATCTTTCGTTGCTTTTGGATGCTCTAGGATGCTTTAATCAACCCACTTCAAAAAGGAGGATGTCCTCAGTTTGGTCTGGATATTTTCTTTTTATGTAGGTGTACCGATCTCTGAATTTTCTGATCCATTTCTGGAATTCTTTATGTTTGATATGCTTTAATATTTTGCAAGATCGAATTGCTATTATTGCAAGTAAAGACTTAAATGAGCCAGTATACTTTTAAAATAGCGTTCTTAAAGGTAATGAATGATGCATAATATATTAATAATTTTTTACCATGCCATAATAGAGAAAATATCAAAGCAATTTGCAAGTAGCGTCCATGGATGAAAAGATTTGCATTTTAGAAACATCTTATGAGAAGAGTGGATGATTATGTGTTTAGGTAAACAAGTGATAAATAGGAGGGTATAGAGGAAAAGGGAGGGGGCGTCCAAATAAAAGATGGAATGACTGTGTGAGAATAGATATGTAAGAAAAGGTGGAAGTGATCGGATGAATGGTGACAGAGAATGTATGTGCATACAGCGCCGACCCAAACAAATTGAAGTCAGGTAAGAGATGAAGAGAATAATGAGTGTCATAATTTTTTATTTTAGCTTCAATTTTGACACCAGCAGCTTGCAATGTCTTTTTTGGATAAATTAATTTTTACTTTACTTTGTATCTAAAAAAACTTTTGATAAAGAATGAGGAGAGGTTGTAAAGCCTCCAACCTACCCAGGTATCATCATCACAGAGTAAGTTTAAAATTGGAAAGACATAAAATCACGTTATTAATGGACGACCCCTACGTTATTATTTTAAGTGACAAGTCGCCGCGATCAGCATCTTCCAGTGTGCGGTGTAAGAATTCGGACGCTGCATCTGGATGCTAAAAAGCGACTGAATCGCCGGTCACCGATGCTAAAAGAAGCTAGTCTGCGGAGGCCCTTTAATATTAGCTGCGACCCTCTTTGACGAATTAACAATTTATTAGATGCTCGTAAGTATCACAGCATAAAAGCGATTTTAAGACATTATAATTTTACCCGATTACGGCAAAGCCAAAGGAGGGTTATGATTTGACAGGCTATGTATGTGTGTATGTTCATCTGTTCCCTCATAGCTCCTTAGCTACTTATTGGAACTCGACAAATGTGGTGTTGTTAGAACCGTCTTGATCGTCCGCTGAACATAGGCTACGTGACGTGTTACAAAACTCAATGTGGCGCCAAAACGCAAAAACTAATAAGGTATGACTACGGCTCGTATTTTTGTTCTGTTATTGTTTTTTCAGTAATCTTGTTTATTTCAGCATCCTGAAAATCTTGTTTCATACTTTTTCAGCGTCGATTTTTTTGTCGTAGTCGGGTTTTAGTTTTTTTACTTTTTATGACAAAACCTGTTGCTAAGGTAATAAATGATATAAATGTGATATATTTTCGGATTAGTATCAGATGCATTCGATTAAATCATATCAACACATAGTTAAGATGGTGACGATGTCATGCAGCCTTGTCCTGACAAAGAATTGGCGCACAATTTTCCAGCTATAGCTTATATAAGGCTCGAGTGTAGTATAGTTTGGATAATAGATATCTCTTTCTATTTGACAAGATAGACGTCTCGACAAGACACATACGTAGATCACTAGACTGCTCTCCAGTTGCTATGGCAATGGAAAAATTAACATTCGATACAGCCACGGGACTGCGTACTCCAATAATAATGTCTTTAGGGTTCTGCTTTCTGGGGGCCAATTCTCCTATTTTTATATGACATTGATATAATATTTTGAATGGACTCAGAAGCGGTATTCTGATAACCTAATGACATTATCGTATAATTTGAAATAAACAGTTCGTCGTTGACACATATTTTGACACTTGTTTCAATTTACGATCTCGTTACAACTTCGTTCAATTATCAGGATAATTTAGAAGAATACGCTTTTTGTGACGTAAGTATGAGACTGACATGATATCGAAACTATATTTATTTAGCAGAATTGGGCCCCTGGTCTATATTTGGCAGCATATTGGCTTTTTAGTTTTTTCATCATAAGCCTGCCCTGCTATAGTCCACTTCTAGATGTAGGCCTAAGAAGATAAGTTCATACGTCCTCCCCTCCCTTGTAGAAAGGAAGGTTTACAGACAGCGGTAAACATATATAAGCACTTCAATGGTAGCGAATCATTATCTTTGTCTGGAAATACTCATCGCTGTAGCAACACAATCTAGTCCTTGTTTTATATACAAATCACTAGCAAAAGTAATGATAATATTTGTCTTAACATAATTGTGATTGTAGCATTATGATAATTTCATTACAATGGAAAGACAAATAGAATTATGCATTTGACAGCGTTCATGTTATTTTAGATTTATTTCTTTGCGAATACTAAATAAATATCCTAACACATTCTACACAAGTAACGCGTGTAGAAGTCTTTATATACAGGGTGTCCAAGACCCATCGCCAAGCTGAATCCGACTCATTTTGGAAATCATGCTAAGTCATACTAAGCAAAAATAATACCTGGGAAACGATTTTTTTAAGTAGTCACATTTTCAAGCCGCAATCAAAAGTGCGCGCGTGCAATCCTCGAAATACCTTCTTATCCATGGGTGCATAGGACATCATAGAACAAATTGGCGGGGTAAATTCATCGTTTTTGTACCTAATTAGAAAATTTTATGGTGACTTTGAACCTCAATATCTCCTGAACCAATAATTTCCCAGATATAGTGCCGAAGTAAAAAATGTTCCTAATAATTGGTACAATATGGGATCTGTTTGTTAAAGGTCTTTTTACACTCTGTATAAAATAGTTGCTTTACTGGCTGACTAAAAGGTACAGCTGAAAGTACTGGGCGCAAGACGCTGAAATTTGGCATGTATGTTCCTTTGGGATCGTAGGGGTGCATTTCCCGAAATTCCCAAAGCATCGGTCAGATACAGTTTAGTAAAAAAATGTGCGGACGGAGCTGCGGGCAGTTACATAACAGTCTAGCTAACTAAGATAAGTTTTCTACTACTTACCTTCTTTGAATTTTTTTATATTTTTTATAGACTCTCACCTGTATCCCCGAAGGTGTAGGCAGAGGTGTAATATTACACCCACATTTCACCATGAATTTTTAGGTCCCACGGCATAGGGGGCGAGCCTATAGCCGTACCGGGCACATTACCAGACTCCGTGCTGTTACTGAGAATTTCCTAACGGAAAAACCCAATAACACTTTGCCCGATCCGGGAATCGAACCCGAGACCTCCCAATCCCACGCGCACATTTACGCTGCGAGACCAACGAGGCAGCCTAAAATAATTACCTACTTGATATAGACAAATATCATACACAAATATTAGTATGGGCACAAGTCACGAAAGTTTAAAAAAATGTAAAATATTTTTACTTGCTCGGAGCTTCGGCATTGTTTACGCTAGTGGTCACGAGATTATTGGCCTGTGACCGTGACCATGGCCGATCCAAGCCATAATCGCAACGTCGAGACAATATAGGTATTTAAGCATACCTATTTATGCATCTAGACGGAATACGTACCGTATAATAGGACGGAAATATATGAACGTACCAGACATATGCCGCGATAAATGGTAAATATTTACCTACATATAATTACCATAACTAAGTTTATCACTACATAGTATAAAACAAAGTCTATCTTCTGTCTGTCTGTACCTATGTATGCTTAAATCTTAAAAACTACGCAACGGATTTTAATCCGGTTTTTTTTAATAGATAGAATGATTGAAGAGGAAGGTTTATTTGTATAATTGACGCGGGCGAAGCCGCTGGCGACGTCTAGTATATTAATAAAATATTGTATCAACAATATAATTTCAACACGTCTTTGTTACGTAAGGTGACATACAGGCATTGTTTGACACATTATTGTTTCCGATTGTGTAGATGTTACTAAATATACAACAGTGATGCGGTATTTAGCCTCGTGGAGGTATGCGGTATTTGATCAGATCGGAATTACGTGCAAAATTCTTCACGGCAGAATCATGGCACCTGAACTGCATAACGATTTATTGCGATTGTTTGTACCAAATAATTACTGCCGCGGCAGAAAGCATAGGCTTTTCGCCCTACCAGCTTGCCGCACCGTGGCCCGTGCAAACTCGCCTTTACCCCGTTCTCTCTCTCGCCACACTTAGGTAATGCGCTCTTAGTGTCAGACGCACAGAGTGATATTTTCGCAGATGAATGGAAGAAGATATTGTTGGTGTGCATGGAGTTCTGTGAGATGTCTGTGAGTTAGTTGTGTCCTTAATTATTGTAAGTGGCTTCTGGCCGTTCTAATTAAGTAAAATCAAAATAAATAAATGACTGTGGTCATGTGGACATACATGTACTCACGCCTTTTTCCCGTGGAGGTAAGCAGGACCAACGGAAGGCCATTTGTTTCTATCCTTACAAACCTTACGCACCTCCTATACATCCATAACTCTTTTCATACATGCTTGCCACTGCCGGGTGCTTCGGACATTTCAGTTTTCCAAAACGTCCCCCATTTGGTAGACACAAAACGTATTGATATATTATACTTTATCTACTAAGTATTATAAACGTTAAAGTTAGACCATACTGGGAGTATGGGTGAATATTTGCCAGTCTTTAATCGCTTGTATTGTAAGCCAGAATACACACAATAAAGAACAAGAAAGTATCTCCCGTAGATCTACGTTCCAGTGGTTACGGTTTCGGATCATCATTGTCTTGCCCTTGTCCCAATTTATTTGGGGTCGGCGCAGTATATCCTTCACTTCCATACTTCTCTGTCACCAGTCATCCGATCGTTTATCCCTTTATCTTTCATATCTATACTCTCACAGTCCATCCATCTTTTCCTTGGCCGCCCTCTCCCTTTTCGTCCTTCTACATGCATATTCATCACTTTCTTACCTACGTACATCTCATCTCTTCGCATAACATGTCCATACCAGGCCAATCGATTCCCTTTTACCTTTTCATCAATGGGCGCCACTTTCATACTACCTCTAATGTAATGATTCCTAATTCTGTCCATTCTTGTCACTCCACACATCCATCGTAACAGTGTGCGTTCGCGCAGCGGAATGTTGTTGAATTTAAAGATTTTAATTATGCAGATATTTAGTGTATGACCTCGTATAATTGTGTATGGTAAAAAAAAATTTGTGCACGCAGCCATTGTGGAGAAATTCACCAAAAACTGATTCCGCTGGGCGAACGTTGTCCTGGCGGAACTTTTTTTAATCCATTGACTTTAGAAGAAAAGAGATGTGTCCAAAAATTAGTGTGTATTTGTGTGTAATTGTGTATGTATGAATAAAATTGGTGCATGCATAAACTTCGAAGAAATTCAAGTTTCCGCTACGCGAACGTTTGGCCATTAGCTAGTTTTCATATAAAGCGCTTACATAGAGAGCTGTAATTTTTTACATACGTTGTTTTGAATTTGTTTATATTTGTTTAAAAAACAGATTTAGAAAAAATCGTAGGGCTTAAAAGATAAAAATATAAACGTAAAATACGCTTATTAGGTCTTAGTTCTTAAAGTATGCACTTTGGGGTCTAGATTTTCACATTTATACAAACCTTGTAAGTGTCTGCAACATGTTGCCAAGTATCAATGATGTTCCGTTGGTAATTAAAGAGTTATAGGACAATTTACCATGAATAGATCACTGGTTACAAAGCAGTCAAATATCACGACGTTCTAAAGGAATTGCATGGTAAAATGTATGCCAATAATTAGTGTATTCGTTCAACTATTCACATGCAAAATTTCATGTCATTAAATTCAGTAATTAAAGAAAAACAATTGTAATACTGACGAAGCATCGAAAACCTACATAACCCGGCCAAGTTCGGATGGTTACAAAAAAGCGGCCGTGCAATATATTTAGGTAACATCCCAAAATTTACAGTATAATACCGGTATTGAATTGGTATAGGTGATAACACAATTGTTGTTTCAATATAATTTATAGGTCATTTACTTTTGTACACCTACTTTTAAAAACTTACTTTTTAAATGTATTTGACTATGACAGAAAGTAGGTACTATTTACGTAGGTACTTTATTTAAGTACGGCTTGAGACTTGAGATATAATCTAGATATATTATTAAAATTTAAGACAAATATAATTCATACAGCTAATTTCTATTGAAGAGTTCATGGATCAGAATTCTAACTATAGACCTCTTAGGGAAATTAAATAATTACCACATGTAAATACTACTGTTTAGGTAAATATTTATCATATTGTAGTTTATTACACTAACCAATGGACTAGATATGCACGAGCGTTCCCCTTTGCAACTTTAGTGGATCAAACAATCTAATAACTTAAAAAAACTACTTCTTGAATCGATTTTTTTATTGATGTATACCGTTGTACTGGTAGTTAGTGACTTATGTATGTGAGCGTGTTCCCCCGCACCCCACCAAAATATGCAGAATTATTTTGTTCAAAGCGGTACGCTAGTTCTTTGGTTAAATAGTCTAAGTATTGTAGTTATGAATTGATCAAAAATATTCTAGTGTGAAAAAATAGACAACGCGCCGTGCGCAACGAGCGATAGGCGGCTTCCCGCTTGAAACGGTACTTCCATCCTTAAAGAAAAGAGAGGGCAATATGTTTAGTAAACCTGTTTTAGTTAAAACACATTTAAGTCCATTGCTGTCGTTGCAAGCGTTTGTTAACGTTATTATAATTACATAATTATGTAATATGTAATTTAAAATATTTTTGTACACGGATATTTAAATACTTGTTAATTGAAGATTTATTTTTATCGTAGATAGTGGCGTTATTATTTAAAAAATATTTTTAATTCACGAAATGCAATTGTTTTATTTTTTCCTAACGCTTGTGTACGCAACTGTACCATATTAATAAATACTATAATTTCTTAGATATATGGCACGGCCGCTTTTTTGTAGCCATCCGAACTTGGTCGGGTTATGTAGGTTTTCGATGCTTGGTCAGTATTATAATTGTGTTTCTTTAATTACTGAATTTAATGACATGAAATTTTGCATGTGAATAGTTGAACGAATACACTAATTATTGGCATACATTTTACCATGCAATTCCTTTAGAACGTCGTGATATTTGACTGCTTTGTAAACAGTGATCTATTCATGGTAAATTGTCCTATAACTCTTTAATTACTAAAGGAACATCATTGATACTTGGCAACATGTTGCAGACACTTACAAAGTTTGTATAAACGTGAAAATCTAGACCCCAAAGTGCATACTTTAAGAACTAAGACCTAATAAGCGTATTTTACGTTTATATTTTTATCTTTTAAGCCCTACGATTTTTTCTAAATCTGTTTTTTAAACAAATATAAACAAATTCAAAACAACGTATGTAAAAATTTACAGCTCTCTATGTAAGCGCTTTATATGAAAACTAGCTAATGGCCAAACGTTCGCGTAGCGGAAACTTGAATTTCTCCGAAGTTTATGCATGCACCAATTTTATTCATACTTACACAATTACACACAAATACACACTAATTTTTGGACACATCTCTTTTCTTCTAAAGTCAATGGATTAAAAAAAGTTCCGCCAGGACAACGTTCGCCCAGCGGAATCAGTTTTTGGTGAATTTCTCCACAATGGCTGCGTGCACAAATTTTTTTTTACCATACACAATTAAACGACGTCATACACTAAATATCTGCATAATTAAAATCTTTAAATTCAACAACATTCCGCTGCGCGAACGCACACATCGTAACATTCTCATCTCAGCAACATGCAATCGTTTCTCATACATTACATTATATTTTCTATCCCTCGATCGAAGTTTCTACATATCAAACTATTTATAAATATTAATTTATATAAAGAGGTTTTCAAATAAAAACAACAGGAGGTTCCTTATATAAAATAGCATTGTTATGCACGATAGATCGAATTAGTTCTAGCTAATTAAGGCCAAAGAGACTGGAACATGAAGACGGAAGGGTATTAAAACTAATCCGACTACAAGCAAGGGCAAACGCGTTTTTGTTATAATATTAAGGAAACAGTTTTAGTTTTTGTTGAAAATTACTGAATTGGGTTGTTTTAATCTATGAATTATCTAGAATGTACTATATATACAATTTAATATGACTGCACTTATCTGTAAGTATATAATTATATTATGCAATTCTTGCGTTACTGACTGACTGACAGACAACGCAGAGCCAAAACTATTGGTCTCAAGAAGCTAAAATTTGACACGTATGTTCTTTGGGGTAGACTACACTAAAGAGGGATTTCCCGACATTTCCACGGCAACAGGCAGAAACACTTAAATTAAAATAAAATGCGCGAGCATAGCTGTGGTCATACTTGACTTTAAATAAAGCAAGCAGTGAAAGCGCTACCAATGATATCACCTTAGTCAAATTATGGTGTTAGGTGATGTGAGGCAAAGATGAGCATACGTAGGCACGGTCAGCCAAGAAAATGGTCTACTAGTTTTGACAAACTTGCAGTGTAATTAAAATAACGTTAAAAGGTTGAGGTTAGAACTGTCAGAATATTATTTCAAATGAAAATCAACCTTGTTGTTTAATGCAAAATTTAAACCTTAGGATGGTAGACCATATTTTTGGCTGACGTGCCGGACAAAATCATACTCCTGCGCTTCGTCGTAGTCGGCAAAAAGCAAATAAGCTATGCCTAACAGTGATTATTGACCCAACTACCGAATTGGCACAAGTTGAACAACCTGGCAAGGTCTGACCTTGCCAGGTTGTAGTATTCTTTATAATCTGCTTTCATATTAACACAGGGCTTAAAGTCTGCTGCAAATTTTACAACTGATAAAAGATAGCGTAAAGTACGTGCAATAAAGTTGCGGAAATAACTGCAGTATGTAAATAAAAAATATTATTGTAGTGTGGTGAGGACAAACGGTACTGTCTTGTTTGTGTAAAGCTGGCTTCCCACCGTGTGTGGTTTTGTAGAGGGACGAGTACTCCCCCCCCTGTGAGATCTCCACCTTGTCGTGGGGGGGGGGGGGCTCAGTAACCGTGGCTTGGACACCCGCGGTAAAGAGAGATCCCGGGAGTGGACGCTTCGCGTGGGCTTGGAGGGGGCCTGCGCAGGATGCGTCCAAAGGTGCGGGTGTGGGGGACAGTTCTGCCTGTCCCTCGCAGTCGGGTGCGGTCGCGGGAGGAGAGGTGTGTCGGTATTGCGTTGCCGCGCGCCCTATCTCCTGCGACCAAATGGGGGCGCACCATTCGATGCATTGCGGTGGGGCTGCAGAGGAAGAGGAGATGCGGTGTTGTCAGGTTGCCGTCCTCCTTATCCTCTGCGGCCGCTGAGTGTGTTGGCGGCGGAGCAAAACACCTTTATCCGCCGCCAAGGAGGTTGTGGCCTTCGGCATATCCGCCGGGGTGCCAGGGTAGAATGCTAACGCGACCCCCTGGCGCCCCAAGATGGCGTGGAAGTATGCGCTGTGGTTTTAGTGGGTATTATGGCCTTGCACGCCAGCCGTCGAGTCCCACATATAGTATGCGTAAATGCATTTCCACAGAGAGAAAAAAAAAGAGGGACGAGTACTGCAACCCAGCTTCCGGTGTGACTTCAAAGGCACGTCCGACCGCAAAACCACGCACTGTAGAAAGCTAACTCAAGAGACACATTATAATATAGGCTACGAAGTTGAGACATGTCATTCGGTTGGAGGACAGAGTATCATGTTCAAATCCACTCTTACTCTCGAGGGTCTAGTACGAGTTTAGCGGACTCTATCGATAGCTATTCTCCGTTAGTGTCGCTTTTAGAAAATGTATGGAAATTGTTCCCGTCGACTAGGCTATCTTCACCGTGACAATCGTGTGCAATCTCGTACTAGACCCTCTGATGTAGACAAGGAGATAGAGGAGAGTTAAATAAAGGTTGCAAGTTTAGGGCAAGCAAAACCACCGGCGTTTGCTTTGCAGACAAGTAATTGAGGATCGCATATTTATTATGTATGTTTAAATGGTAGTTACTGCACTGTCTATGGTTCTACTACTTAATAAACGTATAAAAGAATACAAGAGAATGCCCGCAGCTACGCCCGCACATGTATTTTTAATTTAACTGTTCTGCCCGATCCCGTGGGAATTTCTGGAAATCCCTTCTTAGTGTGGTCTACGGTCCCTAAGGAACATACACGTCAAATTTCAGCTTACTGTGCCTTAGAGCTTTGGCTGTAGCTTGTCTGTCAGTCAGTCAACGCAAGGATTTTACATATACCTTCAGAATATGTGTGACAGTATGAAATGTGAGTCAGTGGGTATTCTTGAGTTGATCACGAGTATGCAGATGTGTCCCGTCCCGATGTTTATATACAATATACGAAGATAATTAAAACAGACACTAGCAACCTCATTCATCAATCTGTTTATATTTATGATTTTCATATGTGATGTTTATTACACATTTATACTAAATATCAACAGCGGAGTAGCATTCACTTAAGACGAGTCGATAAATATTAGATATGTACATGTGTGTGTTTTTATAATATTCGACATATTTTTTTTATAATTTGTCAGGTAGACCCTAAGGTCTACCATCATATACTTTGTTTTGTACTAGGAAACATTGTCCAAGATTTTAACTATGTATACCAGATCTAAATTTAACAGAGATGCCTTGTAATAAACGCATAATTATACCTAATCACTTTAATTTAGATTAAGGCAGCATCTTACTTCGAACTTATTGTTTCCCATGTCTTACAATAAGCCCTTGCGTACCGATTTTGCCATTTGCCCGATACTTTTAACTCAAACACAATCTTTTTGCAATAAGCAAATATTAAGTAAAATAAATCCCCGATAATTTAAACCCAAATAACCCCAATTTTATTTAAAAGAAAGAAGGTTAATACTTTTATAGCATCGGACCCCAGTATTAAAATTTGAAACAAAACAAATATCTTTGCTTCAGCATTACATTTGAAAAGATAGAACACAGATAACAAATGATTTGTTATCACGACATTTATTTGTTATCTGTACTGACAATCTCGTTGTAAATTGGGTAATTTAAACATTGCGTGCTTAAAAATGTCTATAAAGTATAATTAAGACTGTGTATACTAATTATTCCGTACTCATCAATGTTTTAAAGAATAATTAGGTATTTACTTATTCGTGTGTTTTTCTTTGTTTTTTTTAAATAGACACCTCCCGCACTAGGATTAAATCCTGTGAGACGGGAGGACTTTACAATCATGGAACCAACGGACACACACTACACCCAGTTTTCGTATGTGCAATTTAGACTTCTTTTTTTTTTTAATCCGCAAATGTTAAGGTAGAGGACTGACGCTTTTACTTCAGCAATATGAAAAAAAAACAAAGTATTTATGTTAAATAGCGGAAACAACATAACGGTGACAACATACATATTAAGCTATAGGTAGTAACTATGTTCAAGATATAAAATGTAAACAAACCATAAAATGGTTCTTTTAATGTCGCCTTCGCAAAACAAATAGATTTTGGTTAAATATTCCTAGCGAAAGTCTCAATAAGTTTTTAAAAATACGCCTGTGCCTTTAATTTATAAATGGTACAGAATATTTATAATTTTTTCTGTATTATTCATAAGTATAATAACAAATGCTTATTTTTATTTATTAATTATGCTAATAAACTATTTTACATGATAAAGAATTTGTTATCCTGTCAACTTAAGCATTACACTCAAGGTAACCATTTCGCAAGACCAGAGACCATTTTTAATTAGGTCGAGTTATCCCAATCGATTATCATGCTATCTTATTAAGTTTGAAAATCATTGGTTTCTTTGTTTACCTTTTATTTTTTCGTAATGTTTCGTATAGTATAGTTACTAACATTTTAATATTGCTGATTTGACAGATATCGCAACGCAGGCTATGATGCTAATTCTTCCTACTTTCCTTCTTTTTATGATTCTGTCCATATTACGAATTATCGTTTCTCAATAAAGTATAAAAAAATACATATTCTACAATAGAGAAACCCTTACTAGCAGAACGAAACTTAATAGTAGGCATTCTGTTACGCTGAAATTCGAAGCGGTGAAAATCTCTAGTTGAACCGGCATATACTCGGAAATAATAATAATATTTTTTTCATAATCCGTGTGGTAAGAATACGGAATGTCACCAACCAATATCATCCCATGGGTGTCGTAAGAGCCGACAGAGGGAGCATATTATGCAGAGAACAGCACTGTGAGAGAAGGAAAACTTGATACAAACCCTATACCAACCCGTTTGCCAGCGTGGTATAGTAGGCCAATTCTTCCTTTCAAAGGAGAGGCCTAGTCCAGCAGTGGACTGTTAAAGGCTGATGATGTGATACTCGGAAAACCCAAGGCTTTATTCACTAGCCATATTAATAACTTATTGAAACTGGATGAGACTCTTGATTTGTTTAGCGACAGGGAACCGAGACTTCTAACTGCTACTATACGTTACTTGGAGGGTATTTCTACTCCAAGTACAATTTGTTACCAATAATTCTATTTTTATATGTTATTTATTTTAATTTTTGTTTCTTTGTTGTATCCTTTAAATATATATTTTATGTAAGTGTGTTGTACCTAAATTTATTTACTTTGCTATTTTAACTATTATGCTATTTTAAGATACAATATGTAATTATTAGATTTACTATTATGTACTTGCCAATAACTTATACGTGTGGTGTTACTGTTAGTGTAAGTTGGTAATTATTAAATAAATTAATAAATAAACTACTTCAGTAGTTATTTTTCAGAAATTCTTACACCAGTTTAAAGTTTCAAAACCGATGTACCTGCACCTGTTATATACGCCTAAATATAGCTTTATGATTCAACAACTCTGCAATGTAAAGTAAAAATATTCAGTTAATATAATCATTTTTGATGAGCCATCAATCTAGTAGATTTATGTCTTGTAAATATTTCAACAACTTCAACATTAATGCTAAGCGTCGACTGATCGGCATCGTACGCATCGGACGCATCGCATTTTTTTTCATACTGCGTCCACTGTATCGGCACCGATCGAATTGCCGACGCAAGTACCAGTGATCGTATATGTATTTTTGAGAATGGAAGAAAGCGAAGAAGAACACTTTGTCGTTATTGCTTGTTTGTTAGTAGAAGAGGAAGAAAATGCAAACACATCTAAAAAAAGAAAACAAAATGTCTAGATACACGACATTCGGTGTGACGTCATCGGCACGCATCGCAAAAGTTGCCTCTCGGAGCATCCGTGTCGGCATTGCCGATGTGCGATCCGTACGATGCGGATCAGTGGACGCACTTGTATGACTTTCTATACAAAGAATACTACGATCCGAAAAATGCGATGCGTCCGATGCGTACGATGCCGATCAGTGGACGTTTAGCATAATGGTTATGTATAGTTCTTCCAACACGTCCTCGTAAAACAGTTGGTGGTTGGTTGGTGGAAAGAATGGACGACAGTTCGGTATTTTTTGCGTGGACTGCGATAGGCTGGTTGATGGTTATGTCCTCAGCAACTGATATTTGCTCACTTGAAGAACATGTGACATTTAAAATAAGTACAGAAGCATACCATAACTAAAATAAACAGCGACCACGCTCGGTGTAAGACTGGCAGTCTCTCCGCGACCACGCTCGGTGTAAGACGAGCGAAACGTCGGTAACAAATAGGTATTTATACCTTAAATAAGTTAAGTTAACGCGATTAAGACCCGCTAAATTAATTTCTATGATGTATACAAATCGCGAAAGTTTAAAATCGATTAAAATAAACTATTCGCGTTGTGTTTATTTATCCGAAGGGTTTAAGGTCGACTAGTGGTCCTTTGATTACGAAAATAGTACTCGATTGCCGTGACAAGCTAGTTTATAACGTGTCGATTTTATATGAATATGCAATAATAAATAATAATAAACGATCTTGTTGGGATCGCGGGCAGCGGATGGATGTGTGTGGCTCAGGATCGGTCTATGTGGAGAGCCTTGGGGAAGGCCTATGTCCAGCAGTGGACGTCTTTCGGCTGATATAATGAATGCAATAATGAACATCGCAAATTATTTCTTCGGTACAGAGACATTTTACTTCTTTTTACAGAACTAAGGCCAGGCCGTCTGCTGCCTGCCCGATCGAGATAAACTCAAGAACTACTCAAGAGATTTTCGTGCAGTTTGCATCCATGGACGATAAGTACTAAGTAGTGTGTTTATGAAAACGCTTTAGAAGTATAACTTGTATTTTTTATTTATTTATAGACTCACGCCTGTATCCCCGAAGGGGTGGGCAGAGGTGTAAATATTACACCCACATTTCGCCATGAATTTTTAGGTCCCACGTAATAGGGGGCGAGCCTATTGCCGTTACCGGGCACATTGCCAGACTCCGTGCTGCTACTGAGAATTCGGAAAATCCCAGTAACACTTGCTCGATCCGGGAATCGAACGCGGGACCTCAGATCAGCAGTAACATTCGCTATCCACTGGACCACGGAGGCAGTCACTTGTATAAGTTTATAATTTTTCAAACAAAAAGGTAATTGCCATTAATATTCTTCAACATTGTAAACCATCGTGCTCTAAGCTTATAGTATAAAATATCATATATACAGGTATTATAAATCATACCTTAATATTAATCACGAGCATAAAGAGCCCAGTAATTACGATTAAACCTAACGTTATAATACCGGCGAAACCTTCACGGGGTCATTTATAAACGAAATGTTTGCGGTGAACCTTGACAATGGCCGCCTGAGTCAGCCATGCGAACGTAGCTAGGCAACAAGTAGCCAAAACTCAAGCTAGGCTAGTTAATCTATCTGTCTGTATATTATAAAATTCTTGCGTTACTGACTGACTGACAGACATCGCACAGCCCAAACTACTGGGCGCAAGCAGCTGAAATTTAGGATCTACTAAGAAGGAATTTCCCCAAAATTTCCAGGGGAAAGGAATTAATAATAATAATAATTTATTTGCATTAACTGTTGTACAATGTAGATCTTAAAGTAAATAGAAGTCCTTACACTCATTCGCTGATGCGGCATACAAATATATTTCATGTTAAAAATAGGATTTAAAATATCTTAATCATTTAAAATCTAATTTCTATTGATAAATTCAGTAACAGAATAAAATCCTTTATCCAATAGCCAACTTTTTAAACGCCTGAAACATAATAATATACAGTCTGGAAACTGTTTTATGTCTTTTGGTATCTTATTATAGATTTTTATACACATATTATAGCAGCTGTTTTTGGAATAATGTTGTGTTTGGAACTATTGGTACAACTAATCTATCTGGATCCCTTGTATTTCTCGGAAACACATCCCTAGCTTTTCTGAATAGATATATTTAATTAAACAGTTAAACATTAAAATTGCGGACGTCCTCTAGCATTTATTATAGATATTAAGTGCCCTTTTCTTTCTGTCTGTCTGTAAACAAACTAACGCGATGAATTCAAAAACTACCGAACGGTTTCTTGTATGGTTCTTGCCAGTTGATAGTGTTTCCTGTGAAAGGTTTACGTGTAGAATTCACGATGGCAGTGTCGCGGGCGAAGACCAGATATTCTTCTAAATCTAAATGTTAAGTCATATAAAAAGTAATGCTAGATACTGGCGTATCCATTTCTATGTATCTATTTACAAAAAAAGTATTTATGTGTATGCTTATAAATTGTCTAGCATCCATAGGACATCGCTGGAGTGATGTAGTTAAGGAGGACCTTCGGCAGCTTCAAGCCATTAACTGGCAAGAAACTGCGAAGGATCGGGTGAAGTGGCGAGCTCTCATATCGGAGGCCAAGACACACTTTGGTTCGCTGAGCCATCGGAGTAAGTAAGTATCCATAGGATAAGTTGGGAGAAAATAAACAACCCGTCATCGTCATAGTTTAAACGGAGCTTTATAACTTGGCGACCTTTAATTTATTGTATAAATAAACAAAGATATAACCTTCCCCGTAAAATTTATAATGCCGAAATTCATGTTTATTATCTTCAAATTAATCTGCGACCGCCTCATACAAATTATCGTTTTGCAAAAAGGGATAATACATACATAGATAGGTATGTATTCTACAAATTTCAAATGATCTGACTTTTTTTAACAGTGTACATTTTTGACTAAATATTTCAGAGACCTGCTAAACAAAAGAGGCAGTAAGTATATCTTATACTAATACTAGAGGATGCCCGCGGTTACACACGCGTTATTTAAGGCTACTGCTCTGATCCCGTCGCTCAGTGTAATGTTATATAGCCTATAGCCTTCCTCAATAAATGGGCTATCTAACACTGAAAGAATTTTTCAAATCGGACCGATAGTTCCTGAGATTAGCGCGATCAACCAAACAAACAAACTCTTCAGCTTTATGTATTAGTATAAGATATATAGAGTGCATCCAAACCGCAGTTACTATTTGTTTGGAAACATTTACAAACACGACAACATTCAATAAATTTTAGCAACAATTTATGGAGTTACCTCGAGTGTTTTGTTATAGTTTGTGTGCTAACATTCTGCAATGCTGCTCCACAATAAAAATAAGAACATAACTTAGACATAATAATTAATTTTTTTGACAGTAGTCAATTGTCCCGAAATATAAGTACAATACTCTCTGTAAAAACCTGACTAGTATATACTTGACTATAAGAACATAATACCTACTATATGAAACATAAGTGCCTAAGGTCAACCCCCAAACTGCGTAAACACAACCGTATGTTTACTAAATGACATAGCATCAGCCTGAAAGCTGCCATCATAATAATTTGGGCGAGGCCTTGACGTCAGAGCCTTAATCGAATCGACCTCAAGATGTTGTTAGTCTGGAAACGCAAAGGTTTCAGACGCTAGTTAGGTATGTTTTGCCAGTTGAAATTTTTGGATTAAACATTACCAAATTGGTGGAAACTAATATCTGAAAGGTCCATGTAAAACTTCGCCATCCATGAGTATTGTAATTCTTTTTTATAGACTCACGCCTGTATCCCTGAAGGGGTAAGCAGAGATGTAATATTACACCCACATTTCGCCATGAATTTTTAGGTCCCACGTAATAGGGGGCGATCCAATTGCCGTGACCGGGCACATCACCCACCTCCGTGCTGCTACTGAGAATTCGGAAAAACCCAGTTACACTTTTGCCCGACCCTAGAATCGAACCCGGGACCTACGGACGACCGATCAGCAGTCGCATACGCTATCCACTGGACCACTGAGGCAGTCTGGACCACGGAGACAGACTGAGTATTGTAATTTTTCAATATTTGGTGATGTATAAAGTCTATGTAGTGACGGATAAAGAATACCTACGAAATGTCACTATCCTATGTCAAACTGTGTCATATAGGTACATCAGGTTGTGTGCATCAATCATCATCATTTTCAATATTCGAACTATAGATAGATCTGTAGATTTAGATTCGTGTTTGACATATTTTGTATGGAGCTTATGTCAAAAGCTGTCAAAAACGAATCTTAAATCTACAGATCTATCTATATTTCGAATATTGAATTCCGTAGATCGTGAGTGGCGCCTTAGGAAAATAAACGAAGCAAATATTACCTTCGGGAAGAGACTGAAAACTCTACATTAAACCCTATAGACCTATACAAACACGTCTGGCCTGCTAATGGCTTAAAATTCTATTGTGACACAAATTAGGAGATATCTATGCACAAAAATGAACTGAAAAGGCTCTTTGATTATGTGGATAAGGTGGTAACCATTCAGCCAGAAAATATTTTCAAATATGAAAATACATACATAGTCTCACGCCTATTTCCCCAAAGAGGTAGGCAGAGGTGTATTACTACACCCTCTTTTCGCCAGATATATTTTAGTCCCACGTAATAGGGGGCGAGCCTATTGCCGTACCGGGCACATTACCAGACTCCATGTTGCTTCTGAGAATTTCCTAACGGAAAAACCCAATAACACTTTGCCCGACCCGGGGATCGAACCCGAGACCCCCCAATCCCACGTGCACATTTATGCCGCGAGACCAACGAGGCAGTCAACATATGAAAATAAAGGCATTTTATTCATTATCATTTTATTTTATGTATTTGTTAACCATCTCTTGAAGTGGACATTTATCATATCAATGAATGAACTGCAACTGTCATTATTTAAAAACAAACCGAGACATAGTATTGTCTTACCATCAAAACAACAATGTTGTTATTGGAATTCGATACGGACGGCGAAATGATGAAAGCGATCGACTCACTACTACGGCTATACTTGCGCTGTAGGTTTGACTTCGCTTTAGACAAAAAAAGTGAATCACCAGTTTGAGATCCAGGATCCTGTTTTTAGGAGAGGCGATTTATTCAGGCTAGGAAACATGATTAAAGAAGCATGTGCAAGGGGCACATGGTTCTTTAACAAAAAAATAAGTATGATCACACTTCTGCAACGGTACCAAAACAATCCAAATAAAACCATTGTCAAAGTCCATAACATTTTATTGGAAGCAGAATATACCAACCATATCCATCCAGACTAGAACATTACACCTACCAATATTAATTCTCATCAAACCCGTAGAAATACATAGAAAACCCTACAAACAACGGCAAGTAAATCTACAACCTTGGGACTTCGGAACGAGTGAAATTCAGTGACCTTTGACCTTGGAGAGGTCACTGAAGGGGCCATTTGGCGTGTTAATTGTACAGAACCGAGTTAGACGAAAATATAGCTGAATAGAGTGATTTGTACCGCTCGTTATCCCTATTTCTTAGACGAATTTGGTCACAGTAGGACTTTAATTTAAGCTATTGTTAATATAGGTACTAACTATGGATAATATATCATATAATATATAACCTTCAGGTCTCGTCTATGACTCGGTTTCCACGGAGGGGGGACTCCTTTTATCTGGTTATAGTTATAGAAAACTGCATAATCTTTGAGGGTAGGTACCTATGCAGCTTTGTATTGCAAGGTAAAATGTGGAATTCCGTAGTACACCTTACCCAGTGACCTAAGGATATTAATTTTATCGCTCGCAAGTAGAAGTTTTAGTTAATTTACTACTACTTGTTTATTATTAGTCTTATTACCCGTTTTCATTTATATGGCAAATCATCATCATCATCCTAAGCCTTTATCAGTCCACTGCTGGACTAGGCCTCTCCTTTGATGTACGTTTGCCCAGCACGGCCCCCCTAGAATTTGCATCGTAGGTATGCACAATGGAAGGTACTCACCTTCAGGAGTATATGTACCGGTTTCTTTTTCAATGTACCTCTCTACTTTTAAAGAAATATGCAACAAAAGGGGGCCGTGCCAGCCAAACGTTTTCAGCACGGCCCCCTTGTAACTTGAAAAATATATAGTGTATTAAAAAGTTTCTTAACCTCGAAGAATGTACCTTATTAACATGTTATATGTACCGCAGCAGACATTGTAAATTCGTAATAACAAATTATATATCGATGTGTATAGGGGGCCGTGCTGGAATAAAAAATGATAAGAAAATATCTCAAGAAGACAACACAACCTTAGCCAAAAACTATTGAAATATAACTGGTGTTTGCTAAGTAACATATGTACTGCATTGTTTTCTCATAACAATTGCTCATTTTGGAAAATAAACCAATTTTAGTTCATTCAGCACGGCCCTCTATGGACGCCTTTATCTTTTTAAAAATGACATGTTTCTTTAGGAAATTCGACTTGCTGAATTACATATAGGAGTACATTCGTTCCAAATGAAATGCAACTCAGCAGTGTTAGAATTTCAAAAGATAAATTGGATAAAAAATAACCTATATTACAACTGATAGGGTGACCATGATTCCATAATATCCGCTACACAATATTATTATGATACGTCATAAAACTTGTCACGTTCTCTGACGGTGCTATGCAGCTGCCCCCCCTCATAGATATTCAAAACGCTACCAATTTCTTTTCTCAAAACTTTTCTCATTTTCCATATTAACTTGCCCGCCCCCCTAAGCCATCGGCTGGCGTCCTTGCCCCCCTTCCCATTAGGCAATCGGCTGGCGATGTCCTTGATATTAAAACTTATAAAATTTGCTAGATAATCTTTGCAAGATAATCATTCAGAACCAAGGAATACGTCGAATTTCTTGTCACCGTGTATAGATAAATGTAGAATAAATACTGCCATATATAGTCTAAGCCTTACGCATTCTCGGATGTCAGACTGACTTAAAAGCTTTGTACTTAAGCTATAAATCTGGGCACTAACAACCTCACATCAACAAAAAATGTCGGTACACTAGGACGCATTACCAGTGCTAGAACGACACCTGCAAATTCATGTTCGGCTTCATCACCTGTGTATGGCTATGGATCACACGAAAGAGGCAAATATACAAATGGAGTTATTTTAAAATTTCGTATGGCTATTCACCAGTGGAGAAAAATACAGCCAATACGCGCCTCTTCTCGACGAAATGATTTAAAGACGCCATGCTTACTTAATAAAACTTTCAAAACCGTTCCCATATATAAGTGCAAAAGCTTTGGAAATATTTTAAATTTTCGTGCACTATTTCTTTTAAAAATTATAATAAAAATGACAATGGAATTACCTTCCACGGCAAATATACGCAGTGCAACGCAACGGTACGGATTCAAGATGCTGAGAAGACAGATAAAAGTCGAATTTCTTTATGAAATACTCGACTAAATAACTGTAAGAATGAAATAAGAAAGAACATTCGTTGGATTCCTTACATGAGACGAAAATTATCAAATAATTTAAAAGCAAAGATGGCAACTTTTGTTCATAAAAATTTGGCACGTCGCACAATGAGTTTCAGAGACACCGATCCGCCTACATTGCCTTCTCTTGGAGCACTGAGGATAATGCGTCATGATTCAAGTAGTCAATATTGGTATCACAAAAATGAAATAATGTCTGTGATAATTCGAGCTCAGACCATCCAGTACTCTAACATTATACAAGAAATACTGATGAAGTCAACATTACATGTACACTATTGGTTAAAAGAACAATTAAATTATTACAGGCACTATTCTAAAGTACATAGGGTGCATAGGGTTCCCACCAAGAACTTAGGGTCCCAAGCCAACCTCACCTGCAAGTGGTGCACCTGCCGAAAAACGGACGAGGCTCTGGCAAACAAAATATCCCGATAAGCGGCAATAGGCTCGCCACCTATTACGTGGGATCAAAACACTGGCGAAAATTGGGCGTTTAATATGCCTCTGCCTATCCCTTCGGGGAAACAGGCGTGAGTCTATGTATGTATGTACTATTCTTAAGTAGTTGTTATAATAATCATTTCATTAGATGCTACTGGTTCTATTTGTAAACCCAACAAACTATCCAAATCTTATTTGTATACGTGGTATTATTAACTGCTGGTAAACATTTCAAATCTCTCCCTGTCGCACAAATGGTTAGCAATTCTCATACAAAAGACACTATTGCAGATTAGTTATTTAAATGGGCAAAGAACATCGCCCTTTCTGTAGAAGTTATTACTGATAACTCATCGGCTTTTATTGCGGCTATTATTAAAATGTTTCATAAAATTTGATACAACCAAGGATTATTTAGATGCTTCTTTTAATGCACAAGAAGGTAATTTTAATAGTTTCTCTAATATAAAAACGACGATTTAGTTTTCAAACTTCGCTGTACCAAACGTAAAGAAGTACATACAATTCCATATTGTTAAATTACATTACCTACATGAAGCTAATAAACTGATTTTATAAACTTTGCTTTATGAATGTATTTGCTATACTTATGAATTGTGCCAAGCAATCTCCTTTCAAGGTCAATACATTACTGCAAATAAATTAACTGCACGACTACTAAATTTATATATGTATCTTATGCTCGCAAAAATGTAACTGATCACTAAACCAAGAGTAAGTCTAAGAGTGAGTCTAAGAGAATCCGCAATACCATCGCCACCTTATAAATTATAGCACCGTCAGAGAACA
Source organism: Euclidia mi (assembly GCA_944739405.2). Taxonomy (NCBI): domain Eukaryota; kingdom Metazoa; phylum Arthropoda; class Insecta; order Lepidoptera; family Erebidae; genus Euclidia; species Euclidia mi. The sequence goes on from OX123206.2 coordinate 36,541,515, forward strand.
AGACAAGTTTTAACAGATATTATTTATGATAAATAATAATATTATGTAACGGATATTATGGAATCATGGTCACCCTATCAGTTGTAATATAGGTTATTTTTTATCCAATTTATCTTTTGAAATTCTAACACTGCTGAGTTGCATTTCATTTGGAACGAATGTACTCCTATATGTAATTCAGCAAGTCGAATTTCCTAAAGAAACATGTCATTTTTAAAAAGATAAAGGCGTCCATAGAGGGCCGTGCTGAATGAACTAAAATTGGTTTATTTTCCAAAATGAGCAATTGTTATGAGAAAACAATGCAGTACATATGTTACTTAGCAAACACCAGTTATATTTCAATAGTTTTTGGCTAAGGTTGTGTTGTCTTCTTGAGATATTTTCTTATCATTTTTTATTCCAGCACGGCCCCCTATACACATCGATATATAATTTGTTATTACGAATTTACAATGTCTGTTGCGGTACATATAACATGTTAATAAGGTACATTCCTCGAGGTTAAGAAACTTTTTAATACACTATATATTTTTCAAGTTACAAGGGGGCCGTGCTGAAAACGTTTGGCTGGCACGGCCCCCTTTTGTTGCATATTTCTTTAAAAGTAGAGAGGTACATTGAAAAAGAAACCGGTACATATACTCCTGAAGGTGAGTACCTTCCATTGTGCATACCTACGATGCAAATTCTAGGGGGGCCGTGCTGGGCAAACGTACATCTCCTTTGAAAGGAGGAATTGGCCTACTATACCACGCTGGCCAAACGGGTTGGTATAGGGTTTGTATCAAGTTTTCCTTCTCTTACAGTGCTGTTTTCTGCATAATATGCTCCCTCTGTCGGCTCTTACGACACCCATGGGATGATATGGGGTGGTGACAATCCGTATTCTTAATCCGTCACCACACGTGGCAAATAAATAAAATAAATTCAAAGTTTAGCTCTCTAGTGCTAGAGTGTCGCCGAAGAACTTCGCCAAACTAGAAGGAATCCTTGTAGGATTACTACGAAACCCTAAACAGCGTGCAGCGAGAACATCTTTTACAAATTTCTTAGCGTAATCAAGTTTCTTCTAAGTTCCCAAATAAACACACCCAGTTGTCAATACATCCACGTGTGTAAGAAGCCACAAACCAAAATAGATCGCTCCGATAACAGTTCAAGATCATCAGTCGTCGGTAGTCGTAAATTACCGACGACGCCACATCTTGTAATTTAACTTCTTTATTGCAAATTGTAAAGCTTTTGTACACATATGTACTTATTACGTATTCAGAGGGCCATTTTTCTTTTTGCAGAGCCTGTTTGTTATATGTTTATAGAGGGTGTAAAAAGACCTTTAACGAAATCTGAAATCCCGTATTGTACCAATCATTACGAACATTTTTTACTTCGGCACCATGCCTGGGAGACTACTGGTTCAGGAGATTGAGGCTCAAAGTCAATATGCAATTTTTTTCTAATTAGGTACAAATTCGATGCAGTTACCCCGCCAATTTGTTCCACAGATGTCCTATGCACCCGTGGATAAGAAGGTATTTCAGGAATTGCACGCGCCCACTTTTATTTTCAGTTTAATTAGTGCGTCTACTTAAAAAAGAATACATTTCTCCAGAATAATTTTTGCTTAGCATGACTTGGCATGATGTCCTGAACGAGTAGACTTCGGCTTGGTGATGGGTCTTGTTACAACCTATATAATACTAGTTGAGCCGCTCAGTGTCACCCGAAGGTTCATGAAGGCTCAAGTGATGAGCATGATGATTTGTTCTGCGTCTGGGTGTAATTTATCTTATATACCTATGCATTTTAAGAATATATGTATAAGTATGTTTATCAGTTATCTTGTTACCATAGTACAAGCTCTGCTTAGTATGGCAACATTTGTTACCGTGTGTAAGTTGTTGAATATTTTATTAATATTTCGTTTAGATTTCTCCGAACTAATTTATATATTATTTTGCTTTATATCATAACGTAGAAATTAAGAACAATAAGAAGCAAAATGACTGACTGCACTGCCTCGCCGCTTATGACTTCATCGAGTGTTGTGGGTTCGAATTCCACACGAGACAACACTTTGTGTGACCCATAAATTGTTGTTTCCCGACTGGGTGTTCATTGTATTCATTGTTTGTAAAGTCCAGCGCGACACAGGATTTATGCCTAGTGTGTTATTAGTAGATTAGTGTAGTAATTTTTTTACAACTCCCATGTCTTTAAAAAAGAAAATAGTTATACACTAAATACATAATTTGCGTACCTACTAAAGAAGCTTATACACGTGTTCCGTCTCGTGAAGAGACAACTCCAGACGTCAATTTGGCAACGTTTGAGATCCAGACACGTGTCTAAACACGTTATTTATTTTTCTGCAGAAGCTTTGGGTTTAACGAACTAAATAGTAAAACGTTTCACAAGAAATATAATAAGAGTTATTTCTGTTATACAGTGAAGTCTTTACAAGGTAATCCCTACATTTGTAAAGTTCGCAAATACGTAGTCATTTTAAAATTTCCTTAGTACCAGGCGAAGTATAGCAAGTATCTTCTTTTTTAATTTAAAAGCCTAGCTCTTGTTTCGTGCTCTTTCTTTGACTTTTTGACACGACCTGACCACAACTTTCCTTAAATTCTTCAAGATAGGTAGGTAATAATAAGCTTTAAAAAAATGTTTCCTCAATACACATGACTGACAATATTTCACTGTAAAATTGGGGTGATAATTTTTGAAATAAATTAAGAAAACCAAATATATATATATGTGAATATATAAATATGAGTAACCAACGAGTAAACCCTAGAGGATGTCCGCAGCTACGATCACGCTTTTTTTTTAAATGTAACCGAATCTTTTTGATCCCGTGGGAATTTTGGAAAATCCTTAGATTACTAATATACGTAATACGGTCTCTGAGACACATACATGCCAAACTTCAGCATTTTGCGCCGAGTATCTTTGGCTGCGCATCATCAGTCAGTAACGGAATCGTATGTATACAGAAGATAACAAATCTATTTTATCTTCTGTAAACTAGGTGTGATCTCGTGGCAGTCGCCAGGTGATCACACCTAGCCTGCTCAAAGACTCTTCTTTTTTTGCATTCTCATAATGAGAGAAGGGGCTTGTGCCGAGCATTGGGACAGATTGTAGACAAAGCTGATGATGATGATGGGACCCAAGTCTTACTTTCAGTTCTCAGTTATGTATATAAGTCGGAATACCTATTCATGGAAGTCAGTATTATATAATTTATCTCTATGTACAAACGACACTGCGCATTTCAATGTTTATTTACGACACCAGCATTGTTCTGATGTAAGTAGGAACATGTGTATGAGAATTTGTTTTATTTAAACATTACTTTCATTTACGCAAAATGTGTAGAGTATTTATAACACTTTAAATACAATTTGTTTCCAACAGGAACTGTAATTCACTAGAGGCGATTAAGGAAAAAAGAAGTAGCCAATAGAATATGTGCGAAGGGTTGATAAACTCAATATCCTCTATCTATCTATCGTCACGCCTGTCTCCCATTGGGGTAGGCAGAGACCATGGAACACCAAATGCTCAGGTTCAAACACACTCTTTCGCTTCCTCGACATTCATTAACCTTATCATACATGCTCGCTGGTTATGGGCACTTTTAATTTGGCTCTTTTTTAGTACGTCACCTATTTGGTCGGCGTACGCCCGTCTCGATATCCCCTATACTGGCCTATACCAACCTGTCTGGCAAGCGTGATATTATATTATAGAAAACCTAATCCTCCTGTTGTCTAAACAATGCTATTGTGGTGCTTTTCCTACAGTGGACTGCGAAGCGAAATTATGAGAAAATACCATTTTTTATTTGAATAATAAAACATGATAGTAAGCCGCAATAAAACTAGAAGAAACTTGCATTTTAAACCGGAAATCCCATATAACTTACACACTCATTGCTAAAATAAAGACCTAATTTCCTTAAAGATAAAGAAACAAGACCTTGCAACAAGTACGTAAACATTGCTGTACATGAATTTCGCCGACAGTCGCGTGATAGAAGCGTCAAGCCGGCATGCGTGCTCAATGGTAATTCTTGAATCGAGCACACTACCTCCTCAGCATTCAATTGTAATTCACTTATTAGGTATGTAATACGGGTATGAATGTGATGTTAATAATTGTGTATTGTAAACATCACAAATTCACTATTACCCGATAAACATTAAATCATCGGCATAATAATATTCATAAAATTATTAAATTCATAAATTAGTCACCATTTAACATGTTACTCAAAATCATGTAGGTTGGAATATTTAAAAATCTTCGTTCTATGAATAGACATCCTTTCATAGGAATAAAATAGACAAAGGAATTTTTAAGAAACGAAATTATTAAATCTATGAGGTACTTGAAATGCGCTGATTTCAAACTATGAAGCATGCAAGCTTCGAGCGACAGCAATCATCTGAAAAAACCAATCCTATAAAAAGCTTCAATAAAAAATTTAGGAACATAATTTTCTTTACCACATTAAAAGTCCATCAGATGTTATTTTAATGTTTATCAGCATAGTCTTACCGTGAGGCAGATACTGTTTAGACGTCTACGCTATGGTATTTGGCCACCGTTACACACACGTGAAGATTCACGTCATAGGACGTTTATGTTTAAAAATAATCGTAAAAGCTACATATTTATTTTAAGATTCTACATCCGATCTGCGATGTTATTAAAAATAAATATAGCTGTCAGAGGAATTCTATGTAAACAAAAATACCAATACGGTTTCTTTTATATTTTTTTTTTTCTTTATAGTAATAGGCGGAAAACGAGCAGACGGATCGTCTGATGGTAAGCAATTACCGCCGCCCATGAGCACAAGCCAGACCAGAGGAATTACAAATGCGTTGCCGCTCCTTGGGTTTGGGAAAAGGAATAGGAGGAGGAGTGGGTTGAGGGAGAAGAAATAGTGGATTTGGCCTCCGGCACTCTCAGTCACCGAACGAAATGCAACAGTTGACACCTATTATCAAATTCACTAAACATGTTTAGGCAATTTTATAACACGTAAACTAGACAACATTTTGAATTTTGTATTTTCTTTGGTGGAATGACAATATACGCAATTTAGCTGGTAGCGGCTGGATACGAAAAACCGAAAATCGGGCTCAGTGGCGTGCCATTGGAGTGGCCGATTTCTAGCAGTGGACTATCATATGGCAGGGTGATGATGATCTAAATTTTACACAATGTGTATACTGGGTGTAAGGGACGGTGTACCGAAAACTGATACCAGTGATTCAGTACATTATACCGAGACCCTTGGCGGTCGTATTAATGAATGAAATATGAATGAAAATATTAAAAATTATATTAGATTACAAAATATTTAGCATTTAATTTATTAAAACTTGATAGTTTTATTATATAAAAAAAAAAATAAAAAATTGCTGCGGTAGCCCAGTGGTGTACGTAACGGACTACCGAGACCATAGATTATACACTAATAACTAGAGATAGATACGCCACTCTTGAAACAGTTTTAAAAAACGATGTACTGTGTCCGCTAGATGGCTCTGACGCCTTTTATAAGCGTGGCGTAAAAATAAAATGTTTAATTTCAGTGTTAATTAATAAGTAAATGACAACTATTATGTAAAATAATAAGCAATTTAAAAGTTAAAAAATATTAAAATCACAAAAAGTAAAAACTAGTATCTTACAAAGCGTGGTTTTGATCCACGGACCTCTAATCTATAGGCACAGCACGCTTCCACTGCACCACGGAGCTCTTGGCAAATTTGGCGAAATTACCGTTCAGTTATTGCTACAGATATTTCTAGATATAAAAGCTAAAATGGCATTCCCGGGGCGCTAGATGGCGTTAGTTTGTATGGATAATTTTTAATTACGGGATTGTAGGGAAGTTTCATAGGCCTGACCGAGACGATGGTCTCGGGTTCGATCCCCAGGTACCTCGGGCACACACCTCTGACTTTTCGAAGTTATGTGTGTATCAAAAATGTTAATTATCGCTCGCTTAATAATGTGCCCGGTAGATGGCAATAGGCTCGCCCCCTATTACATTGGGACCGAAACATATCTGGCGAAGTGTGGGTGTGTAATACACCTCTGCCTACCCCTTCGGGGATAAAAGGCGTGAAGATATGTTATATATATGTTATGTTATGTTTTATTATTTGCCTTTCTTGTCGTGACATATCATCGCAAAATCCAAGTTACTGATACTAGAAACATTACATTAGCGGAACCCTTTAATGATATGGGCACCCACTTATTAAGGATTTACTAATCTTATACTTAGAAACCTGATGGGAGTGAATAAAGCAAGAGAGGTATGTCAGGATCGTTGCAAATGGCGTTCCGTAGTCTCTGCCTGCCCCTCCAGGAAACAGGCGTGAGTCTATGTATGTATGTATGTATGTAATATTATACTAATATTATAAAGCTGAAGAGTTTGTTTGTTTGGTTGGTTGGTTGAACGCGCTTATCTCAGGAACTACTGGACCGATTTAAAAAAATATTTCAGTGTTAGATAGTCCATTTATCGAGGAAGGCTGTAGGCTATATAACATCGCGCTATGAGCGACGGGAGCAGAGCAGTAGCCTTAAATAACGCGCGTGTAACCGCGGGCATCCTCTAGTATAATATAACCGCTGAATTCAATATTCGATCTATCCATTTTTTGTGATTTTAGATTCATTTTTGACATACATTTCATGCAAACATCTATACACATAGATAAAATTGGAGTGTCTGTTTGTAATATAAAAATAACTGCTTTTTACTTTATGCATATGGATGTATACACGGTCCATATACCGAAATGACAATTTTTGTCTGTCTGTCTGTTTGTTCTCGCTAATCTCTGGGACGACTGGACCGATTTTGACGGGACTTTGCTGATGCACCAAGGAGTAACTTAGGCTATAAATTATGTTACTATAAGTTATGGGATACAGGCATCCCTGAAGGGGTAGGCAGTGAGTCTAAAAATAAAATAAATTACGTTCAGAAACATACAAATGTGTCTATAGATTATATTTCAACCTTCACCTAACACTTTTTGTTGCACTTCATGGCGTCGCGTCGTAAAATTGCGTAATGCGCTTGTAAAACACGTAACTAGCAACTAAAGTAGTAGTTTGACATGTTATTATGATTATACCTACGTGACTATGTTATTGAATGTTATATATATAGTTGTAATTATATATTTAAGACAGTGCCCGCTCTAAGATAAAATCCTTTTTCGCAGGGGTGTTTCACGCAACCAACGGACAACTTCACTCAGACTCGAATCTACAATCGTTGGATCACACAAAGTGTTGTCTCATGTTGGGATCGAACCCACAACACTCGGCGCAGTGTCAAGCGCCTTTTAACCACTATGCCAACCGTGTAGTCCAAATTTTACATTTATTTTCTCAGTAAAAAAATTACATGTAATTTCTCTCATCTTGTCAATCAGTTATCATCTAATTATTTCTTTGAATTTAAGTTAAAATATACTGTAAATTTTCGCACACATGCATAAAACTGCACACATTTAGAAACCCACACGCTAGTTTTCTTCAGACGTGGTAAGAATTGTAAGACGCTTTCAAATAAACAATCAACAAGGCTATACAACTGTACAACTAAAATAAATCTACACGATCAAGGGATATCCCCTAAACATTTCCCTATACTTATTCACTCCATGGTACTATTTCTTGACTTTCATTAATACAAAGATTCGCACACTTGTATGCACGTATCTTTACGTTATCATTATCAACATCATCATCGCCCTAGCGTTATCCCGGTTGCATCCAAGACTTATACGGCTTGGAGCCCGCTGAGGTCCGCTTACTGGTCTAACCAGATATGGCAGAATATCAACTCCTCATCATCATCAGCATATTTATAAAATCGCTGCCTTTGCCTAAGAAGTAAAGAACATGATATTTTGGACAGCGGGTTTCTTTTATAACATACATAGTTACCCATTAAAATTAATTTCTAATATTCCACCCTAGGGAAGTTAAATAGGAAGTTAAGTAGAGTTTGTTAAAATCCGCTGATCTAAAGATAACGCGTAATTAATGTATTTAAATCAAATAAAAAAACTAATTATTAAAAGTGTGTTTTTTTTTCTCACTCATTAGATTTTTATAATTCCACAATTTCGTAACATGATTTAAAAATATATACCGGAAACATAAAACGTAGAGTAGGTCAGGGTGGGCAAAAGTATCATGCAAATTTTATTATTTATCACTAAAATTAAAATATTGATAAATAATGAATGACCCGCATATTATTTTGGTTAAGTCGTTGAACCTCAATTTATTTTATAACGACGGAGACTAAAGCTAACAGTATATTCTAATCTATGACTAAAGCCATTATGGCGGTATGTTTGACATTTCATAATTTAACTATAACATTCTACCTACTTTTAAAACTATAAAATATGGAATACCCGCAATTACTGAAAAAATTTAGTAACTACTTTTTATTCAGAATAGTTTTAACTTATGTTATAATACTATGTATTTTAAATATTAAGGCTATTGTGATTTGAATTTGTCGCACTTTTTGATACAGAACATCTATAGTAAGCAAAATATTATAGGAGGGATAATACATTAAATTAATTTCTATATTGACCTTATAAGCTGATTCTACTGGCATCTATTTACGAAAATGTTTAAGTAAACCAAGTTTTATCAATGGAAACTGGATGCATCACATGCATGTTGGTTTTTTATATAATAATAAGGTACTTTTGAACAATAATACCTACGGATTTCACATTGCAATGAGTTGCCGATAGTCACGTTATTATTTCTGAGGCCTCTTGAGATAGATAAAACTATAAACACTAAGGCATAAGCTAACTAATTATACAATAGCGTGTTAAGAACTGGTAATATTTATTCTCACCATGACATCAACGATTATATTCAAACCTTGCAGTCATTGACATGCTTAGAATATGTTAGATATCAATGAACCATTGCGTAATTTTACCCTCAATACACAAACACAATAATATTTATATTCTACATTATTAGTAAACAAACCTGCAGAATTAAATCCGTTAGCCATGTCCTCATATCAGGAGCTACTGTTGTGGTCTCAGCCACATAAGGCACCATGGTGGTCGTAAAATCCATTATGTCTGTCACATTCATTTTTAAAAAGTAAATAGGCCGAACGGCGTCCGACCTTTGCACGAACAAAACACAAACTGATTCCCGCGTAAACCACGCACTGTCACAATGCACGTCGGTGTAAGACTGTTAAATAAAAACTGATAAAAGTTTGTATCATTTATACATCATGATAAAATTAAATATTTCATATAGACGTTCGTCACGGAGCGAGTTGCTCGGGTGTTGAAGGCGATAACGCGACCGCGCGGCCGCCGTGCCACGCTCGTACTAAATACATAAAACTACCTTGGAAGGAAAACTAGAGGAATTAAAGTAAGTACTCTTTATTTATTTTAGAAATAAATACTTTTTGGACCAGGGCCAAGACATGTAGGTTTTAAAGGATTGCAGCTTCTAAGCGAATGGAATTAGTTTTTCATTCGTGTGATAAACACTTGGCGCGCAAATATACAAATGACAGATTATATATTTTATGGTATATTTTCGCGAGAGTCATTGACGTCAAGGAGTTAACGAAGGTTGAGTAGAAGTAGTGAAAATAGATTTAGAACGTAGACATTTCAGACTACCTGCCGTCCAGCGGTACACAAATATTATATTTATTTACTTTTATAATTATTTACTATCCCTTAACTAAGACGGACAGGCTGTAATCTACACTGCAGTAATTACCTTAGGAAAGGATCTTGACATACATTTCTAATATCGTCTATTGTGATAACTTTCTAGTAAATAACCACCTACACTACAATTTTCCTGGGTACCTAGACCGTGATAGCTTAGATACGTATGTAGGTACTATTAGATACAACTTCTATTACAAAGTCAATATAAACTGTCGGTAATAGGACAAAACGTTACATTTTCGGATCGGGTCATTCGGATTAAAATTTAAAATGTTCACCAATAAACCAACAAAAATTGGCCAGATTAATGTAGTTTAATTAGGAGAGCTGTTCTCCGAATTAAACAAAATCTAGACAATATTGATAAAATTACAAACCAAAGTCATAAACCATCACACATTAAAATACCAAAACTGGTGTCTTACTACTGCTCTGCTCCCGTTGCACATAGCGTGATGTGATATAGCCTATAGCCTTCCTCGATAAATGGACTATCTAACACTGAAAGAATTTTTCAAACCGGACCAGTAGTTCCTGAGATTAGCGCGTTCAACCAAACAAACAAACTCTTCAGCTTTATATATTAGTATTAGATTAATTATTAATACAAAAAACAAATAAGTATATATAAAAATCAAAACTTAATCATACACATCTTTTATTTAAAATCTGCTCTAATATTATTGGGCTTGCCACAAAATATGTCTGCATCCGGACTGTGTCGCAGGTTTGTTCAGGAATGTAATCCCTCTAGACAGTCTAGACTCCAGCAGAAGGGCTGTTACGAGCATGAGGAGAACGCCACGCTACTATAGTAGTAGGTAGAAGAGAAATTACAAAAAATATTTTATAAATTACTTTTTTAACCACGTGCGGTAATCGAACCTACAACACCGTATTTGCAGAGTAAAAATGTCTACTAACACCACAGCACCATTTAACAAAAGCCATTACAAGGCTCTACGAAGTTCGTAGACATCGTAGAGGGGACATAAGTGTCACATAACTCCTACTTAGCTAACTTTTTGTGACGCCAATGAAATTGTTACGATTGGACCCCGGCGGTAATGGCCCTCCGGTAACCTATTACCGTTCAATTAAATGGGACTAGTTCCTCCCAGGTTTATTACCTACTACATGGTCTACTTTACCGAAAAGGTAAAACAAATACTTTGAAATGAGGTAAAATCGTGTATTTGAATAATTTTACAATGAGGCCCAGCCCCGTGGTCCAGTGGATAGCGTATGTGTCTGCTGATCGGAGTTCGATTCCCGGGTCAGGCAAAGTGTTACTGTTTTTTTTCCAAAATCTCAGTAGCAGCACGGAGTCTGGTGATGTGCCCGGTAACGGCAATAGGCTCGCCCTCTATTACGTGGGACCTAAAAATTCATGACGATATGCGAGTGTAATATGAATTACACCTCTGCCTACCCCTTTGGGAATAAAGGCGTGAGTCAATTAATAAATAAAAAAATACACTATGACGGCTTATAAGAAAACAATTTTTTTTTGCTAACTGAGAAAAAAAATTTTCAAGAATATAATAAAATTACTAATACATTTATAAAGTTAAGCGCCTCTTACACAGGTCAATTCTTGGATGGGTGACCGGTTGATGAGGCTTCTACATCAGGGGGCCAATTCTCCTATTTTTATATGACATTGATATTATATTTTGAATTGCCTCATAAGCGGTATTCTGATAACCTAATGTTACTATCGTATAATAAATATGAAATAAACAGTTCGTCGTTGACACATATTTTGACACTTGTTGCAATTTACGATCTCGTTACAACTTCGTTCAGTTATAAGATAATTTAGAAGAATACGCTTTTTGTGACTTAAGTATGACACTGACGTGATATCGAAACTATATTTAATTTTATTTAGGAGAATTGGGCCCAGAGGGCAAATTCTCGTATTTTGTATGACTTTGAAATTATATTTTGAACGAAATGAGATTATATTTTGAATTGACTCTGAATCTGTATTCTACTAACCTAATGTCATTATCGTATATGTAATTTGAAATAAAAAGTTCGTCGTTGACACATATTTTGAAACTTGTTTCAATGTATAATCTAGTTACAATATCATTCAAATATCAGTTAATTTAGGAGAATACCATTTGTGACGTACCTAAGTATAACACTGACATTATATCGAAACTGTATTTTGAACAAATTTATGTAGGAGAATTGGTGTATCTATGGTGCTTCGGCCAGTAAAGCCAGACCAGACAAGGCAGTATTCCAACAATTATAACAAAAACGCTTATAAAAATAATTACATAAGTCATGTCATGTTGTAAGTAGGTATTGTAACTCGTAACGAGAGCAGTATGTGTATCTTGTAATTAATGCATCAAGGTTATCAACAACTGGGCTAATAATACACACCGAAATAATTACCGACAATTTGTCGTTTTTCTTCCATATGACTTGTCTTTTTTGCGACTCGTTTGTTGGCACCGTTTTAAAACCAACTTTTTGGGACGGGTTTATATTTTAGGAAAATTATATTAGCAGCGCGAAGTGTGGGTATTCCGCTAAATGTAATATGAAAAGCTATATACTTTAAAATGTCACGATTATCTATCACCATCTTTATACGCGTCTGTCTGTGTTTCTGCTTGCGATAAACCCAAAAACTACTCGACGGATTTTCATGTGGATTAGAGACCGGCGATATTCATGAGGTTTTAGGTTTATAATTTATTGCGACTCGATATTCCATGCGTGAAGCGAAGCCGCCGGTGGAAGCTAGTTATTAACTCGTCTGTTAAAAGCTGGCAGCACGCGTATGACCTCTGTTCCGAAGTACCAGACAAATTGAGTCTAACCTTGAAAATATAAAAAGGTACCAAATCGCACCGTTCAGAAAATAATCGTCAATTGGCGCGAAAATCACTTCACGGCCTTTAATTTGGATATTAAAACGCCTGCTTGCCGTCATCGCCAAAACGGTCCTCGACAAAAAAATATACCACATCCACACTTAAACTATTAATGGTTTCATCTAAGTACTACTAATTAGATAAGCGCTCTTGCCCACACGCCGCCGTGGATATCACGGCGAATTTGCCGCGAACATTTACGGGCGAAAGTATATTATGGCCCTTGCGAAGCTTTTTTTTCTTTTCGTGGTTGAAAATCGTAGTTTGCGCTAGTGTCTGTTTATTCAGAGTAAACTAGCCTTGTGAAGAGAGACCTACTCCCTCCACAAGGGTACCCCAACTCACAATTGATTCTGGAACCCGATGAAGGGAGTTTTTCTATTACCAATCGGTTTTCGACCTACGCACTGTTGACCACCGCGGTATTCTCGACTTCCCTTAGTTGCAGGGTCACGCAAATGTATCACAGTGTGGCACGGCATGCCAAACTCCACCGGGAAAGGCACTTCTACCATACGAACTTCATGTGTCACATCCATGACGACAACTAGCCCTACTTACTTATATGTATATAATTATAACACTGAAAATATTCGGCAACCGAAACACGTTTTCTAGTACCATAGTGTCAAAATATACGTTTGCTTTGTGATAGTGCCTTTAGCCTATAACTAGGTTTCCATAAACTGGCTTAGGAACGATACTCAAATAAGGTGACCGAGAGAAATGAAATGCTGCACGACTAGATTCTAACGAAGTAACTACTTGTAAATAGCACCAGCCTATAAGTATATTTACGATGGAACTAAAGTGAAAGGCCCTTTAAACAATTTTATACTATTATATTGGCAAAAGTTGTAAAAAATACACTTAGACCAAGTGGATCGCCCTGGATAAGCATTATCTGTCATATAAATACGAAATTGGAACTAAATTTGTATGCTTGTTTTACGAGGTGGAAAATCCCTTCGGATCTCCGACTCTTGGGGGAAATGAGAGCCGAAGTACGTGGTGTTTCCACTAAAAACCACCTCGACTTTCTCATGTACCCGTGTGTTGGAGGGTAGGGCATCGCCGAAGCATTCGTCGCCACCCTCCGACGGGCATTGGCCCGCCAGATGGTTAGGCGGGCCCCGAACAAACCCCCTTGGCGGCGGATTAAGGTGTTGGGCTCCGCCGCCAAAACACCCAGCGGCCGCAGAGGATAGGGAGGACAGCAACGCAAGACCGCATCTCCTCTTCCTCTGCGGCCCCACCGCGACGCATCGAATGGTGCGCCCCCATTTGGTCGCGGGAGATAGGGCGCGCGGCAACGCAACACCGACACGCCTCTCCTCCCGCGACCGAGGGACAGACAGAACTGTCCCCCGCACCCGCACCGTTGGACGCATCCTGTGCAGGCCCCTCCAAGCCCACGCGGATCGTCCCCTCCTGGATCCCTCTTAGCTTCACCGCGGGTGACCAATCCACGGTTACTGAGCCCCCCCACCACGACAAGGTGGAGATCCCACGGGAGGGTGTATGCATGTACCTTCCAATTAATTTATCTGACACTTATCACGAAGTCTAAGTCAATAGCGCAACTGGCCCTTAGACAAGTTATCTATATAAATAAAAATGATTCACCGAAATGTTTACTTGTACGCGCATAACTTCCACACGATTACACCAAATTGGATAAATCTTTCTTTTACGTGTTCGTTATAGTCAAAAGAAAGTTTGTACCCATGTGATCCCCAGTTACCCCGGGCACACACCTCCCACTTTTCGAAGTTATGTGTGTATTAAAAATTCAAATTGTCGCTCGCTTAATAATGTGCCCGGTAGATGGCAATAGGTTCGCCCCTATTACATTGGGACCGAAATATAACAAGTGAAATATGGGTGTGTAATACACCTCTGTCCACCCCTTCGAGGGTTAAAGGCGTGCAGTTATGTTTAATAAAAATATGGCGGTACGAAGTTCACCGGGTCGCGTATTTACACAGCCTATACCATTAGAGTGAAAGTGCAAACTGAACTGGCTTAGCTTTTGTTTGACAAAAACTTGACGAAACCCTAGTCTATTCTAGTTCTAGTACAGAAATTAACTGAAATCGCGTAGACTTTGTAAGATAAATTCATTCTAACATTGCAGCAACAAATGCTATTCAGTTTGGGACTAGGTTTAGGACTACAATGTGCCAAGTGCCTAGTTGGTTAGGTGCGACTGTATGTAATTCAAGTAACTAAATAGGTTATGTTTTGTGGTTCTCTTTTGACCCTTAACCCAAAAAAGGAGGCCTGCGAAGCAGGGCTCCGTCAACTTAGTTTATATTATATCACAAATATAATATGTAAGTAAGTAGACATTATGTCCAATTAAATAGATTTTAATAAACTAAGTTGACGGAGCCCTATTTTTGGGTTAAGGGTCAAAAGAGAACCTAACATAACCTATTTAGTTACTTGAATTACGTACAGTCGCACCTAACAAACCAAAACCATGTTTAAAAATATCTCTACAAAGGCTTATCTATTTGAGTGAATATGAAGCATTCTGTGCTAGGTTTTGTACGTGTATTTTCTTTGAAAATATCAAGGCAAAAAGCTAATCCATTTGAGTCATTTTTTTACTGAGATAGATTAGGAATTGTCGAGTAATATGCATGTCTTCTTTTGTCGTACAGTCTGTTTTTTTATGGAATACACTCCCTCCTGAAATCAGATTGTCCACTAACCGTTACGCATTCAAAATGAAAGTACGTGAACTCCTTTTCAAAAGATTGATGGAATCAGCACATAATTCTCATCCATTACTTTAAGTGTTTATATATATATATATATTATGTTATGTATGTATATGTGTAGATATATTTAAATATAATATTTATTTTGGTTTATATATTTATTCATTATATGTAAGTATGTATATTATGTAGTACTATAATATAGTATGTTTGTATTCTATCCCTATATGGTATCTATATTATAATTATCACTAGGTTAAATTTAAAAATATTGATTAAGTCTGATATTAAAATGCACCTACCACATTTATCTCTGCTCCACCTTAAGGTTGACAGGTAGAGAATGCCTTATGGCATTATGTCCAACCTTGTACACCCTGTTTGTGCAAAATAAATAAATAAAATAAATAAACAAAAGCTATTCTATTAGAGTCTGACTCGTGACTCAAATAGTATAGGCTTTGTAAATACGCCGCCGGGTCAGCTAGTTTTTAGGGTTCCGTACCTAAAAGGTAAAAATCGGAACCCTATTACTAAGCCTCCGCTGTCTGTCTGTCTGTCTGTCTGTCTGTCTGTCTGTCTGTCTGTCACCAGGCTGTATCTCATAAACCGTGATAGCTAGAAAGCTGAAATTTTCACAAATTATGTATTTCGGTTGCCGCTATAACAACAAATACGAAAAATAAAAAAAATGAAAATATTAAGGGGGGGTCCCATACAATAAACGTGTTTTTTTTTCGTATTTTTGCTCAAAATTACTAACGGTAACAGGTAGACGCTTAAAATTTTCACGGAATATGTAGTTGTATATTACCTTTAATAAATAAATAATTAAATTAAAAAAAGTAAATAATAAAGGGGGGCTCCCATACAACAAACGTAATTTTTAAGCAATTTGTTACTCGATCTTAATAAACAAGTAGAAACTTAAAAAATATTTAAGTATATATACAACAAACGTGATTTTCTTTTATAGATGATGGTACGGAACCCTTCGTGCGCGAATCCGACTCGCACTTGCCCAATTTTTTAATAATTGTCCTGCAGTGGACGTCTCTAGGTTGATTATCTCAACCTAGAGACGTCCACTGCATGCATATGCACTGCTGATAATATTAAATGTGTTGTGTATAATTCATCCTTACTTTGACCGTATTCACGTACTCATAGGTACAATACATACATGTGACAGTGAGCCATAATTTTACTATTGTATTTGACGATGACGTCACGTGTAGATTTTCATATTACGATCTTTGAGTTAGTTGTACCGTGAAATGACTTCAACATGTACATTACGTCGCCATATTAAACGTGTGTTTATATGCCGATTCGACAATTTTCTTGGGCAATATTATAATTACAAACGTATGCAAAGTCATTGAAATAGTTTTTCCCAGGGTCCGATAAAGCATATCCATGATCCCACTACATCAAACCTGCCGATAGGCTCGATCCTGAGCTATTAGTAATTTTGGTAGCCATTAAATGTAAACAGTAATTTGCCGGCCCAGTAGGTAACATTAACCTTCATAAGCAGCGATATCCTAGTGGAGATACCATTATATCGGGTTCGAATCCACGGAACGCACCACTACTATTCTGGAAATAGGTGCGTGCGTCGAAAAGTACGTTAAGCCGTCGGTTGCGGCTATCATGAAGATCTCTGACAGTCGTTACAGGGAGTCAGAACCTTTCAATAAACTGGCATTAGTCCAACAACTACGTCTTTGGGTTGCGGAGGTCAGACAAGTATTCGGTCTGCGTAAAATCTAATATACAGAATATTAAAATAATCCGACTTGTGGCCAACATAGATACAGGGCGTGTTTTGGAACCCTAGTAAGGAGACTGTTCACTGGTTATGTTTATAATCATCTGTTTAACTAATTACAAGGCATCCATAACCAAGTTGTATCTAGCTCATTGCCTTATTAATAACTGGGTTACTAGGCAGTCTAGGCACCGTAAGTATGTAACAAGCGCACTCAGACAGGAATCACGCGACCGCAAACAGCAAACACTAATTAATTACAACATTGATCTGTGTCAAAAAAATACAAATGAAACATTCATACTATAATTTCATGGATCGACTCTTTGACAATAATTGGGTGGTTATTTTTTACGTCTAATTTATAGGCAGAGTAAGGGTCGGAACATATCTGACGGAAGATGCGTCGCGTATTATCGGTCGCGTAACGCCAAAACATACAAATATATAGAAAAACATTCAACCTTTCACACCTGACCGATGATCCGTTAGTACGTCGAGCGTACAGCGTCTGTTCCGTTTCCGTCAACGCATTATCGGTCAACGTCGCGCGCACCACTCACCACGTGTTTTGACTGACGCGTTGGGCGACGTTTGAAAATTAACACGTCATACAAAGCAACCGGAGGCGTAATGTAGCAGGTCTTATTTGACGGAATGGACGCGACCGATGTAGATAGGCTCGACGCATTTTCCGTCAGATGTGTACCGACTCATTTGACGGAATAGACGCGACCGAAGATAGGTACGTTCGACGCATCTTCCGTCAGATATGTGCCGACCCTAAAAGTTTAATCGAAATCAATACTAACCGTGTGCGGTTAGAAATGTAATATTAGAAGTATTTTAATATTGTTAATTCGGCAAATTTTAGCTCTGAAGCTTCGACACCTGAGTGAAAATCTATTGGCCTTTATCTAATAAATACGACACAATTTAAACAACCACCCTTCAAGTTAAAACTACGTATATTCAGTTCTTATGTATGGTGTCATGGGAATATCACATAAACAATTTTACCATCTGTGTTGCCAATAGGTTTTTTTAACTATTCTCCTCATTTTCGTTTCTGGTTTAAACTCTCTATTATGTCACATCGCTCGTGATCAGAGTTATCATCATAATCGTTAACCAACCAAATGTTAAACGAGAGAGAGATAACAATGCAACGTCATATATTTTATCTTTATTTTAGCTGCCACTCTACAATGTTCACAAATACCTTCTCAATATAACTACGCCGTCACCGCATAAATATTCACATGTTTGCGCCCCATTCAAATCAAGTTTAGTTTGAAGTCTCATTGTCAACCTAGGTATACCAAATAAAATATTTGCGTTTTTCAGTGGCAAGACAAATAGGATAGAGCTTTATAGATCAAAAAACAAATATTTGGACAAGTTGGTGGGTAAAGTTTGATAGTCTTAGGCAATTGTCAAATAAAAAGACAGACCCTCAGAATCAATTTCCGATTTGATCATTCCTTGACAAATGATTTTCATGCCGTCGTATTGCCGCTTGTAGTTCATGTCTCGGTGAGATGGGTGAAATACTTTTCACCCATCTCACCGAGACATGAACTTGCAACTCTTTTATCTGTACCAAAACCTGCATGTCAAAAATGTACTAAATGTAACTGGCCGCTCTCTGTCTGAATGAGCCCCAATTTGCTGCATCTTTTATGAAACTACATTTTTTTTAAATATGAATTTAGCTTAACTTTTATTCTACTATCGTGTCACTATAGTAAAGAGGAGCGATAGCCGAGTGAAGAGACCGACAGACTACTACGCTGAAGGTCTCGGGTTCGAATACACGGCACGCACCACTGACTTTTCGAAGTTAAGTATTAAATTGTTAATGGCTTACTTACGGCGGAAAACATCGTGAGACATCTGAGAGTTCTCTACAATGTTGTCAAAATCATGAGAAGACTGCCAAACCACACTTGGTCAGAGTGGTGGACTATGGCCTTACCCTTTTCATAGTGAGAAGTAATGAGTGGCTAGTAGTAGGACAGTCAGTTCTCTTTATAAAGAGCCGTTGATGTAGGTACTCAAAATATGCCACTGCTAAGTCTTTTCGACACCACGTCTGCCGTGTAAACTGATGCTAAGTAAAATACACTAGAACTAAGTCGACATACTGCTACAATGGGACATAAGCATAATGTAGATAACATTATATCACATTGTGTGCTGTAGAGTCGGTTCTAAACTCTGATAAGATATATCGAATACTTAGAACAGGTATAGTCTATACTAATATAATACAGCGGAAGAGTTTGTTTGTTTGTTTATTTGTTTGTTTGTTTGTTTGTTTGAACGCGCTAATCTCAGGAACTACTAGTCGGATATGAAAAATTATTTTTGTATACGATAGCTTAGTTATTCCGGAAGGCTAAGATAGGCTATATAACATAACGCTTCGACCCTTTGGGGCCGGGCAAAAGGCTAAAAAGGCTAAAAGATAATGTCGGCTAATCTCAGGAACTAGCAGTCGGATTTTGAAAATTGTTATTGCCTATGATAGCCCAATTATTCCGAAAGGCTATAGGCTATATAAAATTACGCCGCAACTTTAAGGGGCCAGACAAAAATAATAAAATGGTCAAACGAGAAGGGGGAGGGTTGGGTCAAAGGCAAAAAAAGGCTAAACGAATAGGATACAACCTACCTATATGGGTATCGTTTTCGAGATTTCCGGGACGCTGATTAATAATATGAAATTTATTTTGTGATCCAAGATGGCGGCCGGGCAATCAAAGATGGCGGATGAGAAAATTTTAAAAATCAATATGAGTATCGCCTTCGATATTTTAAGGGGTTATTTTAATCGAAATACACCAACTATTTCGTGATCAAAGATGGCGGAATGGAAATCAAAGATGGCGGATGGGAAAATTTAACAAAATCAGTATTGGTATCGTCTGCGATATTAAAAGGGATGGGGAATCCAAATACAACATCTGTTTCGTGATTCAAGATGGTGGATGGGAAATCAAAGATGGCGGATAGGAAAAAATTTAATAATCAAAATGGGCATCGTCTCTGATGATTTAAGGGATGGAGAATCTAAATACAACATCTATTTCGTGATCAAAGATGGCGGATAGGAAATCAAAGATGGCGGACGGGATTTTTTTAAAGTCGATATGGCTATCGTCTCCGATATTTTAAGGAATGGGGAATTCAAAAACACCATCTATTTCGTGATCAAAGATGGCGGATGGGAAATTAAAAAAAAAACAATATGGGTATCGTCTCCGATGTTTAAAGGGATGTGGAATCCAAATACAACATCTATTTCGTGATTCAAGATGGCGGATGGGAAATCAAAGATGGCGGATGAGAAAAATTAAAAAAATCAATATGGGTATCGTCTCTGATGATTGAAGGGATGGTGAATCCAAATACAACATCTATTTCGTGATCAAAGATGGCGGATAGGAAGTCAAAGATGGCGGACGGGTTTTTTTTAAAAGTCGATATGGGTATCGTCTCCGATTTTTTAAGGAATGGGGAATTCAAAAACACCATCTATTTCGTGATCAAATATGGCGGATGGGAAATCAAAGATGGCGGATGGGAAAGTTTTAAAAAATCAATATGGTAATTGTCTCCGATGTTTTAAGGGATGGCGACTCCAATTAATTCATCTATTTCGTGATCAAAGATGGCGATGGGAAATCAAAGATGGCGGATGAAAAAAAATTTTAAGTCAATATGGGTATCCTCTCCGATGTTTTAAGCTATGAGGAATGCAAATACAACATCTACTTCGTAATCAAAGATGGCAAATGGGAAATCGAAGATGGCGGATGGAAAATCAAAGGTGCCGGATGGGAAAATTCTATTAAATCAATATGCGTATCGGCTCCGCCGTTATAACGCATGTGGCATTCGTATATAGCATCTGTTTCGTGATCAAATATTGCAGATGGAAAATCAATATATTATTTTATTGAAATTACATACATACATACATATCGTCACGCCTTTTATCCCCGAAGGGGTAGGCAGAGGTGTATTTCTACACCCATTTTTCGCCAGATAAACTTTAGTCCCACGTAATAAGGGGCGAGCCTATTGCCGTACCGGGCACATTTCCAGACTCCGTGCTGCTACTGAGAATTTCGTGCCGGAAAAACCCAATAACACTGCCCGACCCAGGAATCGAACCCGGGACCTCCCGGGATTGAAATTATTATTATTAGGTATTTGATGTTCGATGCAGATAATGGCTATGTTAAGCGGATACGTCTACTACGGAACCCTTCATGGGCGAGTCAGACTTGCAATTTATTTATAATAATAATAATAACTTTATTGGCATAATAATAAGGTTGACAGTTAAATTTATATGGCAAAACAACTTTGCCTGGCAATTAATAGATTAAACACTGATCTTCTTGGTAACTTTGTTCTGAATTCTTTGGAAAAGAGTTAAGTAAGAAAATGAAAAAGGAAAATACTTTAAAAAAGCGAGACGGAGTTCGCCGGGACAGCTAGTTACTAGATATATTTGATGAGGATGTGCTAAAGAAGATATCTAGATGACTGATATGATTAAATGGGGCGTTAAATATACCTACTTAGAATTAACAAATGATTGCAAAAAATTCTGTAGACAAACTAGATTTAAATGAGCTGCAGCAAAAATCTCGATAATTTGATAAGCTTAAAAATCTAAGCATGATGCCTTTGGCAATTCTCCATAACTCTGCAGAACGCGGTAATTCTACACCGGGACTCAAATAGATAGGCCTATGAGTATGTCACCTCACAGAGTTTACATACAAGCCAAAATAGATAGACTAGTCTTAAGTGTCCAAGGTCCCAAAGTGCAACTCAGTTCATTTACCTCTGATTTTCTGCATCCCACTCGGTCCGTTAAATAGAATATTCCATTAAATAAACCGCATGGCAGTACTTACTTAAAAGTTAAGTAAGTGGGGCACGGAATGCATACATTTTTGCATACATATCACTCGCGTCTTGTCAGCATATGAAGTTTTACGTAGCTATCTTTTTTGTATAAAACTTCTTGTTTATATCTCCAGTTATTTTCTTATCTTTGGAAGTTAGCATTCGAAAATACTCTCAATTTGAGCCTAATATAAAAAATACAGTAAAGTATTCAAGGTCTATTGCATACAGTTATATTTTACCAGAACTGCATTATAAACCGCAAAATTTGCAAACCACAAAATTGGTTTCGTGACACGAGTTGTGATGCGAGAAACACTAATGTGTCATATTATTCTGTGTCGCAAATGTCGAAAAATAATTAATTCTATCGTGTCCATAAAAATATCAACACATTATCGTTTCTGACCTAACCTAAATTGTCTGAATTTTAGCAATTCCACAGAGCGACTTATATTATTTAAGGATACTGATTCGCCATTAGGCATAACGTTGTCTCGGAAGCAATGGGTAAGCGATACAATACAAAAAAAGAAATATCCCTTTCCCTTTATAGAGACATATTTCCCAAATATATTTCTATCCTCTGTCTAATTATATTATCTGTAGAAGCGGTGAAATTCATACTAAGTTGACTAGAGTCTTTATAACCACAGATAGTGATAAGCTTATGAAATCCCATCTGCGAAGGTTGAAAACTATATTAGAATACTGTGCATACTCCATACGCTTAAATTTGCGTCGATCGAAGTTACGTAACGAAGGATACGCCCGTCCAAAAATAACCATTCGTAGACGAATCGGTCAGCACACGCAAGGTCTCTCGATTACTACATAGTATCTACGTTCTATTAGCTAAAACACTAAATTATACCTAAGGCCTAGACATTTTACAGGCACGAAAGCCGCATGTCCTACAAACTATGTTACTATAGTCCTCGCCACGAGAGCATAGACTTTTTGTAAACAAATAGTTTCTACTAAATTACTAAGCGACAGTTATATCTAAAATAAATAATGTCAAATTCAATGAGCGCAATGGTACATAGATATGTGTCATTGGGAACTAATATGTCAATTGATCGGGTTACCATCGATACATGCGCTGTTTTGTGCTTGGTTTTGTGGTACTGGAACACGTCAGACGCCTGGAATGTCAACATTTGGCGTTAGTCCATTGAAATCTTACATTATTTCTTGGGCTTAGCGGGAATTAATCAGAGGATAAAAATATTTTTAAATGTCAAGAAGAGGTTAGTTTAAAGTTAAATGCAAGTTGATGGGGTCGCAACGCTCGTCCTACGGCCGGCATCTCGGAAAAGCAGGTGCAGAATTGCAGATGGCAAACTATTAGGCACAAAGATTCTTTACACCTATGTATTACACCTAATAAAAATAAATAGCGTCTTCTGACAAAGGTTACCTCAAATGTAATTTCACCGTAACTTTCTAATGGACTGTTAAAAATGTATAAAAGTTCACTTAAGCATAAAATCTAAAACACAACTGTTTGAAACAAATGTTGTGAAGCCCTGAATGTGTGTTTACAATAATTCTATCTTCTCGTGGCACCAACTATAGCTGTTAAACCACAAAGACCAAAATGTATACCATTTGTTACACTCCAGGATTATGTTCACGCTTTAGCCAGGCCTGGCGCACTTCGCATTTTAGGTACAAACTTACAAGTACCTCGGCTGACCACGTCGACGTGGTTGGATTTAGTGGGTTGCCGCGCGCCGCTCACATTAGACGTCACGCAACGCAACGAGTGCGACCGCTCCGTATTCTCACGCGCCGTGTTCATACACTGTTCAAATTATATACCTAAACGCCTTTAACAACGAAAATGTATCATCACAAGTCTAATGCAAAGTATTGCTCAATTAACTGTGTGTCGAAAACGACTTGAAAATTAGATTTGATTTTATTTATATTACGAGAGCAACTTGAAAATTTGATTTTTTGTTTGTTGAGATATCTTAACGATTATGGTGTCAAATTAAAGATCTAGTTCAAAAACCATTTTATCTGTTTGAATCATGTAAATCGGTCCACGCGTTTAGGAAATAACTAAGAATCAGTATATTAAAAATGTAAACAACCAGAATTTTTGTGGTATTTGTTCTACGAGCTCAAATAGTGGGATAGGATACTTATATGATAATTATTTATTATTAGGTACGTGGTCAAGTAGGTAGATAGACGATGAATAAATATTATAGTTGCAGCGGCAAGTCAACAACCCTAGCGCGCCACTCCGCGCCAGACAGTGACAGCGTTATGTGTTAGAAAAGAAAGGGAACGGTTAGGTTAATATCGCATTAGGCACTGAGTGCTTATGCGAGTTGAATTGCACTTTGTTGCTTAGTAGCAAGAGTCGCAAATTCAATAAATTGGTTTGACAAGTGAATTTTCTGTACGTTAGTACTATTCTTTATTCTGTGCTTTAGCTGTCATAACATCACATTACTACTCGTTGTTCTCGCGGCATAAATGTGCGCGTGGGATTGGGAGGTCTCGGGTTCGATTCCCGGGTCGGGCAAAGGGTTTTTCCGTTAGGAAACTCTCAGTAGCAGCTCGGAGTCTGGTAAAGTGCCCGGTACGGCAATAGGCTCGCCCCATATTACGTGGGACCTAAAAATTCGTGGCGAAATGTGGGTGTAAATATCACACCTCTGCCTACCCCTTCGGGGATACAGGCGTGTCTATAAAAAAAATAAAAAAACACATCATATAAGCTACTGGATAAATAAAGCAGTAGGTAATCTGGTACAGACTGAACTTCCATTACATTATATCTCAACGGTAACATGTATCTATTTATTAAAACAAAGTGTCATAGTCGACGTGATATTATCTTACTGGTAACTTAAGCCTTCGGACAGACCTCGGCTCATCATCATCAAAGGTATTTACAATTATACATATAGTCAGTCAAAAACATGTGACTGCCTCGTTGGTCTCGCGGCATAAATATGCACGTGGGATTGGGAGGTCTCGGGTTCGATTCCCGGGTCAGGCAAAGTGTTATTGGGTTTTCCGTTAGGAAATTCTCAGTAGCTGCACGGAGTCTGGTAATGTGCCCGGTACGGCAATAGGCTCGCCCCTATTACGTGGGACCTAAAAATTCATGGCGAAATTTGGGTGTAATATTATAATAGGATACAGGCGTGATTCTATAAAAAAAACATGTATAATGGTCGAGCCTGCCTATTACTACTACACAATCCGTGCAGTTACGAATATAGTCAAGTTTTTTCTTAATCATGAAAGACGCAAAAAGTTTTTCTAGAAATGCAACACATGGGAATCCGCAACAATAATTATCATTGTCATACAAATAACTGCAACAAATTCCTAACAATTCCCCAACACCGCTCATTTCCAAACAAAGCAGATTTAGATACGAATGAACGTACCTACGCTGTTACATAGACACCACCTTTTACTTAATTGTAATTGCACACTACATTACTTAGACATAACACGTCTCTTTTTTATTCACATGTGGTACTGTCGTATATCAGTCTGCTGTTACCCAAGCCTCGTTAGATACGTATAGTTAACGACATAAGCAAAGTCGCAATCATAGATTATACAGATATACTGGTATAGATGCGCAACTCCCTCTAAGGAAAAAGTTCAATCGGCATCCTCCACGCTAGATGGCGTACAAACAATTTTATTTTTATTCCGATCGTATAGATGGCGTTAGTAGTGGATTCATTTTTCTAAATAAAATAAATGTTGAATTTCGGTGTTAATAAATAAGTAAATGACAACTATTATGTAAAATATGCAATTTAAAAGTTAAAAAAAATAAAAGTCACAAAAATATTTTTTTGTAAGCGTGGATTCGATCCACGGACATCTAATTTATGAGCAGAGCACGCTCCCACTGCGCCACGCAGATCTTATCAATGTTGGCGAAATGACCGTTCAGTTGTCGCTTTTTCTTTAGTTCTTGCCCTCATCGGTAGATGGCGCTGATTATATGAAATTTATTCATGTATGGAACTTTCACGGCCCTGGTCGCAACCAAGAACTCACTTGGAGCAATCCTCGTAATCGTAGACCGTTTATATGTCCAAAATTCGCCTTTCATCAGTGATCCTCAATTTTTCGGAGGACAGGTTTCAACACCTAATACTAACTTCAGCTTTGAACATAAGAACTTGCCTTCAGTTGTAGGTACGCTGACTGTTGAGCATCGTGATTTTGATCCGTACACTAATTTATAATAGCATTTTCCAGGCACTCCGCATTATTATACACTGTTAAACCGGTGACGGCTGTCTTCTGAATTAAAATGATTGAATCAATATTCTGCAGACCTTTCTTAAAAAATGTTTATTCTTCGCTTGACGAATAAAAACAACAGGGCATAAACCCTGTCGTGTGATTTAACATTTATTCAACGAACCGAGTTTTCATGTTTAAAGTAAACTGAGTTTCATATTAAATATGGAGAATTAGAACGATGACATAAAGACATATTTATTTCTCTATTTTGGTTGTTTACACCACTTATACAAGTCAAAACCCTATTCTAGATGAAGCCGGCTTTTCCTAGCTAAATGACTTCTAGAGAAGAAAGGCCGAACTCAGTCATTGCTTTTTTTTTCGTCACTTCAATTTTTTTCATCTTTTCTTATTTTTTATTGAGAACGAAATTCTCATAAAAAGTGCTGCTGTTTATATCTCTGACTGTATCAGGTGTCGTAGCCTGCTAGTCGTCAAGTAGTTAGTAAACAACTCGTTTACATATGAACAAGTTATGTAAATAATCTCGTATATGGGACACCGACGTGTGGAGGCATTTAAGGATATTATAGTACGGGCTATTAATAAAGTATCTGTGATATTGTAGCGATAGCCTAGTGGAAACACCAACTACAAGATACCACTACAAGACTTTCAGGGGGTGTCTGGTTCAAGGCCACGCAGCGCACACCACTCTCTTTACGATGTTTATCTTTATAATTTTGACTGCCTCGTTGGTCTCGCGGCATAGATGTGGGAGGTCTCGGGTTCGATCCCCGCGTCGGGTAAAGTGTTAGGTTCGGCGCAAAAGGGCCACCGACCACAGCCACTGGTGGCCAGCGACAGCCACTTAACACACTTTTTTCATATATTTGTATAGACGCACCGCACACGTGTGGCCGGTGGCGGCCACTCGCTACAGAAGTAAAATATATGAAAAAGTGTGTTAAGTGGCTGTGGTCGGTGGCCCGTTTGTGCCGACCCTTATTGGGTTTTTCCGTTAGGAATTTCTCAGTAGCAGCACGGAGTCTGGTTATCTGCTCGGTACGGCAATAGACTCGCCCCCTATTACGTTTGACGCGATATCTGGCGAAAAGTGGGTGTAGCAATATACCTCTCATTTTGGCAGTCGTTAGAAAGAGTACTGACCCTTTCTAGGGTACTAGCCCTTCAATATACTGACACCGGTCTAAGCACAGGGTCTAAGCTATGGAATACCTTTAGGCTGGTCAGGCGAAATTCTCACTATGGTTATAGAAAAGATAATTTTCGGCCAAATATGGAATGAAAGAATGCGGACCTCGGGCTCCAAGGCGACAATTTTGGATACGACCGGGATAGCGATAGGACTATGATGAATATTTAACTATTTAGGTATATCTTGTTACGGTTCTACTTGGAAAAAAATATCAATATATTCATGAACATTCGCATATAACGCTCATTAGCATTTAAATATATGTATTGTTTTATAAAATAAAAGCAGCTACTTTATTTCCCTAAACTTGTTGCCATTCAGACCTTGGTCTCATTTTGTGCAAAAAAACTAGCATCATTACTATCACGACAAGGTTTTGCATTGCAGTAATTATCTGCATTAACTGTTGATACAAAATAAACATTTATATAAAACGTATAATGAAATACAAATACATAGTGTTAAGTTTTTTTTTCTAGCACGGTATATTCCCTGCGGTTTCATCCACCTCATGTCTGAAACCACTGTGCCTGCCGAGTCTAATCTATACATATAAATAAAATTGGGCTGTCTGTTTATAATATTAAAATAACAGCTTTTTACTAAGTGCATATGGATGTACACACGGTACATATACAGAAATGTAATTTTTTACAATTTGTGTCTGTCTGCTGAACCGGCTGAACCGATTTTGACGGGACCTTCACTGGCGGATAGCTGATGTACCAAGAAGTAACTTAGGCTATAAATTAACCGGGTACGCGAAGTAGTTCCCTCAGGAGGCAGGTGAAACCGCGAGAAACAGCTATTGTAAATACAAACGTTGAGAGATACGGGGCGTGATGAGCGTGATATCCCTCCAACAAGAAGGAGTATACCTACTCTGACTAAGCTAGGTGATCGTATGTATTTGAAACTTTTAGTAGCGCGATTCAAGACCTTCAATAGTGTTCGTAGTTCCGTCGATGTCCGTTAGATGTCGCCATTGTACGAAAGATGACACTAGTAATATGCAGCTACCCACAGAATAACTATTTCTAAATGGAGCCAACTCCGCAGCGCAACTATATTCAGACGAAGCTTAACCTAAGTTTCCCTGTCCCGTGTATCATATATGATTCATAACAATTGATTTTCTATTGTGTCTCGCGCCGGAGAGCGAATGGGTTAAAATATTATACGACGTAAAGCTAATGGTACTACCTTATAAAACCATAAAAATATAGTAGATTCTTCAATATCTATACTCTTACGGCCATTTTCAATATTCGAACTATAGATAGATCTGTAGATTTTCGATTCGTGTTTGACATATTTTGTATCGAGCTTATGTCAAAAACGTCAAAAACCAATCTAAAATCTACAGATCTAACTATAATTCGAATATTGAATTCTGTAGTTAGTCTCTAGGTACTATGAAGTAGGTACAGTAGAAAACTACGTTCAATATATTTACTGTCATTATATTTTTATACAAAAGAGCAACGACCATTCCACGCGTGTGTTTTGTTGGACACCTACGCGATCTAATAATGAGTGTTCTTTTTATACGACGTACAAAATCAATGTCAATAGTACTATGGATCATCACTTGAAAAAAGTATTTACTTAATGACCTCAGATTTGAATAAACTGGATAATCTTAATATATAAAATCCTTGCGTTACTGACTGACTGACTGACAGACACGCTACAGCCATAACTATTGGGCGCAGGAAGCTGAAATATGGCATGTATGTTCCTTGGGGACCATAGGGGTGCACTAAGAAGGGATTTCCCGAAATTCCCACGGGATCGGCCAAAACAGGTAAATTATAAAAAAATGCAGGCGTAGCTGCTGGCATCCTCTAGTATAATATAAAAAGTATTTATTTACACAGACTTCAGTTTACTATTACTACTACATATATTACAAAGAAATGAACAACAGATAAAAGGTGATAAATTCCATTGTTATTCAGAGATGATAAGTAATTCTCTTTACTCTTTGCGAGCCTAACAACTCTGCCATTTGGTCGTAAGAGTCTGTTTGACCAATTTGAGTTTGGCGGAGGATGTTTCTCTCTCCCCTTTGGGCCCTACTCACTAGAGCCACCGCGGTGTCCTCAACATCCCGGGTGGAGGCTGTGTTATAAGAATCACGGTTAGCCTATGTTACCGGCGATAAGATTTATCTAATGTTCACCCTACATTTTCTATCCGGTGAGAAACAAAACAACTTATATAGTTGATTGAATCAGGCGTTACTTGGCGGAACTCAATTTTAACCTAATGGAAGGAAAGAGGAACCCACCACGCACCCTCGGATTGCCCACCCCAACAATTGCAATAAGAAAAAGGTTGACAATACCGAACTCCTCTAAAGACAAAGGATAAGGGATATAATATGGAATAATGGAGGGTGCGTGGTGGGTTCCTCTTTCCTTCCATTAGGTTACAAAACAACTTATTTTTGTTTCAAAACGAGACGACTCAAAAGACATTCAACTCTCTTACCATTCTCGTAGAACATAAGGTAATAGTTAATAGTTCGATTTGGTGGCATCGCATCGCGTCTTTAGCGTTACTAACAAGCTCCCGACCGTAGTTCTGTCTATGGTCCGGAGTGAGAGGTCCTGGAACGCCGTCGCCTCCTTCTGCGAAGCAGTCATGCTGAGCAAGGAGGCGGCGGAGCGGGAGAGGGAAATACATCGCCCTCTCCCCAACCGTAGGTCCGGGCGTCGGGGACGTCGCACAAGAGACGACCTCCGACCACCCTAAATTCAGTGCCTGCGGACGGTGAGCGCTGGGGCTGCTCCCTGTCTGCCAAAAGGCGGGAGGCGGCGCGTGTCCTCGCCGCCTCCCAAGTAGCTTTGTGAGGTGATGGATGCGAGAAGTTTGATGGATGCAAGAAGTTTGATGGATGATTGCGAGATCATATGTAGACGGGGCCCGCCAACACAAACGGCGGGCCAATCCCGGGCGGGGTCGCGAGAAAGTATGCTAATCGCGGATCGCGTGACCCCGCCAACATACGGGACCCGTAGGGACACCGCGGTGGTTTTTAGTGGGTATGCCCCGAACGACTTTAGGGGAGAGCCTCCACATACCTCCTCCGCCAGTCCCAAGCCCAGCCGTTCTAATGGCTGGGTTGGCGGAGTTGAGATGACTCATAAGGAGAGTTTTACCACCGTAGTGAACAAAAAAAAAAAAAAAAAAAAAGCGTTACTAACAAAACATAGATTATTAAAAAGAAATGTAAATAGGTATTTTATTCACATTTTTCAACGTTCTCTTACCCCTTTGTTATACGACTCGAGTATCTTAGTCACTTCAATTCAAGAAAACGGCTATGTACATCAAATACGGTACATTTATATTCTTACAAACCAATAAACAATGTAAACAGTTAATTGTGAGTCAGTCCTTGCATTATTGTGGGACGATTATACTTTCCACAATGGAGTCCTTATCGGGCCACGTAATTAGGTACATTCGTTACTTCAAGTCACTTTAGTAATTTACTTTGTAATTAGTAGTCGCGGTGAGTAAAAGAACAAACCGTGTTTCATAACGTCGGGACAAATAGAAAGGTATTTCATTTTTCTTTTCGTTTATTAACACGATTCAGACCCGTTACATAATTTTTAATATACCCTACTTAGTTCGTTATCTTCATAATATCTATACAATAAACTGGTGAGTTTGTTTGTTTGGATGAACTAACTTCAGGAACTCCTTGTCTTATTTGAATATTTCTTTTTGGGTTCGATAGTCCATGTACCTATCGCTATGACCTACGGGTGCAAGCAGCAGCCGAAAAGAACGCGGGTGTAACCGCGGGCTTAGCTAGTCAATTATAAACTTTAAAGACATTGTTAGTGATGGGTATTTTTATGAATCACCTGTTATTTGAACAAGAAGTGAGTATATTCATATTAAATTAAATGTCTCAACATTATGTAAGACATTTTTCGTAGGTGTTCGTTGTTCTAGCCTCGTCATTCAACTCAACATGACGAATACGGGTGTTAGTATGATTAGTCAAACTATTTGAATAAACAATAATACATAGGTACATATTATAAAAAGCTGTCAAATACGTGAAGAGCCCTTATAAGGACCCACGCTCAACATACATGTAACAATATTTATAGAGAAGTCGCGAATAGATTGACGAAACTTGCTAATTCGGTTCCTTATAGTTTACTGCGTTTTAGCCGTGTGGTTGACGGCATAGAATACAAGTGTCACCACCCCCATCTTTCCGTGGGTGTCGTAAGAGGCGACTAAGGGATAACACGATGCAAATACCATATTTGTGTAGAGATGGAAAAGTCGACATCAAACCCTATACGACTGCCTCGTTGGTCTCGCGGCATAAATGTGCGCGTGGGATCGGGAGGTCCCGGGTTCGATTCCTGGGTCGGGCAGTGTTATTGGGTTTTTCTGTCATGAAATTCTCAGTAGCAGCACGGAGTCTGGAAATGTGCCCGGTACGGCAATAGGCTCGCCCCTTATTACATGGTATATCTGGCGAAAAGTGGGTGTAGAAATACACCTCTGCCTACCTCTTTGGGGTTATAGGCGTGAGACTATGTATGTATGTATGTATAGTTTACTGCACAACTCTAGAAAAGCAGTTGGGCGCGCTTTGTTATATTCACTCAATATTTGCAGGGAAAAGCAGCTATGTCATTCTAGACATGGTATAGCGCTATGGAGAAGTTATGTTCTGAAGCAATCAGATCTGATTAGAGTACCTACCTAATACGCGGACGGCGAGCTCCACGGTAAAAAAGCAGAAGTATTCATTTGTGTTACAGTATCAGCCTTGGTCGTCGACTATAATGATTTCCCACATTTAGACACGGGACTCTTACTTTGATAAGGATTTCCATTGCTCACCACACTAAGTGCGGTTGGCAGACTTCACACATCTTTAAGATCATTAAGGTGACATGCTGGTTTCTTTCACTGGTAAACAAGCGATAATGAGCAAGTCGAACCACAATAATCCAGCATATCGTATTTTCACATAATTATTTGAATTGCTCGCCGAAACCGGACGCAGTTTTTATGTTTAATACCAACAAATAGTGCGAAGAGATGGCACATTTTTTGTCACATCTAACGAGTTTCAAAGCGCACATACGTAAACTCGTAAATACGTAACCGCAACAAAAACATATGATCACGCGATCATTCACGAGCGAGTCCACGTGGTGAAGACTGAAGATGAAGGCGAAGACAGAAATAGCCCGATGACGTACATAAGTAATGTACATCTTTCATATGTTTAGAAACGAATAGGTATACATAGCACGCAGACTCAAGCAATCGCGCGCGCTATTGCCTAAGTAGCTATATGTTTTTGGAAGATGCGGCTTTATATACGAGCTATTAAGCTAGCTCCAAACACGAATTTAGAGCAGCAGTGTGGACAGCTTGTTACGGAGATTCCACTAAAAACCTACTAGATATAAGTATATATTACCTACTAGAGGACGCCAGCAGCTACGCCTGCAATTATTTTAAATTTACCCGTTTTGGCCGATCCCGTGGGAATTTCGGGAAACCCCTTCTTAGTGCACCCCTACAGTCCCCAAGGAACACACATGCCAAATTTCAGCTTCCTGCGCCCAATAGTTTCGGCTGTAGCGTGTCTGTCAGTCAGGCAGTAACGCAAGGATTTTATATATTAAGATTGGCACAAATATGTATTTAGTATTTATACTAGGTAATAAATACTAAATAGTCCACCACGCTGGCCTGCGAGTTGAAAAACGTCACATGTCTTTCGAGAACCTTTTAGAGTACCTACTCTCAGACATGCAGGTTGCCTCGCGATGTCTTTCTTCGCCGTTTAGCAAGCTATAAGTAACTATTAAATTCGCACATAACTTGAAAAATCTTTGGTGCGAGCCGTAGATGTGAACTCGAGACCCTCTGCGTAACAGTCCGTTGGTACAATAGGCTTTCGCTGCTCTAAACTATGTTTATAATTGTATTTACGCTATTTTTTTAATAAGGCGACATACGATTACATCATCATCGACCTCGCGTTATCCCGGTTGCATCCAAGACTTACACGTCTTCAAGCCCGGGGCCCGCTTACTAGTCTAACCAGCAGGCCGATTCAGAATGTTACGACAAGTAATCGTACGATATGTCAAATTATTGTCCTCGTCTTTTAGCCGCCTATCAGAGATATTTTTAACAAATATTCATTGAATTCCGTTTATTTATTAATTTACTTCATACTGAATGCATAAAATTGATAGGAAATGCGACAGTTTTGATAAAAAACGAGGTAGCCCGTTTGACAATTAACGGAATCGAATGTCAAATGAGATATCCAACGATTCTGAATCGCCCCCCAGATTTGACAGAATATCAGCTTTTCTACATACGATTACATCTGTATGTATTTAAAAATACACTCATAGGTATGATTCACCATACACGCTTGCAATCTATGCAAATTACTCGATGACAAATTCATGACATGGAAACAAAGTCAACACAAGGCACTTGAGGGGGTTCCCTGATAGATAATGAGGTTGCTATAGCCTTGCTTTGTCAACAGCCACAATCAGTCCTATAGTATTTATAGCGCGATTAAATAACTCTACAGGTACGTGAGTCTGCAGAGGTCATTCTTAGGAAAAACTTTTCCGCTTAAATAAATGACACTTAATAAAGGTCTTGTGTAAAAACTGCCAAGACTGAAACGCGTAATGATAGATACGAAATAACAGTGCCTAGAAATCCATATGTGTTGACTTGCCTTTTGGAAATATTGAGTAAGGAGTCACAAGTGTGTTGCCACCCCTTGTGGATGGGAAAAGTGATAGGATGAGGAGTGGGATGAGGGAGAAGGAACAGGGGATAGGACCTCCGGCACTCTCACTCACGAAACGCAACAATTTAGGTACTGTTAGGTACTTTAGGGGAATTAGCCCCTCCCTAAGGCTCTCCACGCAGACCGGTCATGAGCTGGCGAGCTGCCCGCATTCAACCGCTGCCCGCGATATTTCGATTACTCATTTTCGGAATATACTTTAAATATTCAAAATAGGACCATAGTAGGTAGTAGTGATGTGCCGGATCGTTAAAATGTATATCTGCGGATACGGATCGGAATACTGATATTTGGTGTCAAGATCCGCGGATACGGATACAGATTTTTTTTCTTACTGAATCGATGTAGGTGCGCGCGACCTTGAAACGATAGTTGACGTCACGCACGCCCGGCGGAACGATAGACAGATCATGTTTGGACTTGTATTGAAATTATATTAAAAATACTCTGAATGGAATTTAATAGTTTTTTAATTCTGCCTAACCACCTATAGCATTCCGTCCTATCAATTGAAAATTAATAAGGTGAAAGATTCGTAAAAGATCTTTGTTTTTCTTCTGATATCCGCGGATACGGATACGGATATCCGGAACATCACTAGTAGGTAGGTACATTTTACAGGTTATTTTGCCGAAATTGTTTAAGATATAACATTGAGGGTCTAGGCATTCAGGGATTCTTCAAGAGATGACGTGGAATCGAAAGAGGTTCTAGATATTCAGGGGGTTCCCTAACGTATAATGAGGTGACAATAGCCTTGTCTGAACAGTGACAAACTGAGTATAAATATATATTGTGATTCAAAACAGCATAGGTAGGTAGGTAGGTACGTGAGTCGCAAAGGTCATATTTAGGACACGCTTTTCCGCTAGCAAAAAGGAACGATAATTAATCAAATAAATAGTTTTGTCTGTATCCGCTAGCAAGAGTTGGAACGCGTAGTGAAATATAAACAGTTTCCTACCAATGATTTACAAAGCACTTCTTTGTATAATCCAATGGGGACCGGGACCGGGGGCCTTAACGAATATTGAATCAACGGACACCCACACTCGAAAGACCAATTTATGGATCAAAAAAAGTTTCGTAATCAAAATTAACAACAATCAACGAAGCAGGTACCATACCATGTCAGCCTAGAAACTGCTGGACATATCCCTCCCCCAAGGTTCTCCACACAGACCGATTTTGAGCCGCCCGCATCCAACCGCTTCCCGCTATCTTAACCAGATCGTCGGTCCACCTTGCGGGAGGCCTACCGCTGCTGCGTCGATCGTCTTCACTTATAGGTACCATATACCTATAGGTGTTTTGTACCTACCTACAGGTATACAGCCTGCACATAGTGCACATATTTCTTACTAGACAAGTTAAAAATATTGACTAGGTAGTTAGAGATGCCTTCGTAATTTTCTTGTGGTTTTCCTCGGCGCGGTAAAGACCCAGAAACACTTAATAATTATGTAGATATTCTCTAGACACATAGTCACAAGAAAAAGATTAATGATACCTACTTACAAAAAATTCACAAATAACCTAAGCTTATTATTGCGGACATTTTTCATGTCATCGATACTCCTAATATCTATCTACTCTTATAATATAAATCTTAGGTACCTAGGTAAGATACCTAAATATATTATTATAATTAAAAACATTGACGTGCATGTTTATCGCGGTGGAAACCGGAAAAAGCCTTTTATGGAACTAGCGAATAAATAGTAAATGTTGACATTAGTAGTCCAGTAATATAATTGTGCGAATTATTATTTGTTTAGGTACTTTTAATTACCTATGTATTTTGCTTAAGTTACCTATATAAAAACTCATCCGATAGGGGTTTCCCCGCTATCCGTGAAAAACAACAAATGACTGAAAGAAATATACAATCAAAATAAAACGTACGTACAATAATAGATTCATATTTACTATTATTAGTAAGTTAATATTATAAAATAAGCATTAATATGGTCGTATATGTAACGCCATCTAGGGACGTTCGTTGGAACTTCCTGCAATTCGTTTACAAAGGCGTTTTACTCAAATGCAGCTATTGAATGAGTTTAAACGTTTATAGCTTAAATAATGCCAATAATATAGTCGTTTAAAGTTTTATTACTCATCGTAAAAAGTACTAACGTGGATTGTATAACTTTATTTTCAATCACGTATTAAATCTTCAAGATAAAGAAAATAGGCAAGTATGCGAATCAACCAAGTGGACGACGAAGAAACAGTTATTTATTTTTGGCCCAATACACATAATTACTTTGTACGTGTGATTGTCACTGAACTCTTCGGTGAGTAAGAAAAAGACACAAACGGTTCAACCTACACGCGATGTTATTGATATTATTTTTGTGTTTCAGAGGGTGCCCGAACTGCCTGGCAAGTTTAAATTGGGAATTGCGTCCGGTATGTGACGCTAATAGCAAGATACAGAAAATAATAATAATAATAACGAAACTGCGAGGAACGGTGAGGTACGTTTATATTATCATCAGCGTCCTAACGTTATCCCGCTTGCATCCAAGACTTACGGCCTGGTCACGAGATCGGTCTAAGCGGCGAGCGGCGCGGCAGGGGCGATGTACATGGCGCGTTTACTCCGAGGTGACATGGTCGCCGCGGCGTGGAAAAGCGAGCCATGTACATCGAAATCGCTCGTCCCTGCCGCGCCGCTCGCCGCTTAGACTGATCTCGTGACCAGGCTCTTACACGCCTAGAAGCCCGGGGTCTGCTTACTAGTCTAATCAGATATGACAGAATATCAGTTTTTCTACAGGGCGACTGCCTTCTAACCGCCGCTCCTGAAGGATGGATGAATTTTTGACAGGCGTTATGGCGAGTCAGTATACAGACACTAGTCTAAACCAACGAATTCTGAAAATAATAGAAGCCCATTTCCTATGGGCGCTCTGAAGACAAACTTTCTGCAACCCAAATTGCCGCTTGGCGGCGTGGCAGTCGTTCCCCTAGTGTATCTTAACTACCAGAGCCAGAAAGAAGGACGTTCCCCCAGTTAGCTTAACTACGACTTACGAGAGTAAGAGAGACGGACGTTCCTCCAGTTTATCTTAACTAAGAGAGCAAGAGAGACGGAGAACGACGCCAGCGCCGCCAAATACGAACTAAACTGGGGCAGACCCCATTTGGAAACGGCACCCGAAATCCTAAAGGTCTGCTCTACTATTCTTTTCTGAATCCGTTGTCTAAATCATGAAATAACACTCCCCGTTTGGGTTGCAGAGGTCAGACGGCAGTCGCCCTGTGAAAAAGATAACATTATGTCAAATCAGGTTAAATTAGAAAGTGGCCTCCGGGCTCAAGGTAAATGTTTGACAAGCAACATGGATAAAGCCAAGACGATGCTGAAGAGGAACAGTTTCATTCTCAGGCGCAATGTTAGTGACTTATTGGTTGGCTAATTCTCGGTACTAACAAAATATCTGCGAATGTGACCGATAGATGGCATTAGACTCGCAACTCATATATGAAACATAGCTGAAAATTGAGGTATTTAAACTCTATAGGCCTTCTTTTTATAGCAGCCATAGCCTGCTTTTCCTCTTTATAACAGCCATAGCCGAGTGGTGAGACCGACAGACTGTTACGCAGAGGGTCTCGGGTTCGAATCCACGGCACGCACCAATGACTTTTCGAAGTTAAGTGCATATTAAACTGTTAATTATCGCTTGCTTATCGGTGAAGGAAAACATCGTGAGGAAACCTGCATGTCTGAGAATTCTCCATAATGTTCTTGAAAGACATGTGAAGTCTACCAACCCGCACTTGGCCAGCGTGGCAGACTATGGCCTTATCCCTCTCATTGTGAGAAGAGGCCCGTGCCCAGCAGTGGGACAGAATAAAGGGCTGATGATGATGAGGCCTTTGACGCACCAAGTAAGGGAGCATCCTGGCCTACAAGTAAAATAATTCTTGGAGAAAAGGTATGCCTACCCTATTTATGTGTAAGTACTTACTGTAAGAACAATACAATCTGCCGTTATGGCAATTATTAGAACTAGGTTAATTTGAATAAATAAGATATTGCTTGACTAATTAACCGTTCTATTGAACGTTATCGTTGCCTATTTCATAGACGACTGTATAAATACCTATAGATATAAAAGGGTATAAAATATGTATCATATTTCCATAATTTGAATGCACATAGTACAATGATGCATAAGTGAAAGTAATGTTTTCACGGCATATCACGCTTTCTATTTGATATGATATATTTCTAAGCTGTATGAGACGGAGATAGCCTAGTGGAGATGCCAACAGACTATGTCAGTCTATTGGCATCTTCACTTAGGGTACTTCTTCAAAGGGTATCGAAAGAAAGAAAGAAAGAAAACATATTTATTCTGTTAAATAATTACATTTGTTTTTTTTTTAGCATACCAGGTTTATATACAGTAACAGAATTGGCCCCCAACTTAGCGTAGTGCCATCTAGTTCAACTAGGTGGCGCTGATGTCGGTTTCAAACCCAAAACGCGCACCACTGAGTTTTCAAAAGGATATATTATGTAAATTGTTATTTTAAGAATACAATTGTCACCCTACCTTCCCGTGGGTGTCGTAAGAGGCGACTAAGGGATAACACGATGCAAATACCATCTTTGCGTAGAGACGGAAAACTCGACATCAAACCCTATACGACTGCCTCGTTGGTCTCGCGGCATAAATGTGCGCGTGGGATCGGAAGGTCCCGGGTTTGATTCCTGGGTCGGGCAGTGTTATTGGGTTTTTCTGTCACGAAATTCTCAGTAGCCGCACGGAGTCTGGAAATGTGCCCGGGACGGCAATAGGCTTGCCCCTTATTACGTGGGACTAAAGTATATCTGGCGAAAAGTGGGTGTAGAAATACACCTCTGCCTACCCCTTCGGGGATAAAAGGCGTGACGTTATGTATGTATGTATGTTATTTTAAGCTTGCCCCGTGCCTCTTATCATGAGGATCTATGACAGTCGTAACGGGGAGTTAATATGTACTATTGAATATTATGACACCAGTGTCAGTGGATCCAAGAGTACTTCGATATTGTAACCCTTTGGGTTGCACAGGTAAGACTGCGATCGCTCTGGGGAAAAGCATAAGATAGATTAATGTAAGAAAGTAAGTCATATCAGGTTAGACTAGAAAGCGGGCCTCAAGCTGCAAGGGCGATGATGCAGATGAATTACTTATCTGCCTTATATTAGTTGCCTCGTTGGTCTCGCGGCATAAATGTGCGCGTAGGATTGGGAGGTCTCGGGTTCGGTTCCCGAGTCGGGCAAAGTGTTATTGGGTTTTTCCGTTAGGAGATTCTCAGTAGCAGCACGGAGTCTGGTAATGTGCCCGGTACGGCAATAGGCTCGCCTCCAATTACGTGGGACCTAAAAATTCATGGCGAAATGTGGGTGTAATATTACACCTCTGCCTACCCCTTCGGGGATACAGGCGTGAGTCTATAAATAAAAAAAAATAGGTGATCACTTGATTTTTGGTATTGACTTGGGATATTCCTTTTTGGGCATCACTAGCGATGTAACGTGTGCTTTATTTAATTTCATCTGAAGAATAGAGTTCATGCTAAGCCCGCTTCCCACGATGCGTGGTTTTGAAGACGCGAGCTATATCGTTAAAGTTACACCGCGTGTCGGGTAATCTATTCAAATCACTACGCCATACCGATTCCATATCGAATGTTGTAGTAAATAAAGTATTGGAGCACCGAACAAAACATTTATAACCTGGTTATTTTTGTAACGTTAAAGGTTATCTTTGACTACCTATTTAATTTAATTATCTGTTATATCGCGAGATAGCAATAAGACACAACCGTTATACAATGTATTTTTAATCTATATTTAATTCGTTATATTTAAATTTTTTCGTAATTATTCCGTCGTAGGAGTAGTATCATCATCAGCCTTAAACAGTCCACTGCTGGACTAGGCCTCTCTTATGAAAGGAGGAATTGGCCTACTATACCACGTTGGCCAAACGGGTTGGTATAGGGTTTGTATCAAGTTTTCCTTCTCTAGGAGTAGTATAGTGTCTGGTAAAGTATTCTAACCGCGATTCGCATGGTCTCGCCAAGTGACGTAGATGACGGTGATTTTAGTGAGTAGACCCCTAACTACAGGGGAGAGTCCACAGAAATTGGGAGTCTCATACATTTTTCCTAGTCCCCAATTCGGTCGTTTAATACTCATACGGTCGGGTGGCGGAGTTGAGACGTCTCGTAATTTGAGTTTCTACCGTGTCAACAAAGAAAAAGATGTGGCAAGTATGTTGTACAATTCCTTAAACAATCTATCTAGGGAATGCAATCTCGTTCTCGCGAGATCTCGACCTTTTTTAGCGAGATTGATATCGGTTGAAGAATGGGCGAGATCTCGCGAGATTAACGAAATTGCACTCGAGCATAAAAACGTCTTAATCGAAGCGCGGACTGACTCGGACGGAGTTGGAATCTATCGCCATGATAGTTTAATAATACTTATGTTTGACCTTAACTTTATTTTCATTCTCGATATTTTAAGCGGACCGCGAAAAGTATTGTGGTCGAACTGAAGGCTATCATACCATTTTCGTAATATTTAGGTGGCCGTAGTTCCTTAATGAGATAAAGTAACAGAAATAATAAAAAATCGGGCAAGTGCGAGTCTGACTCGCGCACCGAGGGTTCCGTACGCATTTTACCTTATTTGAGGTTGGTGCTATTACGCTAGTCTTCTAAATCTGAGGGTCTAGTACCAGTTTGCACTGAATCGTCACGGTGGACGATAGCCTAGACGACGGGAACAATTTCCATACATTTTCTAAATGCGCCCCCTAGCGGTCTCTATCGATCGCTTCGCTCCATTAGGGGCGCTTTAACAAGTACGAAAATTAACCTTAATTTTCAACTTTTTAAAATTTTCAGAATTTTTCCTTTATTTGTGCTGTAGGACCCTGCTTTTGGCCAAATTTCGTGATTCTAGTTCAACGGGAACTACCATACCTATAGGTTTTCGACCCAAAACCTATAGGGTACTTACGGTTGACCTAGAATTGTCATTTTTTGTCAAAAACAAGGTCTTACAACACAAGTAAAGGAAAAATTCCGAAAATTAAAAAAAGTTGAAAATTAAGGTTAATTTTGGTGCTCACAAGTTTTCGCAAAAATCTAATTTTGACCATATCTTTTTATCGGGTCAACCCAGGACCCTGATTTTTACACACCTAATAGGAACCATAGACCTCAGTATCTGGTATAAATTTCAATTTGCTAGGTCCACCCGTTCCTGAGAAAATCGGTGGTGAAACACGGACAGACAGACAGACAGACAGACAGACGGACAAGAAAGTGATCTTATAAGGGTTCCTTTTTTACCTTGTGAGGTACGGAACCCTAAAAATGACATTGTAGTCTCCTTCTTTCCATTTTGTTTTTTATACAAATTACTAGCAAACCAACAGATCCGTATAGTGTCAGTGTGTCACTACCCCATTTCGTTCCTAGCATGTAGTAAGTAGCGACTAAGGAAAATATATGAAGCAATTAGATATTATCTTG
The DNA here is from genome assembly GCA_944739405.2 of Euclidia mi. Lineage (NCBI taxonomy): Eukaryota > Metazoa > Arthropoda > Insecta > Lepidoptera > Erebidae > Euclidia > Euclidia mi. The sequence continues at coordinate 36,583,516 of OX123206.2, forward strand.
CGGTAGGGAAAGAAAATTTCATCCTATGCCGACCCTCAACATCTTCATTCTATTGCCACACTTGTGACGTCGACGCTGACATCGTCCGCCCACTACACTCAGCTGGCTGCCTCCACCCCCCAACGGGCTATACAGGGTGTAAAAAGACCCTTAACGAAAACTGAAATCCCATGTTGTACCAATCACTACGAACATTTTTTACTTCGGCACCATACCTGGGAAATTACTGGTTCAGGAGATATTGAGGCTCAAAGTTAGTATGGAATTTTTCTAATTAGGTACAAAATCGATGCATTTACCCCGCCAATATGTTCTTTAGATGCCCTATAACGCCATGGATAAGTGGGTATTTCGAGCATTGCACGCGCGCGCTTTTAATTGCGGTTTAAAAAATGTGAAACCTTAAAAAAAACTTCGTTTCCCAGGTATTATTTTTGGTTAGTATGACTTGGCATGATGTCCACAACGAGTAGTCTTCGGCTTGGTGATGGGTCTTGTGACACCCTGTATATACCGTGGCGCGGAGTGACCGGAGCCTTTTCACTGGCTGTTCGGCAACCAAGCTAAGTCTTCTCTTCTTCCCTGAGCAACGCTGGAGACGCATTCCCAAAGGTCTACCCTGATTCTATCTTTGTAAGTCAGTATGTCAAATTGTTTAGAATCACTATTTTCCATTGAATTTCCTTGCTAAAAGCCGTATAGATTCTTTTAGAGAAATATACAAATTTTCGTTTGTAACCGAATTGTGACGCAAAATATGAGAGGTTTATGTACAGCAGTGGACTACAAGAGCTTATCGGCTTGCTACTATTTCAAGTTGGACGAATAAATCGAAGACATAGTGACGTATGCCAGCTCGCACGTCATACAACTAAATGACTAAATCGTCAACTGAATAGTTGTACAACACCAAGTTTCCCTTCCATATCACATCACACGTAATTTAAAAGTTGTCAATGAAAAATAGCTTCCCACGATGCGTGATTGGGCGACATCATTGAGGTTACACGAGTCGGGTAACTTCCGCAAAACGAGTTGCAGCGGACTTTGGGCAGACTTGCCCGTCATGTCCATAGGTCCAGGAGTTTAAATATCTCCGTCTAGTGAATTCCCCTACCCCTGCCTATAGCTAGACATACCTGCGTGGTAGACGGCGCGGGTAGTTCTGGCGAGGGCGGGACGGGTGCTTGCCCCTGCGCCGCACACACCGCCAGTGTCGCCACAAACGTCGCCGCCGCCAAACACACGCTGCGTCGCTTCAACATCATCACCCTGGAAATGAGAACGATGGAACGTTATTGAGTGGATAGGTAGTTACGTAGTTATTTATTATTTGTTAATTAAAATGGATTATCAGATTCATATTTTCGAACAGATATACCATGCGGATATGTGTGGTCAGTCCGTGTGGTGACGGATTAAGAATACGGAATGTCACCACCCCATATCATCCCATGGGAGTCGTAAGAGCCGACAGAGGGAGCATGGGTAATTCGTCGTTTCGCACCACGAGTGGTTCGGACCGCGGTGTGAAACGCAGAAGAGCTCTTAAGAATGGGCTGTTTCGCACCGCGGCGGTCCTTGGAGCGCCGAGCGGTGTGAATCGACGAATAGCTCTTAGGAATGGGGCGATTCGAACCACTATGTTTAGGTACAAGTTAATTTCAAAGTTTGTATGTACAGTCGAGTAGAAAAGTGTTTAATGAAAATAAAACAGTTACGACTTGATATTTTATTTATTTTGTAATAATATTTCAAAATCACAATCGCATACTAAAATTAAGTAAAAGTGGTTGCATTTCAATCACAGTTTGGTTAGTAATTGAGAACTAGTTTAAATCACAGTTGAAACATTAGGTACACATTCTGACTTAAAACTAACTGATTGAAATTTCGATGGCGTACCTGCATAACAAAACTTTACTTACAAATAATAATTAAGTATTAACTACAAATTAAAACAATAGTTCGAAACATCATACGTATTTTTTTAAATTAACAGTTTGATGGCACATGACTAAATGCACAAGTAATTATTAAAACATCACAGACTTCAAAACTTGTTTCATTTATCTTATTGCCTAAACTACACTTACGAACCATCTAACTTCGACACACCTTACATGTTATCACGCCCATCCAGGGTAAATAAACTTTATGCACGTCGTGTCAACCTACCATCAGGTGTATACCTAGCATTTAAAATTACAGTTGTGTAGATTAAGCCTGTCCTGTGTTTTATCATTATATCACATTCACATTATATCCACAATGGAAGCCAGAAGGGTGATATCCTTTTACATTCAAACGCATGCTAATAATAACGGACATCTGAGTCGTCAGGTCATAAAAGTAAAAAAAGATAGGAATGTGCAGCGCACCGGACCCTAGTTATCGATAAACGGCTACCTGCACACGTGCTAACGATAGAACTAATTTGGGCACAAGTAAAGGGAGAATTAGGGCGAAGAACAATAATACTTTCAAGATAGCAGATGTCTAAAATCACCTACACCAAGCCATAGATAATGTCACACGAGAAGATTGGGCCAAATGTGTGAGAAACAAAGACTTACAAAAAGCTCTAATTAGAAATTACGCGCCACCTATAATAAATTTGGCAGAAGACGAAGACTAAAGATAAATTTTATTTTCTTAATAATTTAAATCTTTTTGTAATGAGGGACTCATTAAAGGGACACAATATGATCTACTTTGTTTCTTGTAATAAACTTTCTTTCTCTGTGTATAATATCAAATCTGGATCGTGTGGTGATGGATAAAAAATACGGAATGTCACCACCTCGTATCATCCCATGGGTGTCGTAAGAGCCCGCAGAGCGAGCATATTATACAGAGAACAACACTGTAAGAGACGGAAAACTTGATATAAATCCTATACCAAGCCGTTTGGCCAGCGTGGTATAGTAGACCAGTTCCTTCTTTCAAAAGAGAGGCCTAGTCCAGCAGCGGATTATTAAAGGCTGATGATATTTATGTGTGTTAATATCAAATATTGTGTTTTTTTTTAATTTTGTGAACAAGATACGATAATAAACGTTACTTATCGATATTATGTATTTTATTGTTACGCCCTTCACTAGACTCAGATGAACCAATCAGAAGCACATATTGGCGCTCTATCTTTTGCTATTGTTTATTGCCAGACTGGGTTTTACAAAGGGATAATTTGTAACGAGACCGACACTTTGTATATTTTTTACACATATTTTGGTCAGCCAACCAACATTAAAATGATGTATTTTTATATTATGCATAGTAAAAATAAGCGTTGTAAATAGGTACCATAAGTATTACGTAGAGTAGGCGACAAGCCATGTGTAACAAATACGTTCAAAACATTTTTTTTTTTATTTTCGCTATTTTGTTTTGTGCCTGGCTGTACTTTAAGCATTATTACTGAGAAAACTTTTTGTTCCATTCGCGGTTCGAATAAACCTTTTCAAATTCTACTATGGTCGATTCACACCGCGGTCCGAAACAGCCTATTCCTAAGAGCTCTTCGGCGTTTCACACCGCGGTCCGAACCACTCGTGGTGCGAAACGACGAAACACCCGGGAGCATATTATGCAGAGAAGAACACTGCAAGAGAAGGAAAACTTGATACAAACCCTGTACCAACCCGTTTGGCCAGCGTGGTATAGTAGGCCAATTCCTCCTTTCAAAGGAGAGGCCTAGTCCAGCAGTGGACTGTTAACGGCTGATAATGATAATACCATGCGGATGCGTGACGGCCTTACTTTTTTTGAGCGTTCGAAACTCACGCCGCAACTTATAGGTACGTACCTACATAGGAGGCAAAACGATTTTGAGCGCTTGCTCTTTAAGTATGCGCACAGACCACCTAGGTGGTCTGTGAGTACGCGGGTAGTATTAAGTTAATTTACGCGAGTAGGAGTTTACTTATCTTCCTTAAATTATACAAAAAGCAAGAACTAGCAACGACAAACTTTCTGTTCGTGCTGAAGTAGGCAATAGGTACTCGGCGATAGAGGTTTATCTGTATACAACCGTGCCCGGAACAAGCACGAACCATATCCAAGGGCGTCGCCAGCCGATCGCCAAGGGGGGGCCAAGGACGCCAGCCAAAGGCCTAGGGGGAATGGCGGCAAGTTGATATTGTAAATGAGAAAAGTATGGAGAATATAACTAATTTTAGGGTTCCTAAATCTCTAGGAGGGGCAGCTGCCCCCATTGCCCTCCCTAGGCGACGCCCATGCCCATCTCTAGCCATACTTATTACATGTTGATATTTTTGCCTTACCGAGTCACGTATTTAGAAAACACATAATTGAAAAGTTAAAGTTAATGATATGATATATTCGCTGGAGACATAGGGTGCATTTTTTAAGAACTTTGGGTCCCAAGCCAACCTCACCTGCAAGTGGTGCACCTGCCGATCAACGGACGAGGCTCTGACAAACAAAATATCCCGATAAGCGGCTATAGGCTCGCCACCAATTACATGGGATCAAAACACTGGCGAAAAGTGGGCGTTTAATATGCCTCTGCCTACCCCTTCGGGGAAACAGGCGTAAGTCTATGTATGTATGTACATGATCAAATTCGAAGTAAGATTAAAATCAAACAAATTAATTACCTACCAAGTAACTTGCAATATTAAAGTACCTACCCAATTATGTTTGTTAGCAATGTTTAAAGGTAATCTGTGGAAAATGTCGCAGTTATTACGATAAGTAGGTAATTCAGAAGAAACTGTACTACTTTAAGCATTTATATTATACTAGTCGATGCCAGCGGCTCCGCACGCACATGTTTTCGAATTTCGCGTTTTGCCCGATCCCGTGGGAATTTCGGGAAATCCCGTCTTAGTGCACCCCTACGGGCCTCAAGGAACATACATGCCAAATTTCAGCTTCCTGCGCTCAATAGTTTCGGCTGTAGCGTGTCTGTCAGTCGGTCAGTAACGCAAGGATTTTATATATTAAGATTGTAATATCGCTTTTTTCAAGTAAAATAAAATTCTTTGCGTCCGAGGCCAGATCTCACCCCAGACACTACGTCCCCCAAGTATGGTCTGGTTATAAGTAGAAACATTTACATTCTAGAACGATAATACTAATAAATAAACAGCATTATCTTCTATTGTATTTTATCACACATACCTATCCGTGATCTAACAATACCAAATAAATAATAATAAAATGGAGAGCAAACAGCTGACAAATAAAGTTGTCTTTTTAATTTTGTTGCGATTTGCAGACGGACGGACGCGAAACGTACCTTTTGAAGTTACGTAAGCCTTACCTTTGCATAATACTTGATGTATGGCATTAAAAGACAATAAGAATTGACAAGGCCGTGAAATACATTTTTATTGCTATACAGAGTAACTACCTACACGGCCACAGAATTTGAGATAACAGTTTTGTTGTCTTATTTGTTCAGCTTTAGAGGCTGCCCCAAGCAAACGTGTACAAGGCTTTATACAGCGTATAGAACCAATATCCATGTAAATATCTAATCCAACTTCTCCTCTAAGTATAACTTTATTGCAGGGATGTTACGGATATGGATACGGATACGGTCATTAGAAAAAAAAAACCAGTTTCAGATACGGATATGAAGTTATTTCGGATTATCCGGTAGTTTCGGATAGTTTCTGTTACGGATATTAGATCTTTAAGGAATTTCAAAAGTAACATACAAATAGATACCTAATAAAATGGTTTTATTTATACAATAGGTCATCATTTGGTAGGTACCTACTACAATCAGCCTATGAGTAATTAGGTATTATAGGTAACTATTTTCTATTGAGTGAATTTTGTGCCGTGTGGTTGACGGCATAGAATACAAGTGTCACCACCCCCTATCTTCCCGTGGGTGTCGTAAGAGGCGACTAAGGGATAACACGATGCAAATACCATCTTTGCGTAGAGACGGAAAACTTGACATCAAACCCTATACGACTGCCTCGTTGGTCTCGCGGCATAAATGTGCGCGTGGGATCGGGAGGTCCCGGGTTCAATTCCTGGGTCGGGCAATGTTATTGGGTTTTTCTGTCACGAAATTCTCAGTAGCAGCACGGAGTCTGGAAATGTGCCCGGTACGGCAATAGGCTCGCCCCTTATTACGTGGGACTAAAGTATATCTGGCGAAAAGTGGGTGTAGAAATACACCTCTGCCTACCCCTTTAGGGATAAAAGGCGTGACGATATGTATGTATGTATGTATGAATTTTGTGTTCTATCTAAGTAATTAAAATAAAAATTTGTAACGTGTCTCATTTAGACTGCCCGCTATCCGAAATTATCCGAAACATTTATTTCGGATTCGGTTCCGTATATGCATATTGTTTTATTCCGGATATTTCAGTGGTTTCCGAAAGTTTCGGTTAGGGATATGGATATCCTTAACATCCCTGCTTTATTGTCGCAATGTCGTATCGGACTTAAGAAGCAAATGTTTACATGAATTACTGCACGAATGGGATAGTGCCGATAGTGGGTCGATAGTTAAACAGTATGAATCATAAATTGTTATTTCGAGTCTGCGTATGTTCCGTATGTTATATATGCCTATTAAACAATGGCAATAGACTCGCCCCCTATTACATTGGGACCGAAACATATCTGGCGAAGTGTGGGTGTGTAATACACCTCTGCCTACCCCTTCGGGGATAAAAGGCGTGAAGATATGTTATGTTATTAAACAACAGACTTCCCCAACGTCCAAACGAATTTTTAGAAACTGCCCTGCAATAAGCAGTGCCCGCATTGTTTTAAAAGATAAAGAAAACTTACGCTTAATTTAACGTACCTACTCAAAGATATCTAGACCAGCGTTTCCTAGACTATGGGTCGAGCAGGGAACATTGAGTGGGTTCTGAAAAGTAATGCGACACCGACTGACTGAAGTTTTCCTCCTCTTTATGCCTTTATCAGGGGCGGTCCACTCCGGGTGCCACCCTTTTTGGGGTGCCACCCATCCAAAAAAGGGAAGACACTACAAGATAGGCACTAGCACAGCACTACGAGTGTTAGCCCGTAATTGTTAGGTATCGACTAAAAAAAAACGGTCACCCGCCAACTTCCGCCACGGGTGCCACCCCAGCTAGCTACGCCACTGGCTGGCACTGGCTTTATCCTCCCATTTTGTCGAAAAGCAGCTAAGAAGTGGGACTCAACATTAGTAATTTTGTTTGATGGGTCGCAGCTCGGACAACTTTGGGAGCCACTGATCTAGACTCTTACCAGCGAACATAGGTATATTTGACCAGACTAAACATCAAATACAATATGCTGTGACTTATGTTAACATAGATCCCACCAAAAAGATTCTGTAAAATATAGCGAAGTCTCGATGGAGCTGCTTGTTTATCTCTAAAAAGTTCATTACTTTTCTCTCGACAAAGTAGAACCAAGTTTAAGGTTCTTTACTGCAATTTCTTTATTAGATATTATATTTGATGTTATACGACTTGGCCGTTGAATTTCAGCGTTCTAGTCCCATCCAGAGGTTCTCAAATATTTCTTGAAAATGCGGCGAAATGGTTCCAGAAAAGGATGGTACGGCAGTGTTGCTTCGCGCTCGACTTGGCGGGGTCACTGCCGTGCCCCCAGATATAGCAATGGACCAGACATGTGTAAAATAAGATAAAATTGTCCAACGTAATAGACTATTAATGCTGACCAATGACAAAATTACTAAACCATAAATGTATGGCGCAATACCACTAGGGATTCTCACTAATTGATTAGTAATTTGGATGTGTCACCATTATGTATACCTAGTTCAAAGATGATAAAAATGTCAGTTATTTAAATGCCAAGTAAATTAAAGTTAATTAAAATTCTTCTGATAGCGGTTACTTTTAGAAAGCAATAGAACCTGCTTACAGTATATAGAAGACATTATAGCGTAAGTTCGATGAATAACTATAACAATGTACTCATGATATTTTAGAGCTATGTAGACAAATAAAATTAACATTTTACGGTAATGTGGACAATTTAATGGAATAATATTCTTTTAAATTTACAGGTAACTATCGGAGAAGCACAGATAGTTTACGGGTATTTTTCTGTAGGACGAATGTAGTGACATTCGTGGATCATATCGGATATTTTCGAACCCTGCTTTGTAGTGACAAAGCAGGGTTCGAAAATATCCGATATTTATTATAAATATCAAAATATCGGATATTTACGATATATATCGGATATATATCAAGTTTGATATGTAAGTATCAATTTTGTATGAAAGTCATATTATTATTTTCATTGTATTATTTATGAACATACTATTTGCATGTGTTTCATAAACATACTAAAATGATCAAAAAATAAAAAACTGAAATGTTTTAATGCTTATTCATTTGAGTACTTCGTTTTTCGTAACGATTTTTTTCTGACACCACTGACGGACTGACGCCATTAATACCGGCAGAAGTGTTGCCATTTTTTTATTAGAACTTACCATTAGGAAGTATGTTTTAACTCTACTCCCACGCCATCTACATTTGGGAAGTAGAAATACAATAACAAACGCAAAAATAATATTCTTTTTAAACCATTTTTGTATTGTAATATATCACAAAAAATATTTGATATATATCGTCGAATCGAGGTTGATATATATCGGGTATATATCTTGATATATATCCATTGATATAATCCTCGAACCCTGCTACAAAGCTAAGCTAAGCTAGCGATTAAACTATGTGAACGAATTATCGGGAGCTCTATACTTTAATCGAATCGTTTCTCGCTCCATGTAGTGACCACAGTAGACTAGATTCATATTAACAGTACGGCAAAATTTCGATACAAACATGTTTATTCAATACCTATTTTCCTCATTGCTTCTAGATGGTAATAAATATTGGAAACAGATGTGCTATGTTTTATTTGTGTTGAAGATGTCAGTTATATACATTTTTATTTTTATATTTTTTCTAGAATTCTCCCACGGTTCCACTCACCTTTAGGTCGTTTATCGAGTTAAAAAGCGTATGTCACTAGTGACTATATAGGCATTTTATCATGATAATATATATTCTACCACATACACACAACACCATCTAGTCCCAAACTAAGCAGAAGCTTGTACTATGGATACTAGACAATTGATAGACATACATATTACATACCTTTTTTGGTAAATGCATACATATTATACATAGAAACACCCAGACCAAGACAAACATCCATGTTCATGCACACAAATGTTTGACTTAAGCGGGAATCGAACCCGCGACCTTCAGCGTAGCAGTCGCTTACGCTACCGCGGCGCCAACCGGTCGTCAAAATGATAAAATAGTGCTGTTAAACCTGGCTACACAGGTAACACATTAGTGGGAATGAGGGTGGGACTAGTCGCATAAAAACAAACTAGGCTATCTCTGCCTAAAATGTAGTATAAACATACAATAATTCATACATACATACATACATAGACTCACGCCTGTTTCCCCGAAGGGGTTCGCAGAGGCATATTAAACGCCCACTTTTCGCCAGTGTTTTGATCCCACGTAATAGGTGGCGAGCCTATTGCCGCTTATCGGGATATTTTGTTTGCCGTCGCCTCGTCCGTTGATCGGCAGGTGCACCACTTGCAGGTGAGGTTGGCTTGGGACCCTAAGTTCTTGGTGGGAACCCTATGCACCCTATGCACCACATACAATAATTCAAACAAATAAAACATCGGAAGTAAAACCAGGTAGCAAACAAAAGGGCTGTCTCATTGACAGTGATTCACATGAACTTATCTTATCAACCGGCTACACAATCGTAAATATGGAGTACCGCATTATTCCGAATCACCTAAATTCACAGATTGCTTACTGTGTGACATTTATATTAAACAAACAATGATATTGATTGTTATATCTCAACTACAGGCTGACCCCCGGATTTAACAGTTAAATTAAAATAAAATGTGAAGGCATATCCATGCCTTCACATTTTATTTTAATTTAACTGTTTCTACCCGATGTTCTGGGAATGGCTCGCTCCCTATTACATTGGGACTGAAACAAAACTGGCGAAAAGTGGGTGTATAATACATATCTGCCTGCCCCTTCGGGGATAAAAATTCCCAGAACATAACATAACTGTTATGTTCTGGGAATTTTGGAAAATCCCTTCTTAGTGTACTCTATGGTCCCCAAGGAACACACATGCCAATTGTTTTGCGCTCAGTAATTTTGGCTGTGCATTGTTTTTCAGTCAGTGATTAAAGCAAGAACTTTTTATATAGGTAAAGAACTATTATCTATACTTCAATACCTCAATTTTTATCTGTACTCATTTTAATTTTTCTAAAAATAGACATTATGTTATTCAAAATAAATGAATCATCGAAATTCTAGTTGCAATCAACATTTTTGCTTTAAACAGTTTACTTTCTATTCTAACTGAATTTGAGAGTGTAATTATTGACTTTATCTATCAAATGACTGACATCATATTGTATTGTAGCTAATATCCTTAAGTTTAAGTTACTATATTGTTTATTTAAAATTCTTGCATTACTGACTGACTGACTGACTCTGTCAGTCAGTCAACAACCCACAGCCAAAACTATTAGGCACAAGAAGCTTATATAATAATAATAATAATAATAATATTCTTCCACATTCACACAACACCATCTAGTCCCAAACTAAGGAGAGCTTGTACTATGGGTACTAGACAATGGATAAACATACATATTATTATATACTTTTATTTTTTGTAAATACATACATATTATACATAGAAACACCCAGACCAAGACAAACATCCATGTTCACGCACACAAATGTTTGACTTGAGCGGGAATCGAACCCGCGACCTACAGCGTGGCAGTCGCTTACACTACCGCTGCGCCAACCGGTCGTCGCAAATTTGGCATGCATATTGCTTGAGGACAAAGGGTGCACTAAGATGGCATTGCTCAAAATTCCCAAGAGATCGGTAGAAACGGTTATATTAGAAAAAATATGAGTCATTCCCTAGCAAGGATATATGGACACACCATTACTAAAAAAATGTATGTATTGACAATTTTCAATGGCTGTCAGAGGTTTTCACGGTAGAAGAGAAGATTAACAGCTCCAGTTGGAAGAACAAATTAAGTACCTTTCATCAGTTTTATATGCCAATTACTTTGATGAAATTAAATGAAATGCAATGAAATTATTTATCTGCTTGAATATGGTGTTACAGTTGTCATAATTTACATCTTATTGCTTCCAATCCAATGGGACGTGCAAATGGTACAAAAATTTATAATAATGGTGATAATTTTGTGGCGCCTATCATGGATTGACAACTGAGAATGTGCTTTTTTTTGAGTCAGCTCCTACATTTGGCATATATCCTGTGATCCATCCACAGACAACTTCACAAACTTGCAATCAACAGAACCCAAATCACTTAGTGCAGTTTTAAGGGCCCTAACAAGTGCCTTAACCACTGTGCCTTAGATCCAGTATATTAGTCACCCCACTGATCTATCAGTGTTCATTTCCTACAGGTCAAAGACTTTTACAAACTGGATGTAGCATCATTTGAATACCAAAACATTCTTACATGCTTGAACAAATGTGATGGGCATTAAATGCTATGAAAACAAAGTAAAACCTCTTTTAATATTACACATCCTTCTTCAAACTCCATGAAACAATAACATGCCCATTCATTTTTAAATGATAAATAACAACTAACAACTTCTTTACAGTTCTAATTGGAATCACACATTCTAATAAAGTAACACATTACTTATTAAAAGGAAAACATTTAAATGCAATTTACTGTATCTTTTATCAGATAAAATACCAGTTACTTTGTTATGTATAGTTAATACAACAAAAATATACCAAATGCTAAGCAAGGTTTTATCTTTATCACCTTTATCTAAAGTAATTAGGCATTTTCATGTACTAATTGAATAAACCTTATTTTGCTGTTAATGTAGGCCATGAAATAATCATTTTGATAGTGATTACTCTGAGTAAAAATAACTTTATACATTTATGGTCATGATTTAAGGTGATATTATAGTGCACTCTTGGTACTCCGACAAACGTTTTGCAGGGCAGTGGCAGCCTAACAGGTTTGTTGGATTATAGAGTACTGCCTAAGACCACATAGCCCCTATAGTCTGGCATTTTTTACAAATGGGTACCTTGTAATCCAACAAATTACAGATCCAAATGTAAGATTTTATATCTTATTGAAACGCAAAGTTATGTCGGATTACAGGGGGCACCGGATTAGCCAGGGGCCGGATTACCGGGGGTCCACTGTATTCAGCTATGAAACAATTCATGATTTTTTTCATTTACACATGATGAAGTTATTATAGAAATACTTAATAATTAGTCATAATGTCCACCTGTATACTTTGTGTATAAATATATAAAGCTTTGATAAATAAATAAATTTATAAACTGACTTCAACTTACAAATATTATCTGCACAGTATGATGGGCACTCTGTAGTTTTTACACATAAAGATCACAAAAAATTTAAAGAATCCAATCCCACAATTTGAAATATAATTTCAAATTGTCTTGGGTAAGTCCTTGTGAAACACGAAATACGGCAATACCGTCTGGCAAACATTAAATTCTTATCACATCAAATTGAAAAGTCAATGATGTATGTTAAGTTAGAGTAAGAAACACTCTTGTCACAAACACGAACGCTATGCAAGTAAACATTAATAGAACGCGTGAATGATGCCTCTAGCCGACACGATAACAATAAATAATAACTCACATTTAAATACGTACTGCATAAACTTAAACTGAAACGAAGCGATACGTTACTAAACAATGATAAATTTAAATAGTTCAGATGCCGCGGTGAACCTATCGACGGCAATATTGTCAACTCCTTATCGGTTTGTCTAACTAATAAGTAATAACCTAATAATCGATTTGATTTCTGCCACACATTATTAGAATTTGTATAACACGCGATGAAACGTCACCCTGAACCGTGAATGTCATAAAGTACTTACATTTTCCCAGCTATATGCCCCAACGATGTCCAAATAGATGAAAAGAACAACGCTCGGTTAACGCTATTTCATAGCGATGCTAACGTATATTATTTTAGTTGAGGTTTTCTACAATATATATCGCATTTTCGTAAAACAAAATCAAAGGTAGGTATCCAAGTTGAGCGAATTGACAACTCTTGACATTGACAATGTAGTCAGCAATGTTGTCATGTACTTTCACTCGGTTCAGGAATCTGGAATAGTGTAGGTAATTTTAATGAAGGTCGTGCACCAGCACATAAAATGTAATAACAAAAGGCTAAGAATTTTAACTACAACGCCCTAATAAAGTAGTCAGGCTTCACATGGCAAACATTTAAATTTTCATATTAGCGTAATGATATATAAATACGTAGAACTTAAGTAAAAATTGTTTTTATTTACTTACCTGTTTTTACACGATCTGAGCTTACAATAGAAGCAGTTTTCACACAGAAGAATGAGTTTTCAGCACAGAGGAGTACTGAGAGAGAGAGAGTTACTGCTAAGTGACTACTACCGAGTTAATGCTATTAGCAAACTACCCGGACCCAATCCTCACCGCGTTTTTTTTAAATTTCATACTTGTTAATACCTATGGCAAATATTTCATTTGCACTTAATTAATATACATACATACCTATGTATCGGTAGTTTTTAAGAATTTTATGTAAACACTTTAATATACAAATTATTTCAGAATATTTAACGATTGCGTTTAGTTAACGCAATTATTTTGTGTGTCTACGAGCTTGTCACCTAAATGTCAAATAGTTCAAATACTCTCCAGTCTCCATCAATTTTAAGGTTATGATGAGATTAGTTGTGGGGTCAATGTATTTATAACAGAGATCAAAGAAATATTAAAATGCCGCAAGATTATAGAAGATTTAACGGTCCTGAAGATAGTGTATCATATAAACGTTTCACAAAAGAATATTTAAAGACTTATAATGAACTTTACAATGAGTTATTGGACGACAAAGAACTTCGCAAAGACGGGCGCGCGTTATCTGAAGCCCGTAGCATGTGTACGTTTTGTATGTATTTTGGTGCAGGACCTCTTTGTATTTATTATTTAATTTATAGTGACTAAAGTATTGAATATTTATTCTAGTTGCCACAACACAAGTCATTTCTCAGGCCAAGGGTTCTGCATATGTAGAGAGAGATAAGACAAAAGTTATTTGTTCGGTCTTCGATCCGCGTGAGATTCCACATCAGAATGAATTCAGGTAGATTAATAGAATAAATATAATTTGCTAAGTAAGATAATATCAGAAAGTGCTCAAATGTTAGTAACTCTAACCTTAAAATACTTAGTTCAAAACTTTTTGAAATGTAAACAAACAAACTAAACATTAATGTATTTATTTTGCTTTGTGCTGTGTTTACTTTAAAGAACTTTAGTTTCACTAAAATAATTATCATTAGTTGTGTAGAACAATAATAAAAAATATGTTTCTCATGTTTACAGTCAACTTGGTCAAATATTCTGTGAGGTGAAATTCGCGCCATTTTCCTGTCCGCGCAGAAGAAGGCCGCATGCACCAGATGCTGAGGAGAAAGCATTATCTGTTGCCTTGAGAAAAGCATTGGAACCTGCAGTCTGTAGACATTTGTTTCCCAATTATCAGGTAATTGTTATTTAGTATTTACATACCTACTAAATAATGAAGCCATGTTTGGTGAGTGTTAAATCTTAACACATATATAAAATTTGTCTTTGAAACAATGATAAATAATAAGGTCTGTAATATTAAAACACTATCCTTTTGTGAATTATAATAAAATTGTGAAACTGAACAGATCTTTGCATACCCTCAATAATAATTTTGTACACTGCATAGCATCATACTAGTCAAGCTTAATGAAATATTTATTCTGATTACAGATAGATGTCTTTGTATACATTCTAGAACATGATGGTGCATGTTTAGCAAGCGCAATAAATGCAGCAGGCCTTGCGCTTGCTGACGCAGCAGTTCCTATGTATGATGTCATAACAGCCTCGTCCATTGCTATTGTGGGTGATAAAATGTTTGTGGACCCCACTGAGTCTGAAGAACATTTGGCAATGACAAGTCCAGAAACTAACATAAACCATGGAGTGATAACAATGTCAATGTTGCCAGAATTGAAACAAATATCAGATTTCACACATATTGGTTCACTTGATGTAGATAGTGTAACAAAAGCAATGGATATTTTAGAAAAGGAATGTATTTCAATAGTGCAACATGTTCAGAAAGTGCTTGTGGCTAATTTAGTGCAGGGTTTTGAACAAAGAAAAAAGATGGAACAGGAGGCAAAAGACAGAGAGCAACTTTTAAACGCCAAGATGGAGGAGTGGAAAAAGCTATTAAATGCTGGATGAAATTCAATTGTAGTTTTATTTATTTCTTAATTAAATGACCCAACAGAAACCTGCCTGAAAACTTGTGTAGATTTTCCAGCCATCTATTTTCTAAACACATTGGCCCACTTTTACGACCTATGAGTCAGGTCTAGGGATGGATGATTTACATCAATGTATTTTAGGCACTCAATGTATAGTAACTATGCATCATACTGAACTGATGTAGTTAATGCTTCAGCATGGAATATATTTATTTATTTCGGGAAAAACAAACAGTTACACAACTTATATATCAATGTCTTTCATTTGATGCATCGAATATGCAAATTATGCTATGAGTGTATACCTACAATATAGTAATCAATACATCACATTAACATCGATGCAACCAATCAATGCATTACATCAGAAAAAACATCAATGTATTTTAAATGTCCATCCTTAGTCAGGTCTTATCTTCCAGATAAATTCAAATTTCGATTCATCCATCAATCAGATATCAGTTGAAAGTAATACTCAGCCTTATAGGAAGGTGACAGAGGTCATTACCAAACAAGAATAATAAAATTAGGAATGTGGGTGAATATGCCAATATTATGAAGAAGGTAATCATGTTATACAAAGAAAAAGAAAATACAACTAGCAAGCAACGTAGTATTTGCTAGTATAGCAGGTATAAAGAATGACAAAAAGGCGATTAGGGTAAATCTTATTTGTATATTACGGCAGACAATAATACTAATTTTAATCTTCTGGTTTTTCCGGCGGTGGGCCACACGGTTGTAGCATTCTCTCCATCAAATTAAATTTCACACGGGCCTTAGACTCGTTTTCAACTATAGCAAAGTAACTCAAGAGATCTGGATGGCCCATATAACTGCAGCATGAATCCCTATGCTGATTGGTCAACCATTCGTATTTAGTCGTATCTGCGTGTCCTGTACCAATGTATTTACTCTGAAGATGCTCAAGCTGGCTGTGTATATTGTATCTTTCACCCATTGTGCTGAAAATTCACTGAAAACAAAAGACAAGTATTATCATTTGGAGGTTATATATGTACACAACAGAACGCAATATTAATAAAATATTACTTATTACTATGTAATATAAAGTATGTTATACCTGTAGTTTCTTGCAACGTTTAGTTTAAGATAATTATTTAATAAAGAATTGATTCAGCTCTATTTTCTTTTATTTACAAGTCTGTTAACAAGAACACAATATTAGTCTGTGCAAGAACAACACAAATTTTGTCACCAAGTTGCCAAACTTTGACATAGATAAAAAACTTCGAATTCATAGACAAACAAAAAACCACAGAGTATTACTTTACTTTTTGCACAAGAACATCATTTTTACATTCTTACTATCTACTTTCATATTCAAGTATTCATGATTTGATTCATGTTCCACTAGATCTTAATAAATATAAAAATTAATCGTTTAATATTTTTAGTTGATGTGTAATTTGACGTAACCAGAGACGCATGAATTATTCCTTATTCTTAAGGGCCCAGTACACAATGGTCCATGATGGGCCACTGCAGGCCATCGCCCGCCATTGTGTGAACATGTATCGCCATTACCGTACGCAATGGCGATGGCCTGCAGTGGCCAATGATGGGCCACTGCAGGCCATCGCCACGATCACTTGGTGTTCACACAACGGCGCATGACTCATTGCTGCCTGGCGAATCACTTGCGATGGACGTGGAAGTAGTTGCGGCCACGGCTATCTAATCTTGCGATTAATCTCAAAAAAATCTTTCTCTATTAGATAGCCCATTTATCGAGGGAGGCTATCTAATAGACTAAAGTTGATGCCACGAGAAGATAGACTTTTTGTAAACAAACATTCAGAGCTTCACAACCTTTTTTCAAACAGTTGTGTTTTAGATTTTATACTTTTTTTTTTAATTATGCCACTATGTTTTTAAAATATTGTTGAATTTTACTGAAATAAAAATATTTGATTTTGTGTTTGAATGGTCGAATGTTCATAAATTTGCCGTTTTTTTGTCGGTTTAGACGTAATCTATTCTGTAAATTAAGGAAAAATAGAGTAGGTACCATGTTTGTTAATGATAGAGTACATACCTATATGTTATTCTATTATTGACAGGATTTATTTTAAATCATAGACAATAAATAATTTGCTCAAAGTAGCATACCTATCCTAAAATATTAAATTATCGACCAACAATGAATAATATTACAGATAACTAGTTAGTACATTGCATAAAAAAATCTAGGCATAGAGATTTTACGTTGTCTGTGAATGAAATCGTCAGAATGAACTTAAACAAAATCCATTAACAGTTACGGTAGTCTGAAAACGCAATTTCTTTTTTAGGTATAAATAATTTGCTGCCATCTGTTATTAGGCACCCGCTTTTGCGAGATGCCGGCAGCAGGAAGTGCGTTGCGATCCTATAAACATGTATTGAACTTTACATTTACCCCTTCTGATAACTAAAAATATATTTTATCCTCTGATAAATGCATGTTAAGCCCAAGAATGTAATATTTCAATAAACTGACGCCAAATGTTGACATTCTAGGCGTCAGTACCTCAAAACATTAAAAAATCCTGTTAACAGCGCATAATATCGATAAAAATCCGATCCATTGACATATTAGTTTCCAATGACACGTATCTATGTACCGTTGTGCTCATTGGATTTGACATTATTTGTTTTTGACAGAACTATCGCTAAGTCACTTAGTAGAAATTCTTAGTTTACAAAAAGTCTATGTTCTCGTGGCACGGACTATATATAACATCACGCTCTAAGCCACGAGAGCGGACAAAGACTTAAATAACGCGGGTATAACCGCGGGCTCATCTAGTATATTTATACATATTATATACTGCCTCCTTGATCCAGTGCATAGCGTATGTGACTACTGATCGGAGGTCCCGGGTTCGATTCCTAGATGGGGCAAAAGCGTTACTGGGTTTTTCCGAATACTCAGTAGCAGCCCGGAGTCTGGTGATGTGCCCGGTAACGGCAATAGGCTCGCCCTCTATTACGTAGGACCTAAAAATTCATGGCGAAATGTGGGTGTAATATTTACACCTCTGCCTACCCCTTCGGGGATACAGACATAAGACAATAAATAAATAAATATATATATATATTAGCTGTCGCCCGTGGCTCCGCCCGCGTGGATGTAAGTTATCGCGATAAAAACTATCCTGTGTCCCTCCTCGGGTCTTTGATTGATCGAATAATTAGTTATAAATATTGATCTTTCAACAGAAAATCCTTGTCATACTGGACAACTACTGCTAAGCCGCCAAGTCTGTATGGAATAGTGCAGATGGATTCATATAGTTCATCATCAGATGTTTCAGATCTTCGACAAGTCAACAATTAAATAATGCTCATCAGACTGAACAAGTTTTGCTAAAAAGGCAAGCCTGTATGTTATATTGTAGCTGGGCTCTTTAATTTCCACATCAGATGTTCGAGATCTTCAAATTTTAATTGCTTATAAAAAAATGCTCAACATGTGAAATGTTTTTTGCCACACCGCAATTTTTATGTCTTATAGTTACGCTGGGCTGTTGTGGTTCTGCATCAGATGTTCCACTTTCCAAAATCAATTTTAGCCTATATGTCGCCTGACCTAATAGCAATATAATAAAAAAAAACCATTCAAATCCGTCCAGTAACTTCCGAGATTAGTGTGTGCAAATAGACAAACAGACATAATTATTTTTTAGATTTTTGCCCCATTACTGATTCATAGCATAACTGTATAATAATTATTTTGTAAATAATATATATACAATACATATGCAGTTTCTTTTACTGCCTTCTATATACATAAAACAAAAAGTGCACTATCCCGGTCTGCGGTCGGTGACGAACTAAACAATGGCCATTGTGTGAACACCACAGACCACGCTACGCCACGATTCCTTTGAAGTGTGCCCAAAAAACCGACAACATCCCGATTGCGCGCCACGATTGACAATTGCCCGCCACTGTATACCATCACCCCGTGTACACAATGGTCCATGATGGACCACTGCAGACCATCGCCGTACCCCGTGTACACACGGCTACACATAAAGTTAAACAAAACCAGTTTATCATGGTCTCGATTTGTGTGATCTTTCCGCACATTAAACGATCAATTTATACTGGTTTAGCATAGTTTGGTGTGTAGGCGTGTGTATACAACGGCGATGGCCTGCAGTGGCCCATCATGGACCATTGTGTACTGGAGCCTTTAGGCATGAATACTCACGTCACGTAACTATTTCGTAGACAGAGAATCCTATAGACTAAGTGATATTTTTGTCGCTCTCACACAGGAAAGAGAGCAACTTATGCCGATGTAATGTAAAGAAATGAAACAGCACGATAAGATGTTTTGTTTCACAGAGCGTGCCACTTTTTTGGACGTATGCTAACTACTTAGCTAAACAAAATTTGACAGCTAACGTGTAGACCAGCCTGGCGCAAGTTCCTAAGAAAAAACCGAATGTATGAAACGTGCTATCTTTTTAATGGCTACTATTATATGTATAAAACGTGAAGATAGCATCCTTCACTATGTACCCTTGGAACAGTATTCTTTCAAAGTTAGACGGGTTATACGTACATCACCGCCTTGGTTGTCAATAGTGTTAAATGTCACAACTGTCACATTATTATCCAGATTGAACTTTGCCGCGTTATGTACTTTGTTTATAAAACGTAAAAAACATACTGTAAAAGTGCTTTGTGTATACCAAATAAATGTGATTTTACACTTCTAGTGTTAGTGTTACTATATTTATTTGATTAGCATTGTAAGCAAAATAACGTGCGAAATATGGCATACAACAACATGCCGGTCAAGCAATGAAAAAAGGGTAGGTATTTATGGCAAAATGTCCCTATATAAAGATCAGTGAATATTTATAATGTTATTTAATGTGATATATTTCAATTAAACATAAAAAATAAGGAAATATTCTAAAGTTTCATGTCCTAGTACTTTGTAGGTAAACAATAGTGCTGCCTGTCAGTTATCGATAATCCGTTATTAGAAATTGGCACAAGGACTAAAAATTCTATTCTTTTTTTTCTTTTTAGATGTAAAAATGGGTAGCTGCAACTGGAAACCAAGACTTGATTTATGTGCCTATTGAAAAATTACATCAGTTGAACTATGTGTGTGGCAAGCATTTTAAGCCGAAAGACTTAAAAAAAGGGAACTCAAGTCAGAAAAACAGCTGTGCTTTGTATCTATAGACATTTCTTTAAATCCTATTACAGAAGATATGTTGAAAACCTTTCCATTACATGTACATACATAATATCTATTAGTTCTGCGTATTTTTCTTCGCTAATCCAGAATAGATTTATAGAATAGGCCAATTTGTTTGAATAAACACATTATTATTAAATACATCTTTTATTTGTGTTGGAAAAGTATAATTCTAGTCGAAACATAATTATAATTATTTCTTACCGAATATTATCGATATCGATATTTCGTTAATCACACTAGAGGGTAAATCCCTATATTGACGAATATGACAATGCTGACAACATAAAAACGAAGTCAATTAGTATCTTTATGTTGGTACGCGTTCTCCCTGCACGTTTCATACAAAGCTGAAAGTCTCGCATGATCTATGGCACATCCGCCTCTTCTTACGTAGTATTTGTATACTCTTTGGTGTAGACAGCTATCATCTCCATAAAAAATACAGTTTTTACGTGCTACAATAAAGTAATTCGAGCTGTATTGTGTTGTGAACTATTGAGACTTGTGTTAAAAAGCACTAAAATAACAATAATAAATTCTAAATAATTAAATAAATTAAATCTTTGGTGTTGCCAACTTTTCTTTAAATAATTACCCTCTTTTGAGGGTAATTAAAAATAGGGTATAATATTTTGAGATTTGCAATGCCTATCAAAAAAGTATTTCAAAGTTTGAATGGCTTGTTTCAGTTTTCCCTGAACATGAGGATTTATTTAGGTCTTATATTTAAAAAAGATAAAGGTGGCCTTATATATCCTTCCCGTGACGTTATCAAATAAGTTGGCAGAAAGAGTTTTCAAGGTCCGTTCTAATGAAGGAATATCATTATTTGCCGAAAAAAATATGTTACAAAAACTTGTTTTCACGACTTTCGAACGATGCCACGATGTATTTATGTTGGATCATTTTGAAAGTCAATCCAATGAAAGTCAATGGTAACCATAAAGTTTTACTTATTAAGGCCATTGCCATGCACTATTTTGAACTGAAAAAGGATTTGAACTCAAGCAAAGAATTAGAAACCTTCATACGAAGCTTGTTTTATTCAAAGGACAACAATGTGTACAATCAAATGTATATAAAAATCATAAATGAATATGTTATATTATTTGCTCACAAATCCAAGACGTACATACATAACCACCTATGAAATGGCATTTTAACTACCGACAACGAAATGTCAAAAACTATACTTTTCTATGAATTTTGCATTGAAATAGCAACATATTACGTCATCACATTTTTGTGTCAAATAGCATACCTACATATTTTATATAAATAAGTTAGAACAATTCGAAAATTAAGTATATCATCAAAATAATGAATTAAAGTGGGATTTTATTTGAATATTTTATTGTATTGAAAAGTTGAGATAATTTATTTTTGACTGAGGGAACTACCAAATTAGTTTGCGTTTGACAGCATAATAATATCATCCCCGTATCTTACCTATATCTATCCTATGCCGATAAAATTAATAAGGCAGTGTTACTTTTTGGGCTACATATTATTTTCTAATTGTATCAATAAATAGGGTAATTTTTGCCTTACGCGGTAACCCTGAATATAGAGTGACGTACTATGTTTGTCTCTTTCTGCGACACGCTTTGCCGGTGTCTATAGGATTCTCTGTCTATGATTTGTAGTAACAGGCGCCATTTTTGAATTTTGTTTGATCGATGTTGAATTTACGAAGACAAATATTATTACAATTTAGATGTATTTCAAAAAAATCATGAATAACTCGTCAAAACTAG
This sequence comes from Euclidia mi, assembly GCA_944739405.2. Taxonomy (NCBI): domain Eukaryota; kingdom Metazoa; phylum Arthropoda; class Insecta; order Lepidoptera; family Erebidae; genus Euclidia; species Euclidia mi. The sequence goes on from OX123206.2 coordinate 36,605,924, forward strand.
CAGAATTAAAAGAGAATGAAGAAAAGCTACGTAATCAAGCTAAAAAGATAATGAAACAGAAAACTCAAGAGGTTGTAAAAAGACCGACTCATTTATTTATGCATGACAAAGGACTCTTAAAAATAGTATGTATTTTACGCTGTGGTTATTAAATAAGTATATTGCATACATACATAGACTCACGCCTGTTTCCCCGAAGGGGTAGGCAGAGGCATATTAAACGCCCAGTGTTTTGATCCCACGTAATAGGTGGCGAGCCTATTGCCGCTTATTGGGACATTTTGTTTGCCAGAGCGTCGTCCGTTGATCGGCAGGTGCACCACTTGCAGGTGAGGTTGGCTTGGGACCCTAAGTTCTTGGTGGGAACCCTATGCATAATTTATCAAAAAAAATAGTTGGCTAAAATACCACTTACGAATTACTGTTAAAATTTGAAAAATTATTGTCATATTATTACGCACCAATAGGTAACATTTCGATTTCTCAATTCTCTTATTTTTATTTACAGCCCGTCCCCAAGAATGCAACCCACGTAATTTACGCATACTACCATAACAACCAAATAACGAAAATTGAAAACATGGACACCCTGTACAATGTGACTCATTTACATTTGCAATGGAATAAGATCACCAAGCTGGAAGGCCTTAGTTCCATGCACTGTTTAAAAAAATTGTATTTGAGCAATAACAAGATCAGTGTGGTAGAAAACTTGGAAGGTTTGAAATATTTGGAAGAGCTTCACATAGAAAAGCAGAATGTGGACAGCTCTGATGCCCTGTGTTTCGACCCTAGAACCATGATATTCATTGGGGTAAGCTTATTTTAGTTACATAACCTACGAAGAAAGCGGCGATAGCCTAGTGGTGTACGTAACGGACTGCCGATGCCGAGACAACGGTCTCGGGTTCGATCCCCGGGTACCCCAGGCACACACCTCTGACCTTTCTAAGTTATGTGTGTATTAAAAATGTTAATTATCGCTCGCTTAATAATGTGCCCGGTAGATGGCAATAGGCTCGCCCCCTATTACATTGGGACCTAAACATAACTGTCGAAATGTGGGTGGGTATACACCTCTGCCTACCCCTTCGAGGAGAAAAGGCGTGAAGTTATTATGTTATGTAGAACCTAAGTACCTCTAACTTAGAGGCTATATATGAATGTTCGCTAAGAACATACATAAAAGTACGTATCAACTTTATTCATTTTATTAATAATCGGCACAGGGGTCCAGGATAGAAAGCCTATTTGATTGTAAGAATTTTGTAATTCGCACTACAAGGGCTGTAGTAGGGTAAAGAGTGAAATTACTGCGGCAGCACCATACGTTATGGAACTTTTCATATAATATATTTGAATTTCAGGCTTCTTTACGAATTCTTAATGTATCGGAAAACAAAATAACAGACATGGCTTGGGTGAAACCATTGAGACGGTTGGAAGTACTCATTGCCAAGAAAAATATGTTGCATGATTTTCAAGTAAGTACCTAAGCCACACTATTTTACACTCATATATTATAATACTTAACCCATACCGCATTTGTTGTCTGTCTGCCTGTTTGCGATAAACTTAAAAACAACTGAACGTATTTTCATGCCGTTTTCACTTTCTTTGATTCGCGAGGAAGGTTTATTAGACGTATAATTTGAAAAGATTTGTATAAATGACTTGAAGGGCCCGTAGTTACACCCGTGTTATTTAGGGCTCCTGCTCCACACCCGTATTATATAGCTTTTTTGATAAATGATCTATCCCACACAAAAATAATTATCCAAATCGGAACAGTATTGCCTGAGATTAGCGCACTCAACCAAACAAACTCTTCAGATTTATAATATTAATAGTAGGTATAGATACAATTTATAGTACGTATACTACCTGTGCGAAGCCGAGACGTCTAGCAAGTATAAAATGATAAAAAAATATATACTTACTTATTATTAATATTTAGGTACGAAATGTATGGTAAGTTGTGAATTCAAATTTATACGTAGCTTTATCCTTTTTAACAATATGGCATTTCTAACCGTGTTTACTCATTTTCAGGCCACAGCCGACGATCTCTGTACCTTGGTGTGTCTATTAGACGTCAACTTCATTGGGAACCCTATGACCAAGAAACGTCGATATAAAGAAACCATCATAGCGAGGTGTTCACAATTACGTAAGTAACTGAAATATTGCTAATAGTAAAGTAATAGAGGTATTGCGGCAGCGACAGCTAAGTGGAGAGACGGATTTTCGACGATAAGCGCGAATTAATTTTTTTAATTATCGCGTGCTTAACGGCGAAGCAATACATTGTGAGGAAACCTGCATGTCTGAGAGTTATTCATAATGTTCTCGAAAGACATATGAAGTCCGTCAACCCGCACTTGGCCAGCGTGGTTGACTATGGCTTTATCCTTCTCATAGTGAGAAGAGGCCCAGCAGTAGGTCAGTATATTTGGGCTGGGGACTGGGCTGATGATGATGACGACGACGAAGTAATTATTTAAGTAGGTGACTAGCACTATTACACCAATACTAATATTTGTTTGTTTTACTTTTTCAGGTGTTCTGGATGGAACAAATTTGCACAACTCCTCCAAGACCTTTATACAAAATATGGACAAAGTAGTCCGCTTGCGGCAGTTGAACGAAAGGAATAAATTAACGACCACGAAAACTGGTGTCGATGAATTCTTTGAATTAAACATGTTGCCAGGTCCAAGGGCTCAAAGTGCTCTCTCCATTACCGAGTATTCTAACCAGAAACCTAGAAGTAAGTATGGTATACTAGCTTTCATTGTTACGAATAGGGGAGTTCGGTCAATGCAAGATAATCTTCCCAGATATTACATGCGATGGCCCAGTTAGTGCGTTAGTCAGTCATATCCATAGATTGGCCATGCCATACCCCAACAGCTATGCAGGATAAATAGTACAATAAAATTATGTTAGTCATTTTTGCCGCGGCTAGTGCGGTTATCGGTTAACTACGTTTATGGCTAGTGCTCCGCACCCTTGGTTTGTAGATTGATGTCATCCTCCATATCAAAAATTGTTTTTTAAACTGTTTCAATACTTAGTTCCTAAGATTAGCGCGGTCAACCAACTAAACAAGCAAACAAATTGTTTAACTTTTCAATATCGCTATACTTAGTATAAATATTTTAATAACCTTTCTGCTTCCAGTATCAGCAATAGACTCCACATACACCTTCATGCCGCGAGCATTCTGGCGCACCAGAGCGTCCCCGCGGCAGCAAGCCATACTACCTGCTGCGATGGAGCCTCCGCCCCCACCAAAACAGCCTCTACCTCTCGATGCACGGAGCCCTCCCATCAAAGGAATACTGAAGAAACCTATGCCTATGAAATATATTTAAATTTTCGTACCAAGTTTATACCTACGTTTCATAAAAATTTTAACATTATCGTAAATTGTGTTGTATTTTTTATTTTGGGTTCTGTATTCGAAACTAGCAATGATCGCCAGAAGTTATGAAGAAGGCAGTGATAGTCTAGTGGATATAAAAAGGCAGCGATAACATAGTGGCAATTCCAAAAGTCAGTAGTGTGCGCCGCGGATTCGTATCCGAAGTCATCTATAAAGCAGTCTATAACAGTTTGACAGAGAAAAATGCTCTACTCTGCGCTTTGCTATAGTTATCTTCGCAGACCCTAGAAATCTCCCCTATCTAATATACCTAGTACTTTATCCGGTACATGACCCGGTTCCTAATACGCCCAGACTGGGGTTTGATGGACCGATAAAATTGAATCTTATATAATCTCCAGGTCCTGTGTGTTTTTTTCGAAGTCTTGGGAAGTCTCGAGTTTGAGGCTCTGTAGGAGTGTTAACAGGTCCATTCGCATATCTGTTCCGTCTGTTGGAGCCAAAGAGATTGGATATGTACATAGAGGTAGTCCTAGTACCTACTTACGAATTGAACACAGTCAACTGACGTATAAGATACAATTTACAGTCCGTTCACAGTTATTTTACCTCTGACAGATGTCGGTGTTTATTTTCTTTATGTTGGAATTGTACTCTGTGATAACAGGAATGTAAAATAGGGATACCCGTGCATAACATTTTACCCAATATTAGTGGAAATGCTTAAAAAATTCAAATGCTTGAAGCTCATGGCCGCAAAGTGGTTAGATTACCACCATACCACTGCGAGCTAAACGCAATTGAATTTATGTGGAGTCTCATTAAAAGGCGAGTCACAAGCAAAAATTTAGGACAGAGGCAACCAACATTGTGAATTTAGCTGAAGAAGCTTTTCAATCTATCACTGCAGAAGACAGACAAAAACAATGCAAACATGTGCGCCACTAAATTCTGAGTCTGATACAGAATCTGACAGCAGTTACGAATCATCATTGGCAGTCCGAGAATCTGACAGCAGTTACGAATCATCATAACATTGGCAGTCGCCATGGATCATTCTTTTGTACTCACGCCTGTTTCTATGAAGGGGTAGGCAGAGGTGTAATATTACACCCACATCATTCTTATTCAAAATAAGTCTGAAAATTATATTTGCAGATTTTGAAGGTATTTGATAATTAGAACCTCACGTTGACGTAATTATGGTGCGTTTACCTTTGTATATTAAATAGACAACATTTTTATTATAACTACTTATCTTCATAGGAAATTAGTTATTTCGTAAGAAAATAAATGTACATGCATATAGCCATGCTAATATCAAGAGGTTTTGTTACAAACATTACTTCAAAATATTTGATACGATCGCGTAGGCAATAAAAAAATAAGTATATTTTTAGCAATAATGTATATTTAAAATGGGAGTATTATATACCAAATATAGCAACACAACGCCCAGGTTGGCCAATCTAACAGCTAGAGGTAAAATAACTGTGAACGGGCTATAGACAATTTATGCCATCAAATTATAACAAAGTCCATAGGTCCAACCTCTCTGAATTATAACCTTAGTGATTCATCTTTTATGACAGTTCTGTCATGATTTTGAATTTAGCCGTATAATATTTATATCGACATTGTCAAGTGTTGTAAAAAATCTTATCGATATGTCTATCCACCATATATTTTTACCTCGTTATTTTTTAGATTTCCACGTGATAAAGATTTACAAAATACGTGGATTGCTGCAGTATGTTGTGGAGAAAATTGGGTGCCTAGAAAGCACCATAGAATTTGTTCCAAGCATTTTATTGCGGGATGTATTTATAGTAATGACAGATGGCGCAGATTAAAAGAAAATTCTGTGCCAACATTAGTCCTCCCTTCTAAACGTATCAGTGTGAGTGTTTAAATAATTACTTGCTAATAATTAAAATATCAGCAACAGTAATGAATTCCGAAGCTTTTTCAAATTTGATTGAACATTCTATCGAAAATACATTGTTTGATGATCACAGATTTTTATTGATAAAGTGCATTAGTCAAACATATTTGAAAATTAGAATCCATCATATTACTTACAAAAAAATAAGAACTGTCTGCATTTCATACATTAAATACCTGAGGATAATAATAGATGACAGACTCAACTGGAACTCCCACGCAGTGGCCATTATGGCTGCATAGGATTAGAACAATGATTTACATACTTGGTTGGACCAAAACTTGGTTGTTCTTGTTCGACTAGTGGACTAATAATGTGCCGATCCCACGATAAAATAGAAGGGCCACTCTAGCCACAACTTTTTTCTCTCTAAATATTCTGTGTGTCACATGTATGATCGAAAAGTGTCCGATCACACATACATTGTTTACACATAGATTTGTATTACGTATACTATGTAATGAGAAAATGTCAATAAAAAGTGATTATTGTTAATAACAAACCTTTGGGGACTATTCAAGGTTTTGCACTAAATTATCTATTTTAACTTTAATTTTATGTGTTTTGCTTGATACAATCCATGTCGACCATGCCTTTTCTTATAATGTGTCGATTAGGATAATATATGACATTTACTAGATTTACAAGACTGCCTCGTTGGTCTCGCGGCATAAATATGCGCGTGGGATCGGGAGGTCTCGGATTCGATTCCCGGGTCGGGCAAAGTGTTATTGGGTTTTTCCGTTAGGAAATTCTCAGTAGCGGTTCGGAGTCTGGTAATGTGCCCGGTACGGCAATAGGCTCGCCCCCTATTACGTGGGACCTAAAAATTCATGGCGAAATGTGGGTACCTACCCCTTCGGGGATACAGGCGTGAGTCTATAAAAAAAATGACATTTACAGTTATCATAATGCCTAAAGCATGCGTTTTGCCTTATTCTTAATTGTTTACTTTCTCTAGCAAAAATGTGTAATTTGGGGAGAATTATATGAAAGTGATTGTTGTTAATAACAAGCGTAAAGAAAAATACCTTGAAAATGAGAAAATAACGCCTCGAAAGAATAAGTGCTACTGAGTACCCATTTAAAACAACAATATATAAGTTCAGTTTAAAAATGCAATTTTGTGTAATAATTATTTAAAGACTGTCCATCAACTAGCGTTCTGACTGCTATTGACACAAACTTACGGAATTTAACATGTACACACGGCGCCAGGACAAGCTAAACAGTTGCAGTACGATTTTCATACTTATTCCCTACGCCATAAGAACGGTACAAAGGTCAAAGTGTATAGCTTGACGAGTAGCCGTGTGTACATAATATACATTACAAGTCTGTTTAATTTTGAACCTAAATTGAAACTTTGATCGATATCGATAGCGGATTTGCGCAATCACTCTTAAATTAAAAAGTTACGATATTTGTGTTCAGATTGTCTTTAGCCTTAACTGACAAACATAGTGCCATCTTCTTCTGGCAACTCTAATTTGTCATATGAGTGAAGAGTGTAGCTATATTCAATTTGTTCTTAAAAATATCGTTCCTTCCATGCTTTACTTAATCTTCTGTCGTTGGAGAGGTTATATTTCTTTGGTTGGAGCCTTTCACAAAGACCTCCGAGCATTAGACTCTTAGTGCTCAATCAGACTGCACTAGCGGGTGCGGGCGCGGGCGCGGGCGCTCGGGTCTTGGCGTCTGCATATTCACAGTGCCGAGCGAGCTTCGAGCGTCATTGCACATGTGTTTGGTCGTTCTCAAACTTTGAGCTGCTACGTATTTATTTAGAAGACATGGATGAAGATTTGTTTTTATTAATGGAAAATTCATACTTAAAATGGAAATTGCTATATATGAAGTTTGGCACACATGATTTAAATAAAGGAAGAGAAAGCTTTGGAGAACTTTACGTATTATACGCTGATTTACGGACGAAACAATTTTATTTCTTCCCATAATTTGTTTATGGCTGCCCTATTTAAATGTTGCAGATGTTTACTTTGCCAAATAGCTGTGCGATGTTGTACTGCAGATATAAATTATTCAGTATTGATGTCCATGATTGAAGTCGCTTCGGCGGGTAAATCAAAATGGTTTAGAACCACACGCGTAGTCACCTAACAGACGCTATATCACTGTGAACGATACGGGCGGACTGAGCCATTAGAAACACCCGCGCCAGCCGCGCGCGCGCCCGTCACATGAAGACGCGCGGCTCGCGCGCGCACTGTGAACGCAAAGGGCGTCTGCATACATTTGAATTACACGCGCCCGCGCTAGCACCCGCGCCAGCCTCCACTCTGAAAGAGTACTTAAGGTTATATTTCTTTGATTAGACTCAAGCTCTGTACCACAGAATACATATTATTATACCCTCTCTGTACCACTCACATACAGTTCGAGTCAGATTCGTAGAGATCTCTATGGTCAGATTCGAAGGCTCGCTTAGAGTAAAATTACAGTGTAGGTATTTGATGTCATCGAAGTGTGAGTTTGTTATTCACAGATCTGTGGTGAGTTTTGCAGTCCATACGTTGATTTTTACTCGTTTTTGAGTAAAACCATTGATTAAAACCGTTTGTCAGTACTGAGCATTATACCACAGTATACTACAAGTATACTACCTACTTTTTTCATGGGCATATCTTTTCTCAAAGTTTATGAACGTGACACTAACTGTCAAATCGATCAAAACTCAAAACCAAAGAGCTCAAAACAGACATATTTTTTTAGGTTATGTTTACAAAAACATAGCAACGAAATAAAATTAGCAATCTAATGGTTTAAAATATATAGGCAAAATAACAAAAGATGAACAGTAGAATAGCTGCAGCCTGTAAAATTTTAAACGAGGAATCATCTGGTCAGTAGCAAGTTAGTATACATATACAAGAAATATCTAACTTTATTATTGCACAAGTCTTAATAAAATTGTTTTCTTTTTTTAAGAATTATATTTAGGGCAAGAGGTTGCTGAAATAGGTGCGTTAACGCCTCTAGAGTTCCACAGAGATTATGTATCAAAGAATATCCCTGTGGTGATCCGAGGAGGATGTGCCGACTGGCGAGCCGTGAATAAATGGAATGCTGATTATTTCAGGTACCTATCTAAGTATATTATTGATGTTCTGGTATTTTATTTGCGAGTGGTACTCTCACTATATCACACAAGGGTTATCACAGTCCACTTATGGACATAGGCCTTTCTTAACCTGCCTTCTGCATCCAGCCTGAACAAAGAGCCACACATACAAAGAGGAAGATATAAGAAACCAGGTGCGCAGTTCTACCTGAGCAAGTAATCTATTTTTAAGCAGAGCCTATGTGCGGTGTACATAGGCGCCAGGGTATGACCCTGTAGTATGACAAAACTATAAAAGTAGTATAGTGTAGTAGTATTTTCTTTCTTTCTTTCATTCACGCAACACCATCTAGTCCCAAACTAAGCAGAGCTTGGATTGGGTTGGGGCGGCCAAAGGTTAAGGCTAATATCATCATATCTGTATAGGCATATAGTCTTTACAGAACATCTTAGTCCACAGTTGGACTAAAGCCTCTTTTTCGTATATTTGCTTCACAGTAGCATTACATTATCATACAAATAAAAGATTGGTGAAGTGATTCAAGCATAAAGTTTTGTGTGTTCGATTCCGTCACAAAACTACACTTTGTGTCATCCACATGCATCTTCGAAAAGTCTCCAGCAATGCAGGGTTTATTCCTAGTGTGCGAGTTATGGTAAAAAAAGTCATTAAAATATAGGTCACAGTTGTTTGGTTCACAGAGGGTGTGATAACTTATCACTTTTGGTAACAGATCTACTTAATTAAAGTATTGTTCTGCTCTATTTCCAGAAAGACAGTTCCACAGAAAACAGTGTCAGTAGCCATCACACCAAATGGCTTGGCCGATGGAATCACCAAGGATCAGAAAGGGGTGGATTATTTTGTGACACCGTATGAAATGAATATGACTATGTCAGAGTTTCTGGATTGCTTGGAAGAAAAGAGGTTTGTTTTCTATCATAATAGGTAGATAATACAGCAGTAACTAGATACCACTGAGGCCATCTAGGAGATGATGGAAAAAGCAATGCAGTGACAGCTGAAATAAAGTTCTGAATCTCACAAATACAGTTCTTACTCATGAGTATTATAATAGATACAAGTACTTCAGACAGACTTCTGGTGTAGGCAATTGCTTAGAAAAAAAAATTCCACCACCATTCCGATTAATTTTTTTTCCTGTATCTGCCGATTTCGAAAGTGTTATGAATTATTGTTTATTTTGTAATATTTGGGACTCAAACGCACAACACGCTGCACTGAAATAGCCTCCTAACAGTCCTAACACATTAGAGTTTAGAGGAAAGTCAACAGGAACAATAGGAGTTAATTTTACCTTAAGTTACCACTATAATAAAGTAAAAAAAAAAACAAAAAGGATTGCATTAATACAATAATATTATTATTGTATTAATGCAAACCTTTTTGTTTTTTGTTTTGTAGTGTCACGCAGGGTTTAGCAGAAGTGTAATATTACAGCCCCATTTCACCTTAGGATTTAATTTAAGTCCTACAGAATTAGGTAAAACTCATTTACACTTTTGCCCAACCCGGGAATCAAACCCAGGATCAGCAGACGCATACGCTGTCTACTGGACCATGGAGGCTGTCTTTATAGACTTATTTTAGACACTATCTTTCTCATTTGTAATAGTAGTAGAATAGCACATCACTAATTTGAATACCCATTTTATCATATTCTATCACTACATCTACAAAAATAAAAATTCTATTTTCAGGGATGGCTTCATTCCATACATCCAGAAACAAAACTCGAACCTAACAACGGACTTCCCAGAGCTACTGGCTGATGTACAAGCTGAAATACGGTTTGCTAGTAAAGCATTTGATAAGAAGCCTGACGCTGTCAACTTCTGGATGGGTGATGAGAGGGCTGTAACTTCTAGTAAGTTCACATTTTGACTGTACAATACACATTTCATTTGGATAGTGAAAGCAGCGGCAGCCTAGTGGAGATGTCGGGGGTCGGGTATCGCCGAAGCATTCCTAGCTACCCCCGACGGGTATTGGTCCGCCAGATGGTCAGGCGGGCCCCGAACAAAACCCCCTTGGCGGCGGATGAAGGTGTTGGGCTCCGCCGCCAAAACACCCAGCGGCCGCAGAGGATAGGGAGGACGGCAACGCAATACCGCATCTCCTCTTCCTCTGCGGCCCCACCGCGATGCAACGATGATGCGCCCCCATTTGGTCGCGGGAGATAGGACGCGCGGCAACGCAACACCGACACGCCTCTCCTCCCACGACCGCGCCCGACTGCGAGGGACAGAAGAACTGTCCCTCGCACCCGCACCATTGGACGCATCCTGCGCAGGCCTCCGTCAAGCCCACGCGGAGCGTTCACTCCTGGGATCTCGCTTAGCTTCACCGTGGGTGACCTAACCACGGATACTGAGCCCCCCCACCACGAAAAGGTGGAGATCCAACGCATAATGGGGGACCAACAATCTGCCCTGCAGAGGGTATTGGCAGGGTGCGCCGACCCAATCCAGCGTCTGTGTGCGAGATCTATGAAGCGCCTTTTTGACATCCTTTTTCGAAAGTAATTTTAATAATTAACGCATTTCACTGGGCGCCTAGGTGCCCCGCGCACATTGCTCATAGGGGCGGCTAAGCCCTGGGTATTGGGTTCTAACCCGCGGCGCACGCCACTGACTGACTGTTGTATGCGTATAGAGAGAGCGAGAGAGACAGAGGAGGAAGATATAAAGCCGTCAGTCTCGGCTGCCATGAAGATCTTTGGCAGTCGTTATGGAGAGTTACCCTTGAATATACTGACTCTTGATATTGACTACCTTCTGACTACCAGATATTAAAGATTCTATCATCGTCCTAGCGTTATCCCGGTTGCATCCATGTCTTACGCCTTGGAGCCTGAGGTCCGCTTGCTGGTCCAACCAGATATGCCAGAATATGAACTTTTCCACAGAGCGACTGCCGTCTGACCTCCGTAACCCAAAGGGACAGCCATATTCCATAGCTGAGACCAGTTTAATTTTATTTGAGGGTACTGACTCCCCCTAACAACTTTCAAAGATCTTCATGAAAGCCGGGACCGACGGTTTAACGTGCTCTCCGAGGCACGGGGCAAGCGATAATTTACTATTTTAATACCCACTTAACTTCAAAAAGTCAGTGGTGCGCGCCGTGGATTCGAACCAGATACCCTCGGCATGGCAGTCTGTTGGTATCTCCACTAGGCTATCGCTTATCATCATAATTACATAGCATAAAACAAAGTCTTCTAGTCTGTCTGTCCCTATGTATGCTTAAATCTTAAAAAAACTACGCAACTGATTTTAATGCGGTTTTTTTTAATAGATAGAATGATTCAAGAGGAAGGTTTATATGTATAATTGTCGCGGGCGAAGCCTCTGGCGACGTCTAGTCAATCTATAAATTATTATTATATCAATTGCAGTGCACAAAGACCCCTACGAGAATATATACTGCGTGATAGACGGGCACAAGAGCTTCATCCTGATCCCCCCCACCGATCTGCCGTATGTGCCGTACAAGCGCTATCCTCAGGCGCAGTTCAAGCTAGCCACCAACTTATGGTCCATCGAGCCGGATAGCACCATATCTAAGGACGAACAGGGGGACTTTGATGATGGATTGGACGTTAGTGAGGGACTGCCTTGGATTTGTATTGGTAAGGTTTTTATTAGAATGTTGGCAGCAGTAACAAAAAGGTAGTTACGAATGCTCTATATTTCGAGTAAAGTCAAAAATACATTCGGTAACGCACGGTACGGCAATATCATGACACGTTTTCTTCAATGATACATTTACGGAAAAGTGACTTTACTTTTTATTTACAGTGAGTTTTCTTTATTAATTTTCTTGATCAGAGGCATGAGCATGTTTATTATCTTACCTCCTTTCTTACGCGGGTTTTCCTGTCACGCTGATCGCACGCCGACGGTCCGCGCTGATGGGTCAATATGTATGAAGTACTGCGGCCGACAGCGCTGAGCGGTCAGCGCGACTCAAAAACGCTAGAAGTACTTCATGCATATTGACCCATCAGCGCAGACCTTCGGCGTGCGATCAGCGTGACAGGAAAACCCGCCTTAGTGGTTTCATTCGCAATATAAGGCTTACTGTTACATTTTGCAATAGTAGAATTATTTCTATGGTGTAATTTGGTGAGTGATTCCGTTATTCAATATCATCTAACTGAATATAATTTAGGCCGCTAGTTGAACCCTTTAACAAAGAGGCTAGGCTATTACGTTAATGACTGATTAAGCTAATTTGATGCGACATGTTTAGCTGCTGACGTAGTAATGTGACACACTGAAAATATTTACATACATACATATCGTCACGCCTTTTATCCCCGAAGGGGTAGGCAGAGGTGTATTTCTACACCCACTTTTCGCCAGATATACTTTAGTCTCACGTAATAAGGGGCGAGCCTATTGCCGTACCGGGCACATTTCCAGACTCCGTGCTGCTACTGAGAATTTCGTGACAGAAAAACCCAATAACACTGCCCGACCCAGGAATCGAATCCGGGACCTCCCGATCCCACGCGCACATTCATGCCGCGAGACCAACGAGGCAAAATAAATATTTGCGCAAAAAATACATTTTTTAATTTTCCCCAGATCCGCTGTCACCAGACTACACAGAATACCCAGAATTCCATAAAGCTCATAAATACCACGTTAGGTTAAACAAAGGAGACTGCATGTATCTCCCTAGTCTATGGTTCCACCACGTCAGACAGAGCCACGGGTGTATAGCAGTCAACTACTGGTATGATATGGAGTTTGATATCAAATACTGCTACTTTAAAATGTTGGAGACTCTGTGTAATAAGTATTAATAATAACTTTTTTTAAATTTAGCCTTTTCTTGGTACAGTCAGCATCAAAAGTTGATGACCACATTTAGATTTTCAATATCGCTGTACACCATAATACGCCTAAATTGCTCAACATGACAAGCGCCAGAAATGAATGATTATCTTAAAAGGGCATAAGTAGGTGACCATGACTTTTCAAAAGTAGCTAAACAAAGTTATGATAAAAAAGCATAACACCACGTCACCAGTCATTCGGCCAGTACGGCCAGTGACGTCCGAGAACTAAATAAAGGAGGTCGTTACATTTGATAAACTAATGTGATTAAATAATTTTTTATTAAAGTCTTATGAAGTAAATAATTTTATATAATACTATAGTCTTTTAAGCTAATACAATATTTTATAGATAATAAATAATTGCAACCGCAATGGTCTACATTCGATACAAAGTGATAATTAAGTAGAAATATTATTTTACATTCAAGGGTAAACAGTTTTACAAAGAATTGAATTAAAACAGAATTTGTGTGAATTTTGAAAATGAGTCTTATATGTAGGTATATAGGGGGTCTACCAAGAGTTTGTTTTTCAAACAAACCACGAGTTTTGCACGCGATCGTCACGGAAGTTTCCTGCATATCATAATATATATATATATATATATATATATATATATATATATATATATATATATATATATATATATATATATATATAATAACATAGATCAGCAATAATACAAGTATTTTTATCTAGTGAAACATGTCAAAATAATAGTAGTTTCATTCATCAATTAATGTTAAAATTTAATTTAACATTTTTTTATCGTCAATTTATTTCGGCGTTTGCGTTTCGGGTTCGAATCCTCGGCGCGCACCAATGACTTTTCGGAGTTATGTGCGTATGTATTGAATTGTTAATTATCGCTTGTCCCGTGCCTCGGAGAGCACGTTAAGCCGTCGGTCCCGGTTGTCATGAAGATCTTTGACAGCCGTTACAGGGCGTCAGTACCTTCTAAATAAACTGACACTGGTCTAAACCATGGAATATCGCTATCCCTTCGGGTTGCGGAGGTCAGACAGGCAGTCGCTCTGTGGAAAAGCCAATATTCAGCCAAATCCGGTTAGACTAGTAAGCGGACCCCAGATTGAAACTGGGGTAACGCTAAGAGAATGATGATGAAAATTGTTCCCGTCGACTAGCCTATCATCACCGTGTAAATTTCGTACTAGACCCTCGGATTGGGTTCTAATTCAATCGTAACTATAAAAATCATAAACTAAGTCGACGGTATGAATTTGAACGGAATCTGCGTGATTTTTGAAAATAAATCTTATTGTTTTACGAATAAGGTTACAATTCAATCGAACTAAAAAATCTATAATTACGTCGATGGTATAAATTCAAACTGATGATTCTAAATGTTTTCGGATATTATAACGATCAGCAATTTTTGACAAAATGGTGTTCAGTGACCTTTGACAAGTAGTGTTCAGTTAGTTTTGAACTTTAATGATGTTCATTCAATACTGGCGCCCTTCTTGTTGAGCGATTTATGGGTGATATTATGTTCATTGATTTTGAAAATCTGAATGTGGTCATCGACTTTTGATGCTGACTGTACAGCTGGCACTTAGATATTTTTTTTATTGATATTAAAAGCTTACAGTAATAAACCAAATTGCTTCACCATGATGATGATGATGATGATGATGATGAATAACTAGTTTCTGCACGCGGCTCCGCCTATGTGCCGGTTGTATCGACAAAAGGCTAAATTAAAAAAGCCTATTTTTTTTGTACAGTCAGACCTCTTGGGCTGTGTGATTGTACCTACTCGGTATTATGAACAATTTTGATTCAGATAGTTTATCGAGCCAAAGTTCTTTTTATAGAACAGCAGATTTCCCGCGATTCCTTAACATCTAAAACAAGTTTTTCATAATAATTAGTACAATCACCTCCTAAGGAGTTTGCATTATAGCACTATAATTACCATGTTGTTGTATATTGAAATGTCCACTTGTTCGCACCACCTGTTGCTTAACCGCGTTGTCTGTTGTAGGTAGGGCTGCCATCACGTAAATTGCCGACAACGGATAAACACGACAAAAATCCCGGACATGTGGGCGAAATATGGATTTTTCCCCGGAAACCTCTGAATTTTTTTTCGCTTATCTTTTAAAAATGATTGGCTTTCCCCTGACAACAAAAGTGTCTGGGTTACACCCAGGGCCGAGTCGTCCCTATGTGCAATGTGTGCGGCGCACACAGGCGCCAGGGTGATAGGGGCGCCGCGCGCCGAGATATGCGTTAATTATAAAAGTTATTTTCGAAAAAACAATGACAAAAAGGCGCTTCACAAATTTCGCACACAGGCGCTTCATAGAATTCGCACACAGGCGCTGGATTGGGTCGGCGCGGCATTGGTTACACCCGGACACTTTCAAAAACCCAAAACTAGGATAAATCCGGGGAAATCCGGACGGATGACAGCCCTAGTTGCAGGCAGAATAGAAAATATCCACTTGATCATAAGTAGGGGTAGTAAAAACCCGACGTTTTAAGCACACACCAAACCGCCGCATCGGTCGGTTGGCTATTATTGATGGTTTTGGCCACTAGAGATTTTCTAGCAGCCCAAACCATCCATATATAAAATATTGCCTTTGATGTGTATTTTGATAATATAAGGAAAATTATTTGTTATACTTATTAATTTTATACATGTTGTTAATAAAAAGCTGTTATACCAAAAACGTTATTTTATTAAACAGAACATAAGAAATATTGAGATATATATCCTCGTGGCTGGTTTCAAGTCTGTTGACGATTTTTTTTGGCCCATTAGTCGTATATGCTGAAAAAAAATAACGCTCTTAGGCTTAAAGCTACCCGCACACGGGCTCAAGATGACGGACTAGGAAAGCTCGTGAAGCAACTTGCCCGTGTGCGGGTAGCCTAAGGCACAATGCTGAAGGTCGCGGCATTGGACCTGAGCGGCAAAAGAAAAACAATCAAGCTACACGCCGTGACCTAAACTTTTATAGTATGAGAATCTATTAGCAAGCAACTGCAAATCATCTGTATTCTAAATTAACATTTTTTATCTCTCTGTGCAATGCTGTCAGCACCTCCATATAAGTACCTACTGAATATCACTATTCGTCGGATTAGGCGCACAATGCCACATTCGCAAAATGACACACTGACGCAAAATGTCACACTTACAAAATGTCACAATAGAAAAATGCTACATTAGCAAAATGCCACATGAGCAAAATTCCACACTACCAAAACGCCACATAAGCAAAATGTCATACTAGAAAAATGCCACATTAGCAAAATCTCACACTAGGAAAATTATAAGATTGTTAAAAGTCAGATAGAGAATAGGTTAAGTTAGGTTTTCTTATAGCCCCAAAAATAGAAGCCCTGTGAAGCAGAGCTCCGTCAACTCAGACTAAGTATTAGACTGATTTACTTTGTCTGAAATGTGGCATTTTGAGAATGTGGCAATTTGAGAATATGACAGCAAATTCCTGTGTCATTTTGCGATTGAAAAAGAAAATGAAAAGGAATAGAAAGTGGCGCTGACCATGCCACTCAACGGGGCAGATGTAACTAAATGTGTGTCAACCACCCCGTTGAAAGGTGAAGTGAAAGCCACCGGGGCAGATGCAACTAAATGTGTGTCAACCACCCGTTGAAAGGCGAAGTGAAAGCCACGGGGGCAGATGCAGTAAATTTGCCCATGTGTCCCGGGCAGACTCCCAGGGTAGTTGGGACTCACTCCTATTCATCACATTGGAAAAAGGAGAAGGTAAGGCAGAGCTTGGGTTGTAATGGCCTATTTTTGGATAGCAACTAGAAATTAGGATGAGGATATAGTATCTACCTTGATGCCCGAGCACACTGGGATCCAAAGCGCTAATTCTGGATAGTAACTTGCAAATAGAATGAGCATGTAGTAACTATCTACCATGATGGGTAGACGGGGTACGAAAGCAAAAATTTTGGATAGCAACTAGCGTTTTTTTTTTTTTATAGTAATAGGCGGCAAACGAGCAGACGGTTCGACTGATGGTTAGCAAGTACCGCCGCCCATTGACAAAAGCAACACCATAGGAGTCAAAAGTGCGTTGCCGCCCCTTGGGGTTGGGAAAAGGGATAGGATAAGGGAGTGGGATGGGGGAGAAGGAATGGGAGATACCTAGGGCCTCCGGCACTCTCACTCACCGAACGAAACGCAACAGTTTCTGCACTGTTACTTTACGTCGATTTTCTGTGAGAGGGTAGTACGTCCCCGGTCGAGCCGGCCCATTCATGGTGAAATCAACAAGGCTCTACTACCGTGATTGGACGAAGATAATAATATAGTATCTACCATGATGTCCGGGTAGACGTTGGAGCGCGGCACTACGTAGTCCTGCTTGCAGAGGCCGCGCGGGGAGCACACGCCCACCTTGTTGCGCGACACACATACGCCGCCCGGCGCCCACGCACGTAGCGCCGCTACCGCGCACGAAGACGCAGCGCCATCCTCGCACAGACGGACTGTCACGTTCGCTGGACACACAAATTTTACCAACTCTTCTATATATTTATATACAGCACTATGCGTCCGGTCGCCGGCTAACCGGTAGGCGCCAAGCGGACGCACAGTGGTGGATCCGTTGCGCACCCGGCGACCGCTTGCCCGTCAAATTACGCCGGTACGTGTGAAAGATAAAGTACATGGCCATACACTGCGCTGCCGGGTACACGGCACCGGCTACCCGGCAACCGGTACGTGTGAAAAGGCACTTAAAGTACCACTCGCCGACAGCCAGGTGGTTCACGGGTGAACGCCGCGTATTCCACTAATTTCCGAGTAGGTACCTACTTTGTTAGCTATTGAACCGTCTACACGTGAATCATTCACTGTCCGCGAAGGGGTGGTGTTTTCGGTGAGGAAGTTGATGTAGACAGTGAGCGCATGTGCGCAAATTGGCGTATCTAGGCTTATTTTTCAGGGCCTTCATAAAACAATGGTGTGAAGTTTCTTAGATATCCTAGCGTTTCGAATCGGTAATCAAAATTCTGGTGTGGTCACTAGACCATACTTGGTTGGGCACGGGCCACCCTGCCTCTCATCCATAATGCCTATGAGCTTGTTACAATACACTGGCGCCACTTCTACTCTACGGCCAGTCGTTGTAGACAGGACGGCGAGTGGGCCGAGCATTGCCCGCAAATATTCACGCAAAGACGATGCGTCAATAGTTACAAACTACTCAAATATTAGTGGACCACGCGGCGTCTACCCGTGGCCCACACGTCGGGCACTAGTTGATGTTGAATACGAGTAGGTAGATTCACGAGTGTCAAGGAATTATGGGCCACTCGCTGTTTGCGCCTGGCAGCCGTTTTCGGTGCCGCAATTTATGTAGTCACTAGTCAGTGCATGTCTGAAGCGTGAGGCGGGGCGGATTAGGCGGCACCTGGTCCTGGTGGGCCTAATGAGCTGAGACCTTGCGGATGGCACGCCAGAGGTAACCTCAATATTTTTGCTGTATGCTGTATGTCACGCCTTCGTATCATGTTTACAATAATTATATGTTATCTTTTTTTAAAGATAGGTATAGCAGGCAAACGAGCTGACGGATTGCTTGAAACTAAACTGATCGTGGTCTAAATTAGAACGGTACTTTTTCCAACACGACGGCTCTCAATTGTGAGATTCTTCTTTCAAATTTATGAGATTCTTATACGTACGTCCATGATAGTCGATATCCGGCCAGGAAACAGGCAGTGGCATTTTAAGCGCGAGTTTCTCCTTCGCCGCTATTTCAGCCCCCACGCATTTGTCCCTGCCTTCTGGAGACTTTACCAAGCAACATATGCCACACATGTTCATCTCAGCTAATACACCACCCTGGCGAAGAAACACCAAGTACTGTAGTTTGGCGTCAATGTACAGACATCTAGAAAAGATGATAAACACAATTAGATTTAAAAAATATCTAACACGTTCTAGATTTTACATTACTTCCGAGACCTCTGTATCACTTTGCGGTAGGTAGGTAACTGTGCCTTCGAGGGTTCGCTCGCTAACATAAATGCCAACTTATGACATGGGACAAAGAAACCACATTTTCATCCAACCGAGAAGCTGTTGTCAGTTACGTAACCTGCATTTAAACCTCCAGGCGTGCACATTTATAACAAAACGTCACTATTATGGTTGGTCTGGTCATTTCTGCTCTCCTCCAGGATCCATCTGCATAGGAACCGCTGGCACCGATCTGTGTCTTAGCACTACAGCAAGTGCAATAGGTTCATAAGGCACTCTTCTTATCTAGGACCGATCCAACTCCAACTTTACTCTGACATGGAAATGGCCGACTTTGGATGCCACCCAATGTAACACTTACGAAAACCTTATCCTTCTGCATACACTGGCACTCCTGTACTCCGAGGCGCGCGCACTCCGCCGCGTGGCACGTGCCGTCCTGCAGACACCTGCCTCCCAACCCGCACCGACACTCCGACAAGTCCGTGTTGGGGTCGCAAGTACACTCCTGCTCTTGGGTCCTGCAATCCTAAAAGCAATAAATATATTTAACAGGAACTGTGAGAGCATGCTTTGTCGATAGGTTCTAAGAGATCCGTAGAAGGAGGGTTGCCCTCCTCAAACTTCAGTAGATACCTACCTACTTCCAAAGTGCAGGGCATTACTCATTCTGGTAAAGTAAATGGGAGAAATAGCCGGTGATTAAATAGGAATTATCACACAGCACGACGGCTTCCACAGCTTGATTCGTCCTGATATATCAATAATTAGTTATTAGGTTCTTAGTGTCAGCTTGACATTACCGCCCCAACTCACCAACTTTGTCCCCAAGCCAAAGAGCTTAGATCGACAATGGCACAAATAGGTACCTAGTACCTACATACACGGTTTCTTATCGTTCAATCGCACTTTACACCTCAACCTGATGACATTCTTTAAGTCATGGATAAAATTATCATCGATGGCCCAGATTAAAGTCATCATTGTTTCGAACGCCGTTCAAATTAGGTGACGCTAAAGTCGAACTAAGTCCTGTGATCTATTTCAGCTTGGCGTTCTAGAATAACTTATTTTCGAGGCCACTACGCCACGGTGCTACTAACGAAGTTGTATAGAACGTACCAATATTTACTTAATTATGATAAACTTGTCGCCAAGTCGCGAAATACGTGATCCGTCACGGAATAAGGCTTTGAAAGATCAACGTCGGGAATAGGGCGGCAAATATTGTTCTTCAATGACGCAGTTTCAAGGCAACGGTTATATTGATAAACGAGGTCTTTTTATAGGTTATGGATTTGCCTCATTACATAAAGTTGTATTGTGAAAAGTACTATTTTCTGAGTGATTGGCAAAACATATTAAGGCATTAGGTAATTAATCTTATGGGGATCGCGGGCGGCGGATGGACGCGGTTAATCGGTTAGACTGATCAGCCGCCCATATGTGTCTGAATTACATAGACTCTATGTAATTCATACACATATCCAGGGTTGCTTCGAAATAAATAATAATATTAATCATCATCATCATATCATCATTGACTGCCTCGTTGGTCTCGCGGCATAAATGTGCGTGTGGGATTGGGAGGTCTCGGGTTTGATTCCCCGGTCGGGCAAAATGTTATTGGGTTTTTCCGTCAGGAAATTCACAGTAGCGGCACGGAGTCTGGTAATGTGCCCGGTACGGCAATAGGCTCGCCCCCTATTACGTGGGACCTAAAAATTCATGGCGAAATGTGGGTGTAATATTACACCTCTGCCTACCCCATCGGGGATACAGGCGTGAGTCTATAAAAAAATATGAAAAATAAAATCATCATATCAGCCGTCCACGGCTGGAGATAGACCTGCCCAAAGCTGGCGAGCTTGTGTTTATTTATTTCAGAGCAATCCTACAGATGTGTATTAGCTTTTTGATAATAAATAGGGGCGCTTAACGTCTCGAAACGATCGCCATTTTTGTGCTTCTACGCATTTTAGTCTCTCATAATGGCCTCAACCCAAGCCAACGTATCATAGTTCAAGTGTAAATCTGTTCCTAATGTGTTAGTGGCTTAAGTACTTAAATAACTTTGTGCATTGGTAATGAACTATTTCGAGTAACACTTAATAAGGTTGCGTCTGCACTAATACTTATTGTAATTATTGTTATCTGTGTCACCCGTGCCAGGTGCAATGAGTTTTAATAATTATGATCAAATACGGTGTTATGAAAGTAGTTTTCACGCCATTTCTTATTTCTTTTATGTGTGAGTGTCGGGCCAACTCTGTTGTCGAAGTTCACACCACGCGGAAGCCGCCGACATGACCAGCTAATGCTTCTTGACCTTGAGAGATAGGTATCAGGACCGACGGATTTACGTGCCCAGCGAAGTACGGTAGCGCTCATCATAATCGGCCTTGTAGATAAAATGTCCTACTGCTGGGCACGGGCCTCTTCTCACTATGACAAGGGCAAGGCCATAGTCAACCGCGCTGGCCAAGTGCGGGTTGGCAGACTTCACATGTCTTTCGAGAACATTATGGAGAACCCTCAGATAGGTTTCCTCACGATGTTTTACTTTACCATTTAGCAAGAGATAATTAACAATTTAATACGCACATAATTTCGAAAAGTCATTCCTGCGCGCCATGGATTCGAACCCGAGACCCTCTGCGTAGCAGACTGTCGGTCTCTGCACTCGGCTATCGCTGTTCTTACGGCGGCGCTCTGCTAAACTTAAATGCTACACGCAGTCATCCTTCAAGTGGCGACTGTTTTGCGTTTGCGAAAGCTGACAAAGGAATCCCATTACTATCTCTTCACAGTTGAACCATATGTAGGTATGTATGTAGCACGCTGGATCTCATGAGAGACTAACAGACTGCGACGCAGAGGGTCTCGAATTCACACTGACTGTGCGTAAAGACATGTGATGATGTCAAGAGTGTCGCACTAGGCCAGCGTTGTATTATGGCCTAAGCCTTCTCATAATTAGTTACGTGTGTTGTGTGGCATTTACATCTGAGCGCTACCGTGCTCCGGAGGGCACGTAAAGCTGTCGTTCCCGGTTCTTGTTAGGATAAGAATCGTTAGGCCATGTCGGAGGCCTTCGGGCGGTCTGAAAACTCCAACACTAGAGTTCGCCACACGCTCACACGAAATACAAACAACATTAGGTAGTTGCGTGCCCAGGAGTGCGACAGATTATATCAAGATATCAGCATTGCTCATCACTTCACCAACATACTTTGGTCATCATCTGGTGATGATTTTGTGTGTGAGCGTCATGTGTATTGGCGTCTCTGGGGCAATTTTTCAGGGTGGGCCTGGGTTTTCATGATACAATGATGTAAAGTTTCTTAGGTAGAGCAGCCTAGAATTCCGAATACGTAACCTGGAGGGGGGGGGGGGGGCACGGCCCACCTGGCCGCCATATACGCCTATGGTGATGAGTAAGACCATGTTTGACATAATTACTAACAATACCACTCAGTGTGAGGTCTGCGAGGCGGCACTTGGCGTTGCAGCACAGCCCTTGCGACGGGTGGCACATCGCTGATGGTGCCACGGAACAACCTTCCTTATGTAGGGTGCTGCGAAAGACAGACGGAGTTAGCATCAAAATACACAACGGTATATTATAATAGTACAAATGAAGCTTCATGAAGAACCAGCTAAGGGTTCTGAGAAAAATCAGCAAGACGTGGCGTAGAGCATTGCCTTTGATATTTATATGTAGGTACTGGAAGAAATTGTGACTGACAATTCCTTACTACCATTGCTAAATAATTTCTTTAGGATCTAAGTTGATTAATTTGTAACGGCAAACCTGCTACACATTGGTATGTAGCTAAATCTGGGTTGGTGTAGCCTAAATGATAACAGCCTAGAACCAACTGCTTGGTTCGCTTATTGGTTTATTCTTTGGATTCTGTGACGCTGCGTATTCCTTAGATATCTCAGACTTGACTTTTCGTCCGTATTTCCTCGAAGGTACCTTAAGATGTTTCATAGAGCCACATACACACTTACACACGTAAGCTAAATAAAACTTACTAAACTTAGTGCACTAGTCTATCGAATACATTTCCAGGATCTAAATAATTAATTTAAAGAGGAGAATCATTAAACTTTCGGCAATATTCTAGTAAAATTTACCCTTCTTCATAAACAAGTGCGCCTCCACCTCTAGGCGTGCAACAGGGATCTTTGTGAATACAGAGTGATGGCAGACCACAGTCACAAGCTTCGCCTTCCTCGACTATACCTGCAAATGGGAAAGGCTGATCAAAATATAATATCTGCAATAGACAGTTCCAGAAAATAAAAGCTTCTAAAAATTTGCAAATGCCAAATGAGCATTTGGTTATCCGCTGGTAATGGTTTGCATTGTAGAAGCAAATTCGGAAGAAACAATGCAAATACTTAAGTGCTTTTGGTGCGTTAGATACTGCGCCGTATTGTGGGTTCGATCGTCACAAAACAACAACATTTAATGATCCACGTATTGTTGATCCGCATTTGAGAGTAGATACATATAAGTATACTTTTTGTTCTTTACATTAGTTGAAGAGACTTCCATGGCACAGAAATTTATCCAAGTGCGACAGATATATTGCCCTTGAACAATCGAAACTTAAATAACCAAAAATTTTTTTTGTCCTGCTGCTAATATAAAGCAAAAACTATAAGGTATACTGCGGTGTCATTTTGCCAGAACTTATTACTTTCGAGTAGTACTACTACTGTCCATGTGGAGACGGATTAAGAATACTGAATGTCACCACCCCATATCATCCCATGGGTGTCGTAAGAGCCGACAGAGGGAGCACATTATGCAAAGATCAGCACTGTAAGAGAAGGAAAACTTGATACAAACCAACCCGTTTGGCCAGCGTGGTATAGTAGGCCAATTCGTCCTTTCAAAGGAGAGGCCTAGTCCAGCAGTGGACTGTTAAAGGCTGATAATGATGATGATGATGAAGTACTACTAACCATTGCCACAATAAGGTCTGTCCTCCTCCACGAGGCAGTAACTCATGCTGCTGAGCGTGGCCGCAATGAGGCGCTTGCTGCACACTGAGAACTCGTAGTTCACGCCCGTGTCCGCTGTAGAGGACTGAGAGCCCATCAGGTGGCCCCGACACTCAGGGTTTGGGAAGTTGTCGTCGTGGTGCGCGCCGAAACTGTGGCCTGGATCACACGAGATTTGGTTTAAATTATATATAGTCTCTTTGGATATTTTAAGAGTTCGATTCGATTTCGATCGATCTTGAGTCCCGTGCGCTACAATGGGAAAATGTATCACCAAGGCTGGTTATTGCCCCATGTTAGGTAATTTCCACGTAAACATTATGAAAACCAGAATTTGATATATTTTTCTAAATTTTATCGGATACGCAATATATATTAGATGCATCGCTGGCATGACGAAAGTATATCTTAGAAAGCATTGTGGTTTCAATCTCACAGGTCAAACAGATTTTATCCCACAAAAAATCTTCTAAGGAAGAAGCCAGGTCAAAAAAAATTAGGATGTCAAGAAGTGGCCACTTATAACTCCTATAAGAGTTTACGTAAGTAAGGAAATCTCTTACAGGTGACATGTCGGAATTTAGTCCAATATAGCTACCCGGCATGGAGAACTTTAAGCTCAGGCAGCTTTCCACCGGCGAGCTCCAGGGGAGAGCGAAGCTGTGCAGTGTTTATGCTTATTACTCGTTGTTCACACAGCTCCGTCTTTCTCCGAGTCAGGGAGCTTTAATCCGCCTGGCACCCTTTTTCCCAAAATGCCGCGCAAAACAAGAACTATATCCCAAGGCCGAAATAAGTCTTTGATATGGTAGCACGGGCTGTTCCCGCAACTCCAATTCCTGGCGTGTATTTTGCTTACGGGTGGAAATAACTGTTGTCACCCAAACTCTTCGAGGAAGGCCAGCAGACTCTTGAGATGTTGCCCACTGTTTCTCTCAGGGTGCTATGTCTGGTCTGGTACTTCTACCTATACCTATTGTGAGACTTTTAGGACAAGACATAAGAGGGTCTAGCCAAATGGCATTCGCTTCTGATTTCTACTATTGGCAATGAACACAGATTTACATAATAGAAGCACATTTCTTAAGGATTTCGTATGCCGATTCCAACTGGCGTGTTGACGGTTGTCACTGTAGTATGTAGTTGGCACCGTTGGCGGCGCTGGCGTCGTTCTCTGTCTCTCTTGCTCTCGTAGTTAAGATACCTACACAGGAGAAACGTTCGTCTCTCTTGCACTCGTAGAGTCAGCTGTTACCTAGCGCGACTGCCACGCCGCCAAGCGGCAATATGGGTCACACTGGTCACAGAAAGTTTGTCTACAGAGCGCCCATAAGAAATGTGCCTCTATTTATATATCTATGCTCTATGGCTAGGCCCTCAGATTTATAACATTAAACTAGTTACCCATCTCATGCGCCAGCGTGAGTGCTGCGATCCTCTCGGGCAAGCGGGCCTTGTCCTCGGTGGTGGCGTGAGCGATGGCGAGCGTGTTGAAGGAGCGGCCGTACGCGCGCCGGTCGCACAGCCCGCCCGCCGCGCCGCCCATACCGCCGCCGAGGGATGTGAAACTACGAGATGGTAATAAAGTTGTAATCTTTCTTAATATATATAAAATCCTTGCGTTACTGACTGACTGACAGACACGCTACAGCCGAAACTATTGGGCGCAGGAAGCTGAAATTTGGCATGTATGTTCCATGGGGACCGTAGGGGTGCACTAAGAAGGGATTTCACGAAATTCCCACGGGATCGGCCAAAAGGGGTAAATTAAAAAAAATGCAGGCGTAGCTGCTGGCGTCCTCTAGTAATATAATATAATGTCCTCCGACCGAGTCCGCTTGTATTTATATTAGACTTGCCAACTGCGCGGGACATATTATAGTGCACAAGTGTGTGCGCAGACACAAGTGCACTCTCTATTCCCTCACTCGCATAGTCCGGTCGGACGCCACAAGTGACACGACCGGAGACAAATTGGGCGCAGGACCAACGACTTAACGTGCTTTTCGAGGCACGGAGGTGTAACACCGCCATCTCCTAGACTTCGAACTTCTATTGAATAATTCCTAACAAAAAATACAATGTCACTTTATGTTCGACCCGAGAATTGAACCCGAGACCTAATGAGTCGCAGTCGGTTACACTACCGCAGGACCACAGAGGCAGTGTACAACAATATTCAATAACATTGTAAGGTACATGGAAGAACAGAAATTTAGATAATTAGGCATTACGAGTAATTTATGACAATCACGCTGTGAGCTAGGTTATTATGTTAAATATAAGATACATACTTAGTCTCACGCCTATATCCTCGAAGAGGTAGGCAGAGGTGTATTACTACACCCACTTTTCGCCAGATATACGAGGGGAGTTCAATGTATTCTCGGTATAGGTATGAAGGAAAAGGTGGAAAATTCTGAATAAATTTTATTTTTCAATATACTCCCCTAACATCTCAATACATTTATTTGTTCGTGAAAATAACTTTTCAATTCAATCTGAAAAATATTTTTCTTCATGGCCCGAAAACTGTTCGTTTATTGCTCCCTTCAACTCTTCATCGTCCGAAAAATGCTTTCCACGAAGGTCTTTTTTAAGATTAGGGAATAGATAATAATCACTAGGGGCCAGGTCCGGACTTTAGGGTGGATGATTGATTTCTTCAAATCCGTACTCCCGCACAGCAGCCTGGGCAAGGCGCGCCTTGTGAACCGGCGCGTTGTCGTGAAGCATCAACACACCTGGGGTTTATTTTCCACGTCTTTTTTCTTTAATTGCCTCCTTTAAATTACGCAGGGTGGTTGCGTATGATGCAGCAGTAATACTTTGACCTTTTTTTGTGTACTCGATTAGCAAGATTCCCTTAGAATCCCAAAACACCGTGGCCATGAGCTTTCCTGCGGACGGAGTGACTTTGAACTTCTTCGGCGGGTCTGATCCTTTTTTGTGCCACTGCATAGACTCTTGCTTGCTCTCAGGGTCATAGTGATGAACCCACGTTTCATCACCAGTAACAATCCGATCGAAAATACTTTGCGGATTTTCACCACAGAGGTCCAAAACTCCTTACAACAGTCAACTCGCACTTGTTTCTGTAGCGCGGTGAGCATTCGCGGCACCCATCTTGCACTGACCTTTGATAAATTCAGGAGCACATGAAGGATTGTGTGAATGGTACCCACGGATAGCTTAGTCATTTCTGCTAATGTTTTCACTCTTACACGGGCATCTTCAAGTACAAGTTTTTCGACTAATTTGACGTTTTCTTCAGTAGCGGCACAAATTGGCCCACCAGCGCGGGGGTCGTCTTCAATGCTCTCTCTACCCCGTTTGAATTCACTTGACCACTTCTGAATTGTAGATAATGAAGGCGCAGAATCTTGGTAAACAGCCACCATTTCTTCATGGATATTTTTTTGAGTTTTTCCTTGTTTTGTAAGGAATTTTATCACTGCACGATGCTCGATTTTTTTCATCATTGTCGAATCAGTCATCATA
The DNA here is from genome assembly GCA_944739405.2 of Euclidia mi. Lineage (NCBI taxonomy): Eukaryota > Metazoa > Arthropoda > Insecta > Lepidoptera > Erebidae > Euclidia > Euclidia mi. Next base: position 36,633,731 of record OX123206.2, read on the forward strand.
GTTGTCTTTTCGTAATGATATCTTGAATACTAATGGTGGCAATTAAATGAAATTTTGTATTTATACCCTCAAAGAGTGTCATTAACTAATGAGATAATTAAATTACCCTTATCATTAGTATATCACCTCGATACCGAGAATACATTGAACTCCCCTCGTATTTTGGTCCCACGTAATAGGGGGCGAGCCTATTGCCGTACCGGGCACATTAACAGACTCCGTGCTGCTACTGAGGAAATTCTCAGTAGCATTCTAACGGAAAAACCCAATAACACTTTGCCGGACCCGGGGATCGAACCGAGACCTCCCCATCCCACGCGCACATTTATGCCGCGAGACCAACGAGGCAAATATAAGATGATGGTACTTAATGCAAGAATTTTGACATTGTAATTTATCGTTGTTTCTTCAACAACCCCTGTGCAAAGTGGGACTCATATTTTTCGAAATCACAATTTCAGAAAATACGCTACTTGCACAGAGGTTGTATTGGGTGTTGTTGAAACATCGCAAAGCTATTAAGTAAGTAATCAGTAAATTATTTACCGTCAACCCATAAAAATACTGTGCCTTCTTACCTTAAGCCTAGCGTCCGATTATGGAAGGCGTGTCCAGAGAAGGCGACTCCTAAGCAGACCTCGGACAGGCGGCGGAGTCTCGCGAACCTCATCAGGTAGTTACGACCGTTGATCGCCTTGGTGGTGAGCAGGTCGCCGAACACGCGGGAGTTCGTCTCTTCCGATGTCAGCACTAGGATGTACTTCACTGAGAAGCCTGGAAGAAGAACTGTGGTTTTAGCAGATATTTCGTTTTCACAGCCTCTTCAATATTGTGGCAGAAGTGTGCAGTGTTGGAGGATTTGTTTGGTATTGATACGAAATGTTATTGAGCAGGTACTTTGGTTAGCATAATCCTGAATAGTAGAACAGCTATTTTATGCTCCTATATAACAGTCTTTGCAAAAGTTTTTGCAATACAATATTGCTCTAAAATTAAGACACATATTATAAAGTGTTTTTTTATGTTAATAGGCGGCAAACGAGCAGACGGATCGCCTGATGGTAAGCAATTATCGCCGCCCATGGACACAAGCAACACCACAGGAGTCACAAGTGCGTTGCCGCCCCTTAAGGTTGGTAAAGGGGATAGGATGAGGAGTGGGATGAGGGAAAAGGAATAGGGGATAGGGCCTCCGGCACTTTCACTCACCAAACGAAACGCAACAGTTTAGGTACTGTTACTTTACGTCGATTTTCTGTAAGAGAGTAGTACTTCCCCGGTCGAGCCGGCCCATTCATGCTGAAATCAGCTAGGCTCTACTATCTAAAGTTCAGCTGCAGTTAATTCTCTTACTCTCTCTCACTGAGAATTTAGACTAAATGCCCATAATGTCCATCACTGATGCCAACACGAACTTCTGTTTATATTTATACCCCCTCCAGCATTTAAATATTAAGGTTCAAAGAAGACACTAACCAATATTATCAGGCACTCCATCCTCATTAAAATCCGCGTTCCTGAATATAATATCGGCCTGTGCGACCGCATGCATCATCCTACGCACGACATGGTTCAGGCTGGAGTTGGCGTCCTTCTCAAAGAACTCCTTGTCAGCCAGGAGGAGCAGGTCACAAATCCTCGCTCTAGCCACGCCGGGCACCCGCTGTCGCTCCTCTATACCGTAGGGAAAGTACGCCGATGATCGGGAAAACACTGATGGGTGCGCGTTCTGGAATTGGAGGCTTGATTTTAGTTTACTTATGTAGGCCATACACGCTACGTTCTACGGAAGAGGTTACCTGTGGAGGTCTACCTGCGCAGGTCAACCACACGTCAGTAGCATGTATGGGGACGTTCCGGTGTGCCGGAGCGGTCGTCAGTTCCTTTTGTGATGGCGTCGATTGCGGAGGATGACGCAGTGGCCTTGCGAGTCAAAACTGCTGCCTTGTTCGCATCTCAATTTTTCTATGAGCAATTTATAAGCAGATTCATATTTGTCTCGATCATGGTATTATTTATTTTTAATTTTCCGGAGACACGAATGAGTTCTATACATCGCAATGATTTTTAGTTGAATCTGATGGCGCTTTTATAGCGTGTATTATTATTACGTGGCGATATATAGCGACCGCCGCGCCGCGGCAAAGCGGCAACGGAACGTATCTTCCGGGAAAGATTCTAGAAAACGACTGACGCGGCCTGCGCAGGCGACTGAAGTACTTGCATACACGCACAGGTATGGTGGCACTGGAAAGAATTGATTTTCGATTCTGCGCCGGTCGCCTGCACAGGTACAAAATCTGCACAGGTGTATTCCCACACACACTCCGTTATAACTGCGCAGGTAAACCACTCCGGTAAACCGTAGTGTGTATGCCAGCCATTAGAAGGGGAGTGAGAATAAATATAGAAGGGGAGAAGTAAACATCCATAACTCATGGATTCCCCCAACTAGAGAGATAAATCTTGATATTTCTACTCTCCCTTTAACGTCAGACGGAACGTCCTTGGCTAAATTTATTATTTTCAACTTTTTCCGAATAATCACTTTTCCTTGACTCCGTTCTCAAGTTAAGCAGTAAGCAATGGATTAGATTATATCAAACACAGTTTTTGGCCAAACTACAAACAGTTATGTGGTTATAATCTACGTAGAGAATGGACTAGGGTCACCAGGTAACGGTCAAATTTACGTACCTTCAAAATTCTAAATACATGATTAAGTAATATATTAAAATCACACGTAGACACAATAAAAATTAGTAACAAACCACCAGTCCAAGACGCCAGAGCCAAAGCTTCTTGCCATGAAATTGCTTCTGTTATTTTAACACAGTAATGTACATGGGTGGAACGAATTACATCAGCTTATCATTAGGTGAGTCGTATCATATCATACAAAAGAATATTCACACGTAATATACTGCTTAGTTCAAAGTAGCGCTCATAGCGGCAAAGTTAAGCAACGCTTGCACAGGCCGTCACTTGGATGGGTGACCGCGTGAGGCATTTACATCAGAGCGATACCGTGCTTCGGAGGGCACGTAAAGCTATCGGTCCTGGTTTTAGTCTCAGGGCAAAAATCGCCAGTAGAGGCTTGTCTATCACTAGTAGAAGTCATCATATTCACCTGATCACCTGAGCATGATCGCGGCGGGACCGGGTCGTTAGCAGGTTCTCGTTCCCCAACACTTTACGTCATAAGTTGCGCCAGTGGTGGCAAATCTATCAGTAATACAAGTCATCATCCTCACCTGATCACCTGTGCATGATCGCGGCGGGACCTGGACACAGCTTGTGTCGTTCTCGAACACTTTACGTCGTAAGTAGTGCGCGTAGAGGCAAGTCTATCACTAGTAGAAATCATCATCTTCACCTGATCATCTGTGCATGCTCGCGGCGGGACCTGGGCACAGCTAGTGTCGTTCTCGAAAACTTTACGTCGTAAGTAGTGCGCGTAGAGGCAAGTCTATCACTAATAGAAGTCATCATCTTCACCTGATCACCTGTGCATGATCGCGGCGGGACCTGGTCGCCGCCATGTTGTCGTTCACGAACACTCTACGTCGTAAGTTGTGCGCGTAGAGGCAAGTCTATCACTAGTAGAAGTCATCATATTCACCTGATCACCTGTGCATGATCGCAGCGGGACCTGGACAACAGCTTGTGTCGTTCCCCAACACTTTACGTCATTAGTTGCGCCAGTGGAGGCAAGTCTATCACTAATAGAAGTCATCATCTTCACCTGATCACCTGCGCATGATCGCGGCGGGACCGGGGCGTTAGCAGTTTGTCGTTCGCCAACACTTTACGTCATAAGTTGCGCCAGTGGAGGCAAGTCTATCACTAATAGAAGTCATCATCTTAACCTGATCACCTGTGCATGATCGCGGCGGGACCGTCGTTCTCGAGCACTTTACGTCATAAGTTGTGCGCGTAGAGGCAAATCTATCACTAGTAGAAGTCATCATCTTCACCTGATCACCTGTGCATGATCGCGACGGGACCTCGGCGCCGCCATGTTGTCGTTCTCGAACGCGCCGAAGAACTTCGTCAGGTCGTCCACGCCGTACGGGTCTGCGTGGAGCGTGCGGTTGCCTGGTGGAGGTAAAAGATTTATTTATTAATGCTGGACATTGAATTGAAAGAATGAAAATCTGGTATTCTGCCAAAGGTTAGCGGTCCCCAGACTTTAAATCGAGAAGGTCTTGGATGTAACTAGAATAACGTTGGCATGATGATGAATGAATTGTCATCATCATTTAGACCAGGGTAAATAAGTTTTGAAACGAAATAAAATTATAGTAGGATGAAACCCATTGGAGAAGTAAGAGAATATATCAAAAATTAAAGGAAAAATAAATTACGTGCGATCTGAGGTGGGGACGTGGATGGGGTTGCGATGTTAAGGGTTTTATTTACACCATCAGAAAGTTGGGATGATTTCAACGAACAAAACACCGACCAACTTTTAAAAAAATGCTGCTATTTTGACGTGAGGATTTTCGATTGAAAATTAGGCTTTTTTTTCGATAGTAAGTTAAAATAAGGCGTAAAGAATTTTTTTTTAAATGAGAGACATTTACAGTGTGTTTGGAAAAGGTAAGTTTCACCAATTTCGTGAAAAAGAAAAACTATCGTAAAAGATAAAAATAAAAAACTTGGTTACTTATTTGTATTTTTCACATAAATTTTGACGTAACGTGAATAAAGTGTAAATACAAAAGTTATCTTTTTATTACCAACAACTTTGCCTTCTACGTTTTTCCCGTAGGACTTGTAGTTTTGCAGGCAGTCAAGATAAACCCTTTTTCACCCTTAAAATCGCAAACCCATCCACTTCCCGGCCTCAGTTCTCCCGTAATTTATTTTTCCTTTAATTTTTGTTATATTCTCTTCCTTCTCCAATGGGTTTCATCATACTATAATTTTATTTCACTTTTTACCGTTTTCTAACGTATCTGCACTGGTCTACCGTATCAATCATTGTCATGATGGATGAGAGTGGCAGTCTTTCGTCTGCTTTTTGTGGTATCTCAACCGCATGGCTAATAACATGTTGGTGACGGTCTTGTTTCTTGTCTTAGGAGAAGAATAATTAAGTCGCTTCGTAGGGCCTCGGGTTTTTCTGTACAAGAGCGCAACACTCATATGAAATGCTTAAGATCTCCTTACCTAGATGTAAAACTCCGTAAAACTGCTGATCATCTCCTATGTATCCTTCAGCGGATCCCTTAGCAGGATCTTCTACTGGGAACCCGTACGCCATGGTGATATCCGACAGAGGTAGACCCTGGACTGACTGCATGTCGTCTGGATCCGGTTCAAAGATCAAAGTTGATTGATGGTTCGTTAGAGGTGAAGAGCCTGAAAATCATAGAAAATCGCCGTTAAGTAGCAGGTTTCTTTCGGTGAGTGAGAGTGCCGGAGACCCCATCTCCTTTTCCTTCTCCCTTATCCCACTCCTTATAGCCTTTCCCAACCCCAAGGAGTGGCAACGCACTTGTAACCCCAGTGGTGTTGCTTGTGTCCAAGGGCGGTTATTGATAACCATAAAAAATATAACGATAAAAAAAATTATAAGAATGCCCCAGCAATTGTAGCTCCTTTATCTCGATTTTGGATGTAAAGTTCAGCTTTTAGTGCAAAAAAACTAGTAGTCAACAATTGTTGTTCTTGCCTTCTTATATATCTAGGATACGTTTCTTTTCCACTAATGGCAAAGAACTTGATCAAACCAAACCATTAGGTAAGTATCTATCGATGACGTCCATCAGATACAATCAAGCCAGACCATCACAGGCAATAGCAGTTCTTGAGTCTCGGTATTAGCATAGCTCTGTACTTTTATCTGAGATTACGTAAGGATAGTTCTATTTGTCTTCCATTGACGACATTAAGAAACACTGAACGCTTGTGACACAACATGTGATAGGTACTGGACAAGTAGACACAAAAATCTCTGGTAATAGACGACTTCACAAAAAGGAATATAATATACACTAGTGAAGCCGTCTCAAAGCAGAAGTTTTGGCCTTACCAATAGGCTTCAGCTGCAAGCATAACTCATGAGATTCCTTCCCAAACTTAGCCTCAACCATCACGTAACCGTCGCTCTTGCAGACCAAGCGCTCCTTCACTTTCGCACCCACCAAACCCAAAAAACAGATGTAGACCAACAGCATAAGGTACATAGCGTAATTTTGAATTTCAAGCCATTTGGAAAAATCTCTACAAACGTCAACACAGAACTCAAAATACATGAACGTCATGTTGACAATTGGTGTTGTTTTATTCTTTGATTGCTGGTTTTTGGATGATAAAGAGGTTAGGAGTTTAATCATAGATGTTGGAGTATCAATACATAGGCAATACGATTTGAGAGAGCCGTGTTGATTCTTTATGAGGAGTATTGAATTCCATGGACGCTTGGCGCATCTTAGCTACCGTTAGTGGATTGCTCTTTCAAGTTTCTAAATTCTGTTGCTAAGTTATAAGGCGTTAATATAACAGGTATCCAATTTTTATTTTATTTTACGTCTCCAAATATTATTTATCTCAAGTCGACCTAACAAGTCGGAGCTAAGAACTAAAGAAAACTGTTTGTTTAGGTATAGTTATTTCTCCGCATTTTCTTTCAACGGTAGCCGTACCTACCTCCCTGTTGGATGTAACAAGGTAGAGCTAACTAATTGAAGCATTTTAAGCTGAGATTTGCTGATTAGCTCTTTTTAGCCTATAGTAACTGAAAAAAATTCAGGGTTGGGTTCAGTTCCAAATAAGTTTCAAGGTGCGTGAGTTATTTCCAACAAAACTTAGTATGTTGAATATGACATAGAACTATACAATAATAATTATACTAAAGAAGCAACTGATGCTTTTATTTCGACACCAGTTAAGCTAGACGTCATAACGCTGATGCTGCTAATGTATATAGATAGAGGGAAAGGTATTAATTATGGATTACTTTTAGAGGGATTTATAAATCTAAGCATGGCGCTTAGTTAGTTAGTTAGTTGAACAGGTGTTTTCCGCACGTAGCCACGTGGCCATTGTGCGTTAGCAGTGACACGGTTGTCGCCTGCTACTCATACCATGCAAGCTCCTTCCAGAAGGCCATGAGTTGGCCAGTGTTGCGTATGGCCTCGCTCATGGTTCTGGGGTTGTTCAGGAACCTCGTCCGTTGGTCGCTCACGCTGGTACAGTGTAGGATCACATGAGCGGGTGTTTCTTCGGTCTCCATGCAGCCCCTACATGAGCTGTCCGTGACACCGATATTGTAGAGATGCTTGTTTAGTGGACAGTGGCCGGTTATTATGCCAGTCAGATGCTTAAGTGTTTTCCTGTTGGAGTGCAACAGTTTTTGCGAGAGTCGTTTGTCTAATTTGGGAAAGGCATCTTTAGATTGCCTACAATCGATCAATCTGCCCACTCTTTTTCATGTTGTTGTAGGGTTCTCTCGCGTAATCACGTTTTTAGTTGGTTGAAAGCGTGGCGCTTATATTATACGATTCCAAACTTTGGAATTTTAGATTTGATTTATTAACGACGTATGCCATAATTGGTACCATACCTTTACTAAAACATGTTTTGGAAAATGCATGTCGCCTAGAAACGTGATGGTATTCCATAGGTATAAGAGGCGAATTCCAAATTTGGTATATTTTCTCTTCGCGTTGGATTCACCGAAAACAATGATTCATGAGGCAATTGGCTACTAATAAATCACTCGACTTTGTACTGGACTCAATAAATTGGCCGTCAACATTTTATTGGTATGATGGCTGACTGACTTTGCTACTGACCTTGTGCATTATTATTTTATTACTTCTTTACCTGAGAAATGGTTGTTTTTATTACGGATAACCAGGATAACTTTGGCTGGCTTAAATGTAAGTGTGCCAAATTATTTTTATTTAATACTTTGACCAAACATTTTACTTACATAATTAAAACGTAGACTAGCGAATGCCCGCAGCTACGGCCCCGCACATTTGATTTAGGAAATTGCCGAAAATCCCTTTTTAGTACACCCCTACAGTGGCCAAGGAACATTCATGCCATACAATGCAATTTCAGCTTCCTGCGCCCAATAGTTTCGGCTGTGCGTTGTCTGGCAGTGAGTTAGTAACGGGAAAAAAAATATCCCCGAAGGGTTTGGCAAAGATGTAATATTACACCCACATTTCGCCATGAATTTTAAGTCCCACGTATTAGGGGGCGAGCCTTTTGCCGTACCGGGCACATTACCAGACGCCGTACTGCTACTGAGAATTTCCTAACGGAAAAACCTAATAACACTTTGCCCGACCCGGGAATCGAACCCGAGACCTCCCAATCCCACGCGCACATTTATGCCGCGAGACCAACGAGGCAGTCAGGTAAATAGATATTAATACATTTTCGTAATCTAAATTTTTAAGCTACTCGTGATATGAGAGAAGAGAGGATGTTTTGCAAAAAGTCTGTAGCGGAACCCTTAACATTTAATGAAATCTATTGTGCAGGAGTTACAAACATTAATAAATTCTACTTCCCGCGACACTAACTCACAAACGACTTAAATACTGTTAGAATTAACTCAGCCGGAGGCTAATCAATCGTTTAGTATTTAAAATAGAAGTGCAAGCAAACTAAATATAAAATAATTAGCTCACGAGAAGCATTCATATGGCGGGTTACAAGGAACCGTGTGAATAACATCGCGACGCGGCAAGGTAAGGTCTTTACAGACTGACAGCTTGTCTAAGTGCGGTGTTCGCAACTTCATATCGAATATGATTGTTCGCTCTTTAAAAAAACTGCAGAAAGCATCAAGTGGCTGTTTTTAATAATGTAGTTTATAATACATAACTTCACGCCTTTTATCCCCAAAGGGGAAGGCAGAGGTGTATTACACATACACACCCACACTTCGCCAGTTATGTTTCGGTCCCAATGTAATAGGGGGCGAGCCTACTGCCATCTACCAGGCACACCATTAAGCGAGCGATAATTAATTTATAAGGCACAACACATAACTTCGAAAAGTCAGAGGTGTGTGCCTGGGGTACCTGGGGATCGAACCAGAGACCATCGTCTCGGCAGTCCGTTACGTACACCACTGGGCTATCGCCGCTATTTGCTATATATACCTATAATAATTTTGCGAGGAGTGGAGGTAGGCATTATGCAGTACATTTATCATTGGCCTACTTACCAATCGGTAAAAAAATGGGTGTGTAAAGTGATACTTGCCAAGGAATAGAGGAGCTCTTAGAGAGATTAGATAAGTACCAAAAGAGTAGTCGACAGGATAGTCCTAAGCAGCGGGATTGTGTTTTGATAGTTAAAATCTATTTCATCTTCTTAAAAATAGAAATAAAGCTGGTTTTATAAGTACAAAGAACTATAGGTAGAGTTCAAAATTTTTGCTAGGAGTGTTCCTATCTAATATTTTCTCTCCTTTCCTCTAAAGATACATTTTTGAGAACGGGCTCAGGAAAAAACAGTACACACGATGCATGCTATGGTCGAGCAAAAAAGACGCGATAAACACGTGGCTTGAACAACGGACACAACACGACGCACTTCGTGTCTGAAAAGGCCTTAGTCTCTGGCCTTATCCTATGGGTAGGCGTCAGCCAACGATATAGGTAACAGGCAATTTCTAAGATAAGCCAAGCCAACTTCGCTCAAGTGTGCTGGCGCGCGGCCCTGAGGAATTCGTTTTAGTATACAACCTTGTTGAAGTACGTCGGCTTAACTAGGTTAGCGATAAACTACTGGTTTAGATACGCTTCCTAATGTTTTTGGTAGTATTGAAATTTAAATAGCCTAAGTATTCCTACCACCTATTATAGACGCGAAAGTTTGTAAATATGGATGGATGCATGTCTTTGTTCCGTCACGAAAAACTACTGAATGGAATTATGAAATTTTACAATGATGTTGTTTCAATATAAGAATATTATATCATAATTAAAAATATGTATGTCAATCCATTGTCTAGTACCAACGACAACCCAGCCTACTACTACTAGACGGCAGACGTAAGGCGAACACTTTCTGACAACACGTTAGACTTATACGTCTTATATTAGACCAATCCCAACAATAGTAATGAATTATGACGTACCGCAAATTTGAACCGACCAATTAGAATGCATTTTTGTAGCCCCCTTCGCCCCGCATACCTCACCGCTTTCACAGAATTGTTTGTTTGTAGAAATGAAAACATTAGGTGTCTAGTAGGTTGGGTTGTCGTTGTCTAGTACCCATAGTACAAGTTCTGCTTAGTTTGGGACTAGATGGTGTTGCGTGTATTATATTATGTATTGTGTCTATATTTATACTTATAAATAAATTCAATTGAATTACAATAAGTACATACTTAGTCTAGGTACTATTTGGTGCGATAATCGTATACATACCGGCGGGCATGTATACGATTATCATTCGAAACTTAGGAATTAAATTAACGTGTTAATTTTATTTCTTTTATGTTTGTAACCTTGAGAAAATTAGTTGGCAGCGATAGCTTCCTGGAGACACCAGCAGACTAACTGCTAGCAAGAGAAACTAAACAATTTAATAGGCACATGATTTCAATAAGTCATTGGAGCGCGTTGTGCATTCGACACGAACCTCTTTTCTCTCAAACTCTATTCTTTACACAAGGCTATCGCCATAATAATAATCTTTATTTGACATAGGGTTCCCACCAAGAACTTAAGGTCCCAAGCCAACCTCACCTGCAAGTGGTGCACCTGCCGATCAACGGACGAGGCGACGGCAAACAAAATATCCCGATAAGCGGCAATAGGCTCGCCACCTATTACGTGGGATCAAAACACTGGCGAAAAGTGGGCGTTTAATATGCCTCTGCCTACCCCTCCGGGGAAACAGGCGTGAGTCTATGTATGTATGTTTATTTGACAAACTGCCTAAACAATTGTGATTTTGAATAACAATTTTGGATCACACAAAGTGTTGCCCCGTGGGTGGATCGAACTTACAACTCTGCGTAGTGTTAAGTGGCGAGGCGCTCGCTTAAACTACTATGCTATACGTGCAGTCAAACAATACCTAAGACTTAACAAGTTAATCAAAAATAATATTTTTAGATGACGACTCTCATATGCATGTATACATACCTACCTACTACTGGAGTTCGCCCGCGTGCCGCGAATTACACACCTAAACTTTTCTCACGATCACATAGTACAAAAATCTATTCGACAGTTTTTGGCTTTGCCGTTAAATATCGACAGATAGAACGAAAACCGGCCAAGTGCGTGTCAGGCCACGCGCAATGTAGGATTCCGTAGTTACCCATAATGACTTGCTGAAAAGGATTTAATGTACAACAAATCCGACTTTTTATTTTGCTGAAAAAAATATTTTAATAACACTATTATAAGAACCTCAGTTTTGTTTAGAAAAATACTAGGTATGTATCCAGTTATGTATTGTAAACATAAAATGTGGTTTCCAAGATATACTACTACTATACATACGTAGTACCGTAGTACATTACATACCAAAGTACGTATATGTTTAAGATTAAGCCAGCGCGCCCAATGTAAACTCACAGAAATAGGTATTTATAAGTTAACCGACGATTACTCGTAAACTAGTGATATCTACTTAGCCGTGATAGTTTTCCTTTTAAATTCGTTATATGTACTACATTTGTGATTTTTTTCACCTCTTCCAGATTAATAGTTTAGCCGGCAGAGGGGGGGGACACTTGAGTCTAACAATTTTTTTCACTTCAAAGCTTAATATTTGACAAACCAATCATTTGATCGAAAAATAATTTGAGCAAGTTCATAATATTTTTTTAAAACCTATCCAATGATACCCCACATGATCGGGTACTCAACCAAAAAAAAATTCAACCCCACTATATATGTAGGGGAGATACCCTTAAAAAAAATATTTTCCTAAATTTTATTCTACAGTTTTGTTGCAATATCTTATGTTTATATTCATGTCAAATATCAGCTTTCTAGCACCAGGCGTCTTTGAGCTAGGCTGCGGACGGACAGACGGACGGACATGACGAAACTATAAGGGTTCCTTGTGGACTACGGAACCCTAAAAAGGAACTCCATTTTTAAAATAGAATACCTAGATAAATAACCTGAAACAGTAGCATACATGCCTAGATGCAAAAACCTTCTCGCTTTTCTTCACTGACATAAAATCTGAGATAAAATTACCGTTTAACACAAGTAGCTATTCCCGTAAGCATACCCGTTTAAAAGTTATGTCTAATCTGCTCCTCCGTGGAATTTATTAGCGCGGGCTAAAGTACCCGGTGCCGGTGGCGCCACAAGAGCTAAGTTTTTGCACGCGTCTCGCGGCCGCATCTATTTTTAGCCTGTGGACGGCTGGCTATAATTAGAAAAAGGTAGCTGCTAGCTTTCTAGGGTCCCTTATCTTGGAATCTGTGGATGCAATTCACATAATTATTATTGCCTTCTTGTCTTCGACGAGTCTGCTGTAATTTCGTAATATTTTTTATAAATTTGTTTCAAATTGTTACTGATTACTTTTGACTGCATAGATGGCGTAGTGGTTTAAGCGGTCACCCCGCTGTTTAGAACTGCGCCGAGTGTAGTCAGTTTGATCCCCAGACGAGGCCACATTTGTATTAGCCAAAATTGTTTGTTTCGGCACTGGGTTTTATTTCTGTCCGTTGATCCAATATCTGTTAAGTCAGAATCCGACACAAGATGTATTCTTAATGCGTGGGTTGTCGAGTAAAATACCCACCTACATAATAATTATCATACTACTAGAGGATGCCCGCGGTTACACCCGCGTTATTTCAGGCTGTAAACTACTTCTACTAACAAAATCTTCAGCTTTTTAAATTAGTATCTTATACTTGTTTGTTTGTTTGGTTGAACGCGCTAATCTCAGGAACTACTGGTCTGATTTGAAAAATTTCAGTTTCAGTGTTAGATAGCCCATTTATCGAGGAAGGCTATAGGCTTTAAACCATCACGCTATGAGCGACAAGAGCAGAGCAGTAGCCTTAAATAACGCGGGTGTAGCCGCGGGCATCCTCTAGTAAGATATAAGATTATTTACCTATAAGAAATTGCAAAAGGTTGATGTTGTCTAAAAGCTCCATCGAATGTCTTCTCCCATGGCTCGCTGCAAAGTTTTATTTATTTGCTATATTAGATTTAGTGCTGAACGAAAGTGGCAACTCATTCAAACATGCATTGGCACGTTTGATACCTAACACCAGAAACAAAAAATCATCACTATAGGATTTGACCCAAATGATTATTCTCGAGTTAGAATCGAATCCACCACTCACCATTCAGAGTGATACAAACTTAAAATAGATAATTCTGTTATCTCGAAACTAATTCCAGATTCGCTCCTGACCGGTTTGTGGAACGTGGTGCGCGAGTAACTTTTTGTTTGTAGGCATTAAGTGGGAGTTCCTAGCGAGTTCAATGGTAACTGCAAATACGTCTGTAACCTGGATTAAATCTTACTTATCTTATGTTTGCGAAGGTGTGGATGTCTGCTCAATAATGTAAGACGCTTAGTAAGAAGTTATGTGTGTATTATGTTAATTGTCGCTTAATAATGTGCCTGGTAGATGGCAATAGGCTCTGCTCCTATTCAATTAGGACCGAAACATAACTGGAGAAGTGTGGGTGTGTAATACACCTTTGCCTATCCCTTCGGGGATGCAGGCGTGAAGTTATGAATGAAGATGAATGAAGTTTAGCTTTCACTAAAGTTGGGCAGTAGGCATTGGCGTATCAATGGTTATTTAGTTCAGCCAGGCTTTTATTAAACAATGGTGTGAAGTTTATTAGGTTTGTTTGTTTTTCGTGTGTGTGTGGCCAACTCTAGTGTCGAGGTTTTCAGACCGCCCGAAGGATTCCGACATGGCTTAACGATCCTTATCCCAAGGGCGGATCCAGCTTTGGCGCCAGGAGGGGGTCACATAGTCGTGGTCAAGTCAAGAACTTATAATTTAATTTTGATAACAATAGATACAAGTAAAAAGTTGGTATTTAATTAATGTACGTAATAGACCAGTGCAGATTCCGCATCGCTTCTTGCTTGCGCTTGGGAGCTGTTTGCGTTTCTCCGCATCGCTGTCACTGCAGTGAAGCCGTCGACAGTCTTGGCCACCATGGCCTATCGTGCAGCAGGAGTGCTGGGCGTATTTCCCGACATGCCCATATTAATAACATACTCCGCGCCGGAGTACCAATTCATCTTGAACCTAATGGCTTGGTACGCGACTATGGGAAGAGACCAGACGTTATTATCTTGAAAGATGGGTAGGCCTTTGGTGTGGGACGCGACATGCGTCGATACCCTTGCGCCATCACATCTTTCAAGTACAGCTGGATCAGCGGGCGCTGCTGCTGCATCGGCGGAGGCCCTCAAACGGCGTAAATATGGAAACCTAGCGGGTAATTACGTTTTTGAGCCGTTTGGGGTCGAAACGCTGGGGCCATGGGGCCCTAGTGCACACGCTCTATATAAAGAAATCGCCAGAAGGCTGATTGATGCTTCCCGTGACCAGAAGGCTGGTTTGTATTTCGCAGAGAGAATAAGCATTGCCATACAACGTGGCAATGCTGCCAGCCTTCTGCGCACGCTACCAGTCGACAGCGTGGCGGAGGAATTTTTTGACGCTTCATAGTTGTATTGCCTCTTTTGTTTTTCGTTAGTTTAGGATAGTTAAGGTTTTTAAGTAGTTTAATTTTTTGTAATACATGTTATAAGAATGTATATAATTACGCAGGTAGAAGAGTAGTTTAATTTTAAGGTTGAGTTTCCTATTTAAAAATGTAAATAACATACCAAATAAAAGTGCAGATACGTTACAGAACGGTAAAAAGTTAAATAAAATTACAGTAGGTTGAGACCCATTGGAGAAGGAAGAGAATATAGCGATCTTTAAAGGAAAAATAAATTACGGGCGATCTGAGGTCGGCGCTTAATATCGAAATAAAATTATGGTTTTATTTCGATATTAAGTCAAAATAAGGTGTAAAAATAAATATTTTAAATTTAAAACATTAACAGTGTGTTTGGAACATAATAAGACAAGTTTTCACCAAATCTCGTGTAAAAGAAAAACTATTGTAAAAGTTAAAAATAAAAAACCAAAAACTTGGTTATTTGAATTTTTCATATAAATTAAGACGTTGTGTGAATAAAGTGTAAATACAAAAGTTGTAGATCTTTTTATTACCTACAACTTTGCCATTGACGTTTTTCCCGTAGGACTTGAAGTTTTCGCAACCCCATCCTCTTACCGACCTCACATTGCCCGTAATTTATTTTTCCTTAATTTTTGCTATATTCTCTTTCTTTTCCAATGGGTTTCATCCTACTATAATTTTCTATCGTTTCAAAAATTATCTACCCTGGTCTAAAACCTTTGCCATCATACAAAGTTATTATATTTTAAACTGATTAAATATTGAAGGTATGTAGTTACATTAAATCTGTATGGTGACAAAATATATACTTAAACAAAATCTTTATGTTTAACTAGTGGTCCACCTAAGTTCTGGAACCAGCCCAGGGGGGGGTCATGACCCCCATGACCCACCCCCTGGATCCGCCCTTGCCTTATCCTGAGACAAGAACCGGGACCGACAGCTTTACGTGCCCTCCGAAGCACGGTATCGCTAAGATGTAAATGCCACACGTGGTCACCCATCCAAGTGGCAACCTGTGTAAGCGTTGCTTAACTTTGCCTATCTGTTACGATCGGCAAGCCAAGTCTCGCTATGAGCGCTACCTAGTTTGTTTGGTTTCGAGCCGAGAATTTCGAATGGTTAACTAAAATTCGGGGGTGGGCACAGCCCAGCAAGCCCCTACTTTATATCTAAACCTATGGCAGTAAGACTGCCTCGTCGGTCTCGCGGATTGGGAGGTCTCGGGTTCAATCCCCGGGTCGGGCAAACTGTAACTTGTAATGTTATGATCGATGGACAGCAAGTGGAGCAAGTGAATGAGTTTGCATATTTAGGTACGCTGTTTACAAGATATGGTAAGAATGTTGAAGATATTGAAAGAAGAGTTAATGCAGGTAATAGAGTGAATGGAGCTCTGAAGGCGTTTATGAATAGCCAAAACGTGTCCAAAAAGGCTCGTTTGGCTGTACATAGAGGGGTGCTAACTACCTACTCTTATGTATGGTAGTGATAGTTGGGTATGGCAGAAGAGTCATGAAAGTAGAATAAATGCTGTAGAAATGAGAGCACTGTGAAGTATGTGTGGTGTTTCTTTGACTGACAGAGTAAAGAATTGTGTGATAAGAGAGTGTTGTGGGGTAAAAGAAGATATAGTGACAAGCATCGAGAAAGGTATGCTAAGATGGTTTGGGCACGTGAAGAGGATGGAAGACGAAAGACTGACCAAGCAGATATATAAGGCAAGTGTGGAAGGGACAGGACGAAGGGGAAGACCTAGGCGGACGTTCTCTGACCAGGGGGGCGATTCAGAATCTTACGATATCTCATTTGACATTCGATTCCGTTAATTGTCGAACGGGCTACCTCATTTTTTGTCAAAACTATCGCATTTCCTACCAATTTGATGCATTCAGTATGAAGTAAATTAATAAATAAACCGAATTCAATTAATATTTGTTCAAAATATCTCTGATATGCGGCTAAAAGACGAGGACAATAATTTGACATATCGTACGATTACTTGTCGTGACATTCTGAATCGGCCTGCTGATTGGAGACATCCTAAAAACAGGACAGGTTAGAAGTACCCTGAACAGAAGAGCAGCATGAGGAATCTGATGGGAGTGAATGAAGCAGGAGAGATATGTCAGGGTCGTTGCAAATGGCGTTTCGTAGTCTCTGCCTACCCCTCCGGGAAACAGGCGTGAGTCTATGTATGTATGTATAAAAGAAGATTCTGGGTGCATCCGTACATCGAAAAAATATCAATTGTAGGGCATTCGTCGCTGCAAGAGGATTGCATGAGAATGATGATGAGTCGTCATTTTTATACATAGAATGTCAATATAATCATATTATTATTTTAATCTAATAAATTATCTTGCCAACTATCTAATACCCCACATGCTTCGCTTCCTTGGCAATATAATTACTGTGTATAACATAACATAACACAACTTCACGCCTTTATCCCCGAAGGGGTAGGCAGAGGTGTATTTCACACCCACACTTCGCCAGTTATGTTTAGGTCCCACTGTAATAGGGGGTGAGCCTATTGCCATATTGTGTATAAATTTAATGTACTTAAATGACCTGTTATATTTTTTTCCAAATTTCAATCTACGCCTTTTCTGTAACATCTTTTATTACGTACTCTGGCAGCTTATAATTATACAAACATGGGTAATTTTCTATCTCCTGCACAAAAATTATATTAAAAGTTCGTTCCGCCGCCATTTTGTAATGCAACGCTTATACGTATACGACTCGGGTAGCGTGCGACCAGCAAGACGGTAGCGTGCGACCGATATCAAACGCGTCGTCACGGTTATAATATCTAACAGTATTGTAACTCCATACAAACGCACGAAACTCGAGTTATGCCTACGCGCCTCCTCGCCGGTACCCAATGGGTACCCAAAGTACCTACGCAGATCCGCGATCGTGCCGCAGCTCGCAGTGACGAACAGACGGTGACGATTTTTGTACCAGTGTTTTGTTATTCAAATACACACAAATAATAATTATTATGGCTAAGATGTATAGATTATATCGTGCAGTTTTTGGTTGTTTAAATTCTTCGATAACTCACCCAACTATATTTTTTTTAATTACCTGTAAACTCCGTAAGATAAGACTATGTATACAATGTTTTTTGTTACAAATTACGAAGGTTCCTGCTAGTTCTAATATTATATTATTAAGTACCTACCTTACTTTAAATGATGACTACGCTTTTCACACCTACCTTCTGACACGGTAATTAACTTTAGCGTGATAAAGTCGTAATTTGATAAGCTTAATCTATTATTATTGTTTATTATTTTAAAAACATATTGCGGTTATAATGTATACTAGCAGGACACTTTTACCTGCGTTATGGACAATGTATTAAGTATTTCATTGTTGTGATTATATGATTAGTACTACCTACCTACAGGGTAATTTTCAAAATGGAAGCCAATGGGATTCTGCTTATTACATAACCAATATGTAATTTCTTAGGGTATTTACTTAACTAAGTACATTTTTTTCGCTTAATTTTAAAGCACCCGAGTTATAGGTTTTTGGAATTAAACGTAATATCGTTATGAAATTATAATGATAAGGTAGATGGTATGTAGTGTTATCGAACAATCAATCAATCAGCCTATCGCAGTCCACTGCTGGACATTCCCAACACGCGCCACAGTACACGGTACGCTTCTCTACTCCACTCTAGGATACGCTTGCTCCATCGGCCATCAGTCCTTCTACAGATATGGCCAGCCCATTATCGAACAAGTTGGCAATGAATAGATATTACTGTAAGTAGCGCATACGCAATTAGATGGTTGACGTTAAGTAACGTTCAAAGCGGTTGGACGTCGGATGGGTAACCAAATAACTGTTATTTCAAGTTGCTCTGTGCTGATAGGGACGTTAAGTTACGAATTATACTCGTCAGTTATTAAGGACGTAGATACTTGCATTTTGGCTCAGAAGGTAGGTGTTGAAGTAAAAATTTAAGTTCTGTAACCTTCGGCGATTGCAGTTTACTATTTCATTCATTCGATTTTCATTTGTTTGAATAAAAATATAAGTAGGTACTTAATATGAACAATCACAAAACCAAAAAAAAACGTCAAGTAGGTAGATGTAATTAAAATACTTGAGGCGGGCAGCCCTACCGCTGGTTTGCGTACGGCGCGTCTGTAGGTACCTATATAACTCACGAAGACGGCCGAGTTACAATACTGTTAGATTATATTACCGTGGCGTCGTCGAAGCGTCTCGTCGTGTGCGAAATTAGCTGAATATGTATGGCTGCTACTCACAAGCGACGCGTAGGATACGGGTACAAAACACAAATCGCTTGAGAGTCGCTTCGTGAGAGAAGGGCCTTATACATACTAACCTTTGCCCGCGACTTTACCCGTGTTCCGTGTGGTTGTCAAGACAAAAGTAGTCTATGTGATATTCTGATGTCCTTCCCTAAGTTTAAGAATTTATAATAGAAGTAAGATTTTGAGCATTTCTCATGTTAATAAAATACATTGTAAAAAGTAGTCAGCTTGTGAAATGCTGCAAATCTATACATCTATAAATAAAATTGCAGTGTCTGTTTGTAATATTAAAATAACAGCTTTAACTAAATGCATATGGATGTATGTAACACGGTAGGTACATCCCGAATTATACCATTCCATATACCATCATTATACCAATACCGAAATGACATGTTTTACATTTTTTGACTGTCTGCCTGTCTGTTTGTTCTCGCTAATCTCTGGAAAGACTGGACCGATTTTGAGGGAACCGCCACACGGGGTGGGCTGAAAAAGTTCGCTAGTGGACTTAGAGATTTCAACAAAACTAAAGTGGAATATAAATAAACAAATTCCATTTTTGGATTCTATGATCAAATACAACTCAAAAATGTTAATACATTTTTTTTTATTAAACGCGTGTTTTTTGAGTTATTTAATATTAAATAATTTTTTGTATGGAAAAAAACAATAAAATGAGAATTGTTCGTAATTCTCAAACTTTCTCAAGAAAACAATGAAAGTTTATGATAGAACATATTTTTTGGCTATTTATGCACTATATCGCGAACTGCGTTTTTTGCGTTTTGGCGGAAATATGTGTTTTATCTTTTATTCCACAGCACTCAGAGAGGTTAAAGATTAAGCGCGTTTTTTATGTGGTATTCCCAGTAGGCCCAATCCACTTGCCACACTTCAAAAAAGTCATCATTAGTCATATATCTCAAACTTAAAAAAATAATTAGTTTACCTGATTTTGTCAAAATTCCGAGAATTTATATTTTATCTCGGTAAGTATGTACTTTATCAAAAAAAGTCAAAGATTAAAGAAATATTGTTTTCATTTGTAGAATCCAAAATAGCAATCTTTTACCGGACCATCAATTTGGCTTTAGAGAAAAGCACTCCACGATCGATCAAGTGCACCGAATAACCAACATAATTGAAAATACACTAGAGGAAAAAAAATGTGTTCCACGGAATTTCTCCACGTCGCTCAAGCATTTGACAAAGTCTGGCACGAGGGCCTAATATATAAGTTAAAAATGATGCTGCTACAACAATTTTCGGATATTCTCGAGTCATATATTTTAGACCGAGTCTTTCGAATAAGACAAGAAGATGCCTACTCTGAAATAAGGCCAATAAAATCTGGTGTGCCACAAGGTAGTGTCTTAGGGCCGGTGCTATACCTACTGTATACCTGTGATATCCCAGTAACTAATAATAATTTCATAGCGACCTTTGCGGATGACACAGCTATCATGACAATAGGAAAAAACCATGCAGAAGCCGTTGAAAATGTTCAGGTAGCTGTCAATGAAGTATTAAATTGGACAAAGAAATGGCGAATCAAACTTAATGAAAGCAAGTCGACTCATATTGACTTAACCAACAAAAAAGGCCAGTACCATCCTGTAACCATAAACGGTCAACCGATATCATACGCGAACACATAATATAGTCTAAGGCGAACACTGCCAAGTATCTTGGTATGACACTTGACACAAAACTACGCTGGAAAGCACATGTCAAAAAGAAAAGAGAAGAGCTTGGTATACGGTACAAAAAAATGTATTGGCTGATGGGTTGACATTCTTCATTGTCAGTAGGTATATAATAAAATTCTATTTTAAAAGCAAATACTCATGCCAGTGTGGACATACGGCATCCAGTTATGGGGGTGTGCCAGTTAGAGCAATCGGCAAATCATTCAAAGATTCCAGAATAAAGTGCTGAGGGATATTGTCAATGCGCCCTGGTATATTCGCAATAACGATTTCCATCGGGACCTCAATATGGACGACGTCGATAAAGTTATACAGAAATATGCAGAAGCACACGAACGGAGTCTTCATCATCACGTGAATGTCGAGGCGATTCAGCTTCTCGACAACACTGAATTAGTGAGAAGACTGAAACGGACAAAAGCATTTGAGTTAGTATAGTATAGTGACGTTAAAATAAGAGTGTAGTGAGAAGTGCACTGTGAAAAAGAACACATGAACAAAGTGTCTTTGCCTTAACGTAAACTAAGAAATTATGTTAAATTATGTTAGATACCTAATAATGTTATGTAGCAATTTAGGTTAAATTAAAATTACTCATTAGCTTCAAGGCTAGATTGTAATATAAGTAAAATATCGTTTAGGTATTTTATACAATTAAAAAAAATAGTAGAATCCAAAAACAAGTCTTTTAGCCCCTAAGTCCACATTTTGATTTTTCAGCCCACCGTGCGCCAGTCCCAAGCCCGGTCGATCACACTCTGGCTGAGTTGGCGTCGAGTTGAGATGGCTCATAAGGAGAGTTTCTACCGTAGTCAACAAAAAAGGTATATTTTCAAGAAAACAACGTAGTTTAAGGCGCTGTTATACCTCAGAAGCCGTGAAACACCTAATTTTTCGTCGCGCATCTAGCCATAACGGTACATATTACAAACTAGCAAAAATTAGAGCTTAAAGTCAAAAGTCTGAACAAAAGACTTTTGAAAGAATTTTTCATGTATGTAAAATAGAATCACGGTAAAAAAATCACAAAATCGAGGCAGAAAATAATCTTTCGTCTCACTGTTTGCAATATTTTGATCGTAAGCTGTCATATTTTTTTTGATAATATTGTAGAAAATCTAATGAACTAAAGAATTACCCTATTTATTTTCATATTATACGTGTATATTTTGTAAAATTCAATAAAATCTGCCAAACGTCTATGATTTTGACGCTCGGTAGATCCCATCAATATCAAACGCTTCAGCAATTTAAACCTTATTAGCATAAGCGGTGTACTGAGTGTCAGTTGCTAGTTTACGCCCCGTCCAGACCTCATCATTCGGCTATGAGCCCTGTGAGAGATAGGTCATGTCGCTTGCGTCTCCGCTGCACGAAATTTTACGTAAACCTGTTTGTTATTATAATACGCCGATTTGAGTTCGTAATTTCATGTTTTATGTTATAGACTGAATACTTTGAATCAAATAGGCTTTTCATGTAACTATGGGCACATATATAATTAGGACCTAAGTTTATACTCTTGTTGCGTTTAATGTGTTATTGTTACTGTGCTTATAAATATATAATTAGAAGAATAAAATATGGACAATTAGAGAAATGAAGTTCTACGAAGGATTTGTACAAGAAAGCGTCGTAATAAAATAGAAATTCATCCATGGCCAAGTGATTTTGAAATATGTAACATTTTTACACAAATTATTTTCATAAGAGTCTTTTATGACTAACTATGTTACTTACATATTATCGATTATGCATAATATAATTATATAAATTATTCTCACAATACATAGCTGCCACAGTTTTCAATTTTTGAAAGAGTAATAACATAAAATCGAATCATTTTATGTACCTATATTTCAAATTCATTAGCTTGTCAGAGCGCCTGGAGCGCTAAGATGCCGCCACGGCGAACAATAATGATGACAGCGCTAATATGGCGCTCCGCAATCCGCACACAAGCGGTAACGAATGTTGTATTATTGTGTTTTGAACATAAACCTTTTTAGGTACATCGGGTAAAATTTTGATTATTCATAAACTATTAGGTATGTCTCAGTACATCTAATATCTTTTTAATTTCTAAAATCAATCATTTATAAGTAAGAAGGTAACTTCTCTGTTTGCTATAACACAAGATATAGTATTTTTTTAATAATAAAGTACGTAACTAATTATCATTATTGTAAATACACTGAAGTTAAAGATAACAGTTCTTACACACATTTGACTTTAGTAATTCCTAACGCGATCTGTTCAAGAGCTAGCCAAGAAATGCCAAACAATTTTTTTTAACAAATTTGACTCAAATTCCGTAGTGATAAGCAAAAATTACAAGAGGGATAGCAGTGACTGGTTCGAATTATAATAATAATAATAATATTCTACCACATACACACATCACCATCTAGTCCCAAGCTAAGCAGAGCTTGTGTTATGGGTACTAGATAATGGATAAACATACACATATACTTTTTTTTTGTAAATACATACATATTATACATAGAAACACCCAGACCAAGACAAACATTCATGTTCATGCACACAAATGTTTGACTTGAGCGGGAATCGAACCCGCGACCTTCGGCGTAGCAGTCGCTTACACTACCGCTGCGCCAACCGGTCGTCATTGCGTAAGAATATGTTGACAGATTGAAATTTTTGTATAGTGGTAAAAAGATGAGATAACAGCAGTAAAGCCAACTTAGTAAAAAATATTTTGTACAAATAAAATATTTGCAATGTAAAATCAGTTGCGCATGGAATCTAAAATGAACAACTGGCTTTGCAACAACTGGCGAAGCAAGAAAATGTAACAATCGAGCCTTGTGGATTATTCGATTATTGGTGCCACGCCAGATGGATTAATAGGTCCAAACACGATTGTGGAAATTTAATGTTCTAAAGTTGCCTATAAGAATGGCCTGGAGAATAGTATAAGAGCAAATAAAAAACAAATATAGAAACATGATAAAAAAGTGAACTGACAAATCTAAACAAATATTGTAATTGTTATTACCAAATTCAGGGGCAACGCCACGTTACACGCAAACAAAAGTGTTTATTTGCTGTGTGGAGTGGCGAAAGTATACCACTAAAAATAGAAATTATAGAAAGAGATGATGTTTTCTGGGAGAAGCTTGTAGCGTTTTATATGAATTGGCAGTTGCCTGAAATTGTTGATTCTCGTCAAGCTCAAGGGATGGCATTGCGAGATCACGGAGAGGAAAATGTTTCATCAGTGCTTGAAATTTCTACAATACCAAGCCGTAAAAGGAAAGTAAATGAAACTGTGCCTCGTGAACAACAGCAAATAATAAGTATTGAAGCCTTATCACCTCACACACTGCCTTTAACATTCGATGACAATAAAGAAAACCTGCCGGGTTGTAGCAGACAGCTAACTTTTGATGAGCTGTAAACTCTGTATTTCGTTAATAAATTACAAATGAATATAAATAAATATCTTTTAATAATTATTTTCTGTGAAACAACACATATTTGAAGCGAAAGAAATTTTTTATATTTTTCCATACAAACATGTATGACGAGAGCTAACGAAAAAGCAGTAACTCAACTTCTAATTCTATAATTTTCTAAGCGACATAGCAGTAACTCATGAATTAGGTATATCCACATATATTTTTGATGTTTCATCTATTTTGAAAAATAATAATGGGTTGGGTTTCGAGCCAAGTCGCCTGATTTGAGGGTATTGGTAGTGTAGGGGGCTTAAGGTAGTTCGTTTTAATCCCCTAAAAGTAATTTTGGCTGCCGGAGTTGCGTCTAAATATTTTTAAACAATTTCCAAAATTTCATAAATACTTCGGCAATTATGCAAAACGGAACATAGTTTTTATACTTTAGTACAGTTTTACAAATGTAATTTTTAGGTTTTATGTGAAAAACGTGAAACGAAACGCAAAACTGCCATCTTGGAATGATCATATTGACAGCTAATGTCAAATTTGTGCGTCATTGCTTTCGAGTGCCTTGGGTTAGGTGCGACTGTAATAAGTAAATAAATAGGTTATGTTAGGTTCTCTTTTGACCCTTAATCCGAAAATAGGAGCCCTTCGCAGGGCTCCGACAACCTTAGTTTATTAAACTAGTGTGAAGAATGTGGAAGTTGGCAGTGCCATACACACCGATGTTTGGAGATTTTTTTTTTTCAGAGGAAACCAAGTATTTCCGGCAAGTCAAAATGGTGAGGGGGGTTTCAAGACCTCCCCTGCTCCCTCTCCAATCACTCACAACCCCTAAAAACGGCGACGTATTTCGAAACCTTTGCCATAATAATTATACCTATAATAACAATAAACATCCATAAATAAATAAAAGAAATCAACTTTTACTAAACTTCAATTATCTCAATTATCTCGTAACTCGCTTTAGTTGAGATACAGCTTTTGCGCTTAGTAGAGCAGTATTGTGTTTTTTAGGGTACCGTAGCCAAAAATTGTAAAGACGGAACCCTTATAGATTCGCAATGTCTGTCTGTCTATCCGCCCGTATGTCACAGCCAATTTATTGCAAAACAGATTTGAAAACTGGCAGGAATGGAATTAGATGTAGGTATTCTATGAACTGCTTCACTATTTTTATACAAAAACAAAACAAACATAATAATGGCCTCTCCATATCTGGAACTGACTTAATTATTTTTATCATCTTACGGCACGTAGGTATTTACCTACTTTCGTCAACATTTCATACCTATAACGTCTAATGTAAACCAGTTTTGCTCATGGCTGCACTGAGAACAAAAATTGCGCTATGCCTATATTGTACATACAGATTGATGTATGTAATATAAATTTTAATATCAGTATCTCAATTCAATATGCTAAAACGTTTTGCTTGCGATTTTGAAATATTGGAATACGGATGTCGCCAGAATACGGCCGCACGCGACGAGAATGAAGGGGGGCGCCCCGCAGTAGACGGAGCTAAGCTCCCTTCACCTCCCCTGCTTCACCCCCTCATTTACCAAAACAGTCGCTTAGGACAGCGCCTTAAAATACGGTCATTGACTGATCTGTGATTTACTGACTTAAAGCAACGCAAAATGCAGCATTTTGAAGGACAGTGAAAACCCGTCAAAACAATGAAACCTCTATTGCTATGATGACTATCTATTGATGACACACATAGGAATCATATAGGGATCGTATATTTTTCTAAAAAACTTTAAGTTAGCATCTCAATAGCACTATTTCATTTCCGAAATTATATAGTTCCATTTCCCCGTACGTATAAACAAATAAAGAAATATATTTACTTATAACACGCGCACCGATAAATTAATAAATAGTAAGTAATATTAACATGCAAATGAAAAGACATAAAGCATCATATTCACAAAGAAATACTTAATATATACCTATTTCGCGTCAAAACATGCCATAATTCAGCATCGGGCGAATGCCAGATATATAGATCGAGAAATTCGAGAACGTCGTTATCTAATAGGTTTTTCTCAGCATAGCGGATCTGATTGGAAGAATAAGACCTAGAATACCTACATCTCTCATTTCTGGAACGTTCTTTGCAATATTTGAATGCATTATTGGGATCTAGGGATATTAATTCCGGGGAACAATTTTTCCGAAGCTTGTAAAGCTTGTAGCGGAAGGAAGATTTATTTTGACGACCCGATGCGCGTGGCGGGATTGTATACGACTGCCACGCCGAAGCCCCGTTTTCATTAGGGGACATTTGTCCCGCGACCTTGTCGCCCGACACGAATTCTACGTATTGAGCGACGTCGCGGGGGACATCGCCCGACATCGCAGGCGACATCTACGTGTCGGGGGACAAGTCGGTTGTCGACGCTCCGATAGCGTCGACCTTGCGCGACTTCGTGTCCCTCGGCAGTTGCCGACGGCATTTGACTTATGAGGACGTGTGTTGCTATTTGTTCCGCGACTACCCGCGAATATAGCACACTTCGTTGGTCCACACTACCAACGAAACTGTGTTAACACAGTTGTGTTAGGCGACATCGTGATCACAATGCCGGTATGTGGACGAGCGAAATGCCGGTCGACATTGTCTCGGGACAGTCGCACGTAAATGTCCTGCGACTGTTCGCGATAAGTCGAGCGACTTTGTCCCCTAGTGAATACATGGCTCGAAGGGCGCGGGTTCGATTCCCGCTCAACTCGACCATTAGTATGCGTAAATATGGATGTTTGTCTGGGTAAAATAAAGTATTATACCTAATTATAGTAAGTAATAAAATTTAACATAGTTATGGTATGTTTAGCTGACGGTACTTTCAAGGTAAACTGAATTTTAATTGAGTTTATAAAGATAAAAATAAATTGAGGTCCTCCGGGACGGGTGCTTCGGAGATCGGGGCCCTCGGGGAATAAACCTATAGGCTCTGGGTAGGGAATGCAATCTCGATCTCGCGAGATCGAGATCTCGTGAGATAATTGATAATAATACCTCAGTTTAGTAACATACATAGATTTTTTTGACCTCTCGTTGTTTTGTTTGTTATAAAAGAAATGTTTTATTACTAAAAGATTTTTGTTTGAAATTAGAAGCGAAGACTGGTTGTTTCTTTCCTTTCTTATTTGACAGATCCGTCCGTAAAAGTTTACTTCATAAAACTTTATTAAAAAAGTATAGACAGATAGGTACCTACGTCAAAATATGTTTGAAGCATAAAAGTCTATTGAAAAATTCGTGATAAATAATGTTTCCTATAATACTTAAAATGGTTATTATTTTTGTCCTAATTAATCAAATATTGCGATTATTTACAAAAAATAAACATTCATATTGCCAATCTCGCGAGATCTCAAAATTGGCAAGATCTCGCGAGATTGGCTTCGTAATCTCGCGAGATTTGGGCTCAAGCGTTTTGCAGTCCCTAGCTTTGGGCTCGTGCCCCGTGGGTCCTTATGGTAACGATCGTATTAGGTACGACGTCTGATGGGTCTACTAGCCTGTTATAAAATATTTTAGAAGTGAAAGTGATAGAGTTAACTACATAGTTATGTAGGAATTTGAATCTCTATTGTGATTTCGGAATTTAGATAAATACTATGTATCCGTTGGATAACTAAATATACCTTTTGTTATTCAGTGACCGTATAAATGGGAAAGTCTGATAATATATTTTGAATTACTTAATGTAAACTAAAATAATTATAATTCGTTACGCAGATCACGTCTCAAACTGATTGGAAACATGGTTAAAAAAAAAGGATTTTCTAGGATTACGTTCTTATTTATCATGCGACGTTATACCTACTATAGTCTGTGCGGAAAGAGAATGGGCGTGGCGAAAATTGGAACTAACATTAAGATTTGTACTTTTAGTAATTTTTAACTTATGTACGTACGATTGAAAACCCTTCTGTCTGTCTGAGTAACACAGGCTCAACAGATCAAGATTTTTAGTCGCACTATAATAAATTAACAATGTTGCCAACATGAGAAATACGGTAAGTACGTATTGTTGCGCCCTCAAATCAAAAGTCTGTTCTCTTTCCGCACAGGCTCTACAGATATTCTAAAATAGGTTTTTATGCTTGTCGTTGCTTGCTGGACTTTCGGCTTGGAGCTTAGAATTTATGATCTCGAAAAAGGAGCATTTTTTTAAAGTCTGCTACCAGACTAGTTATTTATCCTATGTTGCAGTTGACTTAGCAAATGTTCAACCAACAGACACATAATAATTATAACACCCAGATTCTAGACAAAATATAGTCACTCATCCGTTATGTGAATCGAACCCACGACACTCAATGTAGTTTTGAATCGAGGCTGACGCATAAACCATTATGTCATACGTGCAGCCAAATAAAAGCGTCTAACTGCCAACCGACCTAAAGGAATACCAGCCAAAACCATAAAAAAAGAAAAAAGTATAATTTATATTTAAATATAATTGCAATTCTTAAATTAATCAACTATTTTAAATAATCATCATGATTTTGTTTATGACGGAAAAAACACACAATGAATCAAATTATTTTTGACACATATTTAGGATGTCACTATCATTGCAAGGTGATTAAAATCTACATTATTCATTTTCATTATTACTCAACTTTAAATAGATTGTATCCGTACAAAGTAGACAAATCCTTCTTCCTTTGAATTATTTATAAATAAAATCTGAATAATACTATGCGTAACACGAAACTGATAAGTTAAACCTTAGGTTACCTACAGAGTCTGTCACAGGTCGATACCTTCTAAAAATGTATGAATGTGGGTCTAACCTCCATAAAAGTTTTAAACAAATATTAAAATTATTATATACTAGAGGATGCCCGCGGTTACACCCGCGTTATTTAAGGCTACTACTCTGCTCCCGTCGCTCATAGCGTGATGTTATATAGCCTTATAGCCTTCCTCAATAAATGGGCTTTCTAACACTGAGATTAGCGCATTCAACCAAATAAACAAACAAACTCTTCAGCTTTATATATTAGTATAAGATAAGATTATATTCACAGATCATCAGATTTAAAGTAGCCTTACTATAGTCAGACCGACTATAGTAACTAGAAACCTAACCGATAATCGTACCTACTTACTTTTATATTTTTAGGTCCATATTTTTAGAACCTACAAGCCTAGATAAATTACACCAAGACACTGAACAAATCATTTTGCTCATCACAAAGCCTTATCCTACTGATATTTATGTAATATGTAGTACCTAAATGCGTAATTATTTGTATAAGTATGAGTACTACAAGCCGCGAAAGTTCAAAAAGTAATCGAGCTTTACACTGTCTGGGAATCAAACCGACAACCGCTAGTCCGGCTTTGTATTCAGGGTCAGTAACCACCAGACCAAGAGGCTAGCCGTAATACTTACATTACCAGCCAACTCCAACAATTACAGGCAGTATAGAGCGAAGTCTGTGCGCGCCATTCGGTAGCAGTGACGGGCAGTGGACGCACCTCCCGCGCTTTTTTTATCTGTGCGTTTTGCTCGCGGCGGTTAAGTGCGGACCGATTCAAAATGTTAAAATATACCATGAAAAAATATTGTGCCGAGGGGAGCAAGCTGAATCAAATTATTATTGCATTACTGAGTAAGTAAATTATTGTTTTATTTTTTACGATTGAAAAAACCCTGGATGAAGTTCTCAGTTTTTTTTTTATAATAAATGTCGTGTACTGTTAAGTAAATTAAATTATCAATATGAACTTTGATGAAAAAAATTTTTAGTTACAAGTCATTCAAATATTTTCGACAAAGAAATATTTTTAACTAAGACGAATTTGTGAATGAGAAATTATTAAAACATACGTTGAAAGTAGATTAAAATTCGCAGTATTGGTATTTAAGATTTGATAATAATACCTATACCGAATTCGTTCAACTTTGAGTGGCAAAAATTAATAATTAAAAATATTATGAGAGAATCATAACAAAAATTTTGATTAAATGTTGATGGTGCTTCTAAAACATATTAAACGCAATTGATTTTCACTATACAGGTTGTTTTTAAATCTATTATTTTATTTAAAACACAATAGGTACTTAATGAATTCTATTAAAATATAACTGTTATGCCGTCCGGCATGAATTTATCTAATTCCAAATTTACATACAGGGTGTCACAAGACCCATCACCAAGCCGAAGTCTACTCGTTGTGGACATCATGCCAAGTCATACTAACCAAAAATAAAACCTGGGAAACGATTATTTTTAAGTTTTCCAATTTTTTAAACCTCAATTAAAAGCGCGCGCGTGCAATGCTCGAAATACTTACTTATCCATGGGGTCATAAGGCATCTGAAGCACATATTGGCGGGGTAAATGCATCGATTTTGTACCTAATTAAAAACAATCCATACTAACTTTGAGCTTCAATATCTCCTGAACCAGTAATTTCCCAGGTATGGTGCCGAAGTAAAAAATGATCGTAGTGATTGGTACAACATGGGATTTCAGTTTTCGTTAAGGGTCTTTTTACACCCTTTATGTAGATATATTTTTGAATATTTACGCACAAAAGATATCCCTTAGAATCTAAGGCTTAGATGGATAATGATTTACTTATGTTAAATTACTGAAAAAAAGAATAATGAATACAATGAGTTTATAAGAAATAAAATGATCAAATATAATGCCTTTAAAATGCTTGCTAGAGTAAATTTTTTAGACACCAAAATTTTAGTGTCTAAAACTGTTCTGTTTGATGACAGTTTTGTTCAAAATAAGTCATTAACCAAGTAATAAAAAAAATAACACTGAACATTTAGAACATTAAAATAACAAAAGTATATGTATTGTTAAAATCGGATGAGTTTTGAAAATGCTTTTTATTATTTATGATTTATAAATACAGTTCATCAACCGGCAAGTTGTTCTATGGTTAACCATCCTGATTGCTAAGCCGTCGAGGCATCTTATGGAATGGAATCTTACCCAGTAAAAAAATTGTGTCATGACTACGGTTATTTGTTCTGTTTGTGAATGTAAATTATTTGTCGTATATCATCATCAGCATCATATCAGCCTATAGACGTTTACTGCTGCACCCCCCAGTCTTTCCACACATGCTGATCTTCACCGAGATTTGCATTTTAAATTAAATTCATATACATACTACGAAGTAAATCTCGGTGAAGATCAGCATGTGTGGAAAGACTGGGGGGAGATACCAAACTGATACCAGTGAAAGCCATGGAATATCGCTTCTAATAAATTCATTTTCATTTTCAGAAAATCATCTAAATATATAAAGTTTCGTCACTTTGGACCCTTTATTTCTAAAATCTTGATATATTTGATCAACATTTTTGTTTAGAACAATAGCTAGTTAAAAAGTTTTCCAAAAAGTAACAATTTAGAGCCAAAAAGTGAATACTTAGTTTTTTTTTATTTCTATTATTTTGATGACAAGGTGGACAATTTCAAAAAAATCTTTAAAGTTCGATATCTCAGAAACCGTTAATTTTGAACCCCTAGTTGACGGGGTAAAATTGTTGCAAATTTCCTCAAATATAACCTCTTTCAAGGAATTGGTCGAATTACCAAACATCCTGTATATTACCTACTTGTATAAAAGCTGTATTCGAGAACTGTAGGCCTTTCTGTAAAAGGCCTACTGTTCTCTGAATGAATGCTAATTTTCCACGTATAAGTGGTGTTTTTCTTCCGTGACAGACTGACTGAAATGATGTAGTGCCATTTTGTATTCTAATCCGTCACCGCACGAAGCAATATAATCTTAATATATAAAATCCTTGCGTTACTGACTGACTGACAGACACGCTACAGCCGAAACTATTGGGCGCAGGAAGCTGAAATTTGGCATGTATGTTCCTTGGGGACCGTAGGGGTGCACTAAGAAGGGATTTCCCGATATTCCCACGGGATCGGCCAAAACGGGTAAATTAAAAAAAAATGCAGGCGTAGCTGCTGGCGTCCTCTAGTAAATAATAAAAAAGCGGATGATTTGAAAAAAATATTTGTGTACAAATGTGTCAGTTTGCCAAGTTGCCATAGTCTTATGCAACAAGGGATCGAGGTGTATTCCTGCCTTATACGCGTTGCGTTCTTATATCTTATACGAATCTTCATACATATCACTTGCGCTTATTTTTTGGAGAATTTCTAAATATCCTCTCTACATTCCTTAAGGATCATGCATGAAATATCAGCTTCTTGCAACCACTAAATTCAGCTATGCGTTATTTTACATATTTAATATTTTTTTGAAATTTTGGCATTGTTTGGTATATGACATAAATTAATCTATTAAATTATTTATGACATTGTTCTTGTTTCCTTTTAAAATTTTAAATAATGCAATCTTCTAGTTATTGTTTAGAATATTAATATGCATAACATTTTTAATAATTTTAATAATAAATTAAGCATTCGAATACAAGTACGTGTTATGCCAAGTAAATGTTATAAGTATTTACCACCATTTGTAAACCATGTCTATTGCGATATAAATATTTAATTTTATTTCATGTCAGTCAGTGAATAACGGGAGAATTTTATATACAGAGTGTCACAAGACCCATCTCCAAGCCGAAGTCTATTCGTTTTGGACATCATGTCAAGTCATACTAAGCAAAAATAATAACAGTTTTTTTTTTTAAGTAGACACCTTTTTTAAACCACAATTAATAGTGCGCGCGCGCAATGCTCTAAATACCTTCTCATCCATGGGGTCATAGGACATGTACCTACAGAACATATTGGTGGGGTAAATGCATCGATTTTGTACCTAATTAGAGAAATTGTATGGTAACTTTGAGCATCAATATCTCGTGAACCAGTAATTTCCTAGATATGATATTTGTTGAAGTACAAAATGTTCGTAGTGATTAGTACAATATGGCATTTAATTTTTCGTTAAAGGCCGTTTTACGTCTTGTATACTGATGATTAATTAGAAATAGTCAACAGGCAGCGAAATGCGTACCTGCCTTACATTCACACATTCAGATTTATAAACACCATTCATAAAAATGTTCTTCCTCGATAATTTACCGGCTTTTGTTGAATTGCGTGAAATGTTGACGGATATCGACGTCCAATTTGTTTTGTAAATTTACACCGTGGGAAATATATTTTTAAGTACAATTTTGTTCCTTGGTTTTGTTCAATAAAATTTGTTTTAAGAATTTAGTCTCGAGATATCCATATTATATTTTATTACCAGCTCTGCTTATTAATTAGCTGTTATTGTGTTTGGATTAAAATATTTGTTTATTTATTTATTCGTGTGATGGCTTAAGATCGGTCTGTGTGGAGAGCCTTGGGGGAGAGGCTTATGTCCAGCAGTGGACGTCCTTTGGGTGATATGATGAAGCGACTAAGTATTTGGGATCATTGATGGTTTCCTACCTTGCTGAAGTAAACCATGCAATTGAAATATTGATAGATATCAGGTGTTTTTTGACGCATCGTAGATGACCCTTTTTAGGGTGCCGTACCTAAAAGGTAAAAAACGGGAACCTATTACTAAGCCTCCGCTGTCTGTCTGTCTGTCCACAAGCTGTATTTCATAAACCGTGATAGCTAGAAAGCTGAAATTTTCACAAACTATGTATTTTAGTTGCCGCTATAACAACAAATAATAAAAATAAAAAAATTAAAATATAAAGGGGGGGTCCCATACAAAAGCGTGTTTTTTTTTCGTATTTTTTGCTCAAAATTACTCAATGTAAAATTACTAACTGTAACAGGTAGACGCTATTAATTTTCACAGAATATGTAGTTGTATATTACCTTTCAAAATAAATAATTAAATAAAAAAAGTAAGTAATAAAGGGGGCTCCCATACAACAAACGTAATTTTTAAGCAATTTGTTACTCGATCTTAATAAACAGGTAGAAACTTATAAAGTATTTAAGTATACATACAACGAACGTGATTTTCTTTTATAGATGATGGTACGGAACTAGGGCATGTAATTCGAATATTCGAACGTTCGAATAATGCGAATATTCGTTAATTTTTACTATTCGAATATTGAGTGGTGTTAAATTCGAATATTCGAATGATTTATAGTTACGTTTCAAAGTACAAAATCTGTCTATTTACACTCATGAATGAATGTGAGAGAGTATTTTCATCCTCAAAGTATATTGTGAACTATCTAAGATATGCTTTACAAGACGACTCTATAGACCATAGATATAATTTAACTGTTCTGTGCTATAGACGCTCTAAGTTTTTTTAGATCGCTATACCAAAGTTTACGTCAATCCCACGAATGATTATTGTGGTTGCGGTGTGATTTATGATCTCTCATTTATCTTTATTTAGCAGCGGTAGCCTAGTGGAGGGTGCCATGCAGAGGGTATCGGGTTCGAATCCACGGCGCGCACTAATGACTTTTCGGAGTTATGTGCGTATTGAATTGTTAATTATCGCTTGTCCCGTGCCTCGGAGAGCACGTTAAGCCGTCGGTCCCGGTTGTCATGAAGATCTTTGACAGTCGTCAGCACCTTCTAAATAAACTGACACTAGTCAAATCATGGAATAATATCGCTATCCCTTCGGGTTGCGGAGGTCAGACAGGCAGTCGCTCTGTGGAAAAGCTGATATTCAGCCAAATCCGGTTAGACTAGTAAGCGGACCCCAGATTGAACCTGATTGGATAACGCTAAGAGGATGATGATTTACCTTAATTTACTTAAAACTTATCATTGCTCTTTAGTAGGTTATTTCAATGTGAATATTTCTTTGTACAAGTATTCACTATTTTTTTTACGTTCATTTAGATTAAAATATTACGAAAACACGATTTGATCTCAATGATTCTCAAGTTCCTAAGAATTTGAGACTAAGGTTTTGTTATATTTAATTACGCAGCGGGTGTAAATTTATATTTAAAATATTTTTGTTTTGAATAAAGTTTATTGCTTTTTGTTTAATTAGAATGTCAAAGTATGTATGTTACTGAAAGTTGATTCAATTTTATATAATAATTAAAAATACTCAACTGTAACTTGTTTATTAATTGTTTATGCATGGCGTTTCATGGTTTAATTAAGGTTTAAAGGAAAAAGCTGATATTCGAATAATATTCGAATAGCTCGAATACTTCTTGTAAAAAAATCGAATATTTGAACTTCTAAAAACTTCGGATAATTAGAAGGCCTATACGGAACCCTTCGTGCGCGACTCCGACTCGCACTTGCCCATTTTTTTTCTTATCTTTTAATGTCATTATTTCTCCTTTTGCCTTTTTGTTGCTTAAAACAGTTTAGTTTTATATAATTAGGTGTACATAGTTCAAAATTGTAAATAATGTACTAACTAAGGAAACACTTGCTCCAAAATGTCTCTGTTTTATCGAATTGCTTAGCAATTACATCGATAACTGGATGAGTCCGCGGCTACACACGCGTTATTTAGCGCTACTGCTCCGCACCCGTGGCTAATAGCGTGATGTTATATAGGTAGCCACAGATATGACTGCACGGTTGGCGTAGTGGTTTAAGCGGCCGCCTCACCGCTGGACACTGCGCCGAAGTGTTGTGGGTTCGATGCCCACACGCGACAATACTTTGTGTGATTCATAAATTGTTGTTTAGAGTCTGGGTGTTCATTGTGTCCGTTATTTGTATCTTTGTCAAGTCCCCCGCGACACAGGATTTAGTCCTAGTGCGGGAGTTGTCTTTGCAAACAAAAGAAAAAAAAACAATAAATGGGCT
Organism: Euclidia mi; assembly: GCA_944739405.2. Lineage (NCBI taxonomy): Eukaryota > Metazoa > Arthropoda > Insecta > Lepidoptera > Erebidae > Euclidia > Euclidia mi. The sequence goes on from OX123206.2 coordinate 36,669,619, forward strand.
ATCCAACACAATAATAATCAGTCAATTCGGATCTGTAGTTCCTGAGATTAGCACGTTAAACCAAACCAAGCGCGCCCTAGCTCTTTAGGTAGCCGTGGTCAGACGGCAGTTGTGTCTGTTGTGATCTGTTGACAGTGGCGTAGCTAGCTTGGGTGGCACCCGGGGCGGAAGATGGCGGGAGACCTTTTTTTTTTAGTCGATACCTAACAATTACGAGCTAACTCCCCCAGGCTGACTGGGTCAATCGTAGTGCTGAGCTAGTGCCTATGTTGTTTTTTTTATATTTTTGTACATTGTTCTTAAAGTCGAGTTTGGGGTGTCACCCTTTTTTTGGATGGGTGGCACCCCAAATAAGGGTGGCACCCGGGGCGCGTATTTACAAAGCGTATTAGAGTGAAAGTGCAAACTGAACTGGCTTAGCTTTTGTTTGACAAAAACTTGACAAAACCCTAGTCTATTCTAGTACCTACAGAAATGAACCGAAATCGCGTAGACTTTGTAGAATAAATTCATTCTAACATTGCAGCAACAAATGCTATTCAATATGGGTCTAGGTTTAGGACCACAATGTGCCTAGTGCCTAGTGTTGGTTGGTTAGGTGCGACTGTATGTCGGTAATTCAAGTAACTAAATAGGGTATGTTAGGTTCTCTTTTGACCCTTAACCCAAAAATAGGAGCCCTGCGAAGCAGGGCTCCGTCAACTTAGTTTATAGTTATTATATTATATTAGTAAGTAGACTTTATGTCCAATTAAATAATTTTTAATAAACTAAGTTGACGGAGCCCTGCTTCGCAGGGCTCCTATTTTTGGGTTAAGGGTCAAAAGAGAACCTAACATAACCTATTTAGTTACTTGAATTACATACAGTCGCACCTAACAAACCAAAACCATGTTTGAAAATATCTCGACAAAGGCTTATCTATTTGAGTGAATATGAATCATAATGTACTAGGTTTTGTACGTGTATTTTCTTTGAAAATATCAAGGCAAAAAGCTAATCCATTTGAGTAAATTTTTTACTGAAATAGATTAGGTATTGTCGAGTAATATGCACAAACAAAAGCTATTCTATTAGAGTCTGACTCGTGACTCAAATAGGCTTTGGAAATACGCACCCGGGGCGGAACGCCCCCGCCGCCCCTCCCTTCCTACGCCACTGGACTTACAACTAACGGACACAATGAACACCCAGACTCGAAACAACAATTTATGGCTCACACAAAGTGTCGTCTCGTGTGGGGATCGAACCCACAACACTCGGCGCAGTGTCAAGCAACCAGCCCACTAAACCACTACGCCAACCGTGCAATTAACTTTCTTTATTTTAAAAGTAAATCTCTAACCACACGTCCTTGACATAATTAGAAGTACATGATTAAAAAACAACTTGTATGGAATGTGAGCATATAACGGTTCTTCAACTAGCACACGAATAAAATTATATTTAACTAATTAGCCGAGAATACTCTGACTCATATTATGAAAGTTTAAACTCGAATTTGACGGACAGCTTCCTTTTATGATATGAGATAGAAAGGGTTTAGTTAACGTATTAGAAATCGTATTAGTTTTAGATTGACCGGAATTAATTATCAATTTTGGTGTTTTTTTTATTCGTTGGACTGCCTCGCGGCATAAATGTGCGCGTGGGATTGGGAGGTCTCGGGTTCGATCCCCGGGTCGGGCAAAGTGTTATTGGGTTTTTCCGTTAGGAAATTCTCAGTAGCAGCTCGGAGTCTGGTAATGAGCCCGGTACGGCAATAGGCTCGCTCCCTATGACGTGGGGCTAAAATAAATCTGGCGAAAAGTGGGTGTAGCAATATACCTTTGCCTACCTTTTCGGGGATATAGGCGTGAGACTATGTATGTATGTGTGTTTTTATTCGTAAATATTTGCTCGTCAAAATAACGTTACGTAATCGCTTAAAAATTGTGTAGGTACGCCTACCTGCGTTTGGTTTGAAATTGAACGAAGATGAATTTTCATCATCGTCATCATCCTAGCGTTATCCCGGTTGCATAGGTACAATATTTTCGCCATGGAGCACTGGGTCAACTTTCTAGTCTAAAAGACGGAATATTAACTCCGGGCGGAGGGTCTAGTATGAGTTAGCACAAGATTGTCACTGTGACAATAGCCTAGTCGACGGGAACAATTTCCATACATTTTCTCGCTTTCCCCTAACGGAGAGTAGCGATCGATAGAGACCGCCAGGGAGCGCATTTAGAAAATGTATGGAAATTGTTCCCGTCAACTAGGCTAGACCCTCTGTCCCAAAAACTTTGCACTAAGCGAGTAGCAATGTCACTGATCAAATGCCAGTTGTCTAGGCCCTCAGACTCAAAAGAAGTTCACTGCATAATAGTATTAAATACTTAGTTGATGATCGCTTGCTAATCTGTGAATGAAAACATTGTCAAGCAATTTGTATATCTGAGAACTTGCCTCGTCCGAGACGAAATACATATGCCCTCTGCTAACCTGCATTTTGTCAGCATGGTAGACCATGGTCAGTATGGCCTAAGCATTCTCGTTATGGGAAAATACTGTGCTCTGCAGTGGGATACATTATAAACGAAGCTGCTAGTGATCCCAGTGCTGCACCCTGGGGGCCAATTCTCCTATTTTATATGACATGGATATTATATTTTGAATGTACTCAGAAGCGGTATTCTGATAACCTAATGTCATTATCGTATAATGTGAAATAAACAGTTCGTCATTGACACATATTTTGACACTTGTTTCAATTACGATCTCGTTACTATTTCATTCAAATATCAGATAATTTACAAGAATAGGTACGCTTTTTGTGACGTAAGTATGACACTGACATGATATCGAAACTATATTAATTAATAGGGTTGTTACCAACTAGTCAAATCAAACACTTTTAATGAAATGTCAAAAACGACCTTTTCTACGGCGTTAGTATGAAATACTTATGAATTAACACATATTGACGTCATCGTTTTTTGCTGTCAAGTGGAATACTTATTATTGATAAATTGTCGATAAAAAATATTAAATAAAGTTTAAACATAAATTGATGAATGAAACTACCATTATTTTAACATGTTTCACTAAATAAAAATACTTGTTTAATTTATTTCACTTGCAGGAAACGAAAATAGGGAGTCTAATAGGAGAATTGGGCCCCTGGTGACATAGATTTGCAGTAATATTGCCTTCATTAACTCCGAGACAAGCATTAACTATTTGTTTATTGTAATGACTTTTAGTATTTTAATGTCATTGACTTATGTTCCTAGGTAGTAAAATAGTTATCAGTATTAGTCATATACATACATTCATATTTGTACAACTAAAATATAATGATTATTGAAAGCAGCTAACCTGACCTAAAGGTGCTGATATACTTGAGCACTCACCTGTAATGAGCATTCTAGAGTATCTTAGATTCATTATCCTCTTAGCGTTATCCCAGTTTCAATCTGGGGTCCGCTTACTAGTCTAACCGAATTTGGCTGAATATTAGCTTTTTCACAGATCGACTGCCTGTCTGACCTCCGCAACGCGAAGGGATAGCGATATTCCATGGTTTAGACTAGTGTCAGTTTATTTAAGAAGGTACTGACGCCCTGTAACGATTGTCAAAGATCTTCATGACAACCGGGACCGACGGCTTAACGTGCTCTTCGAGGCACGGGATAAGCGATAATTAACAAGTCAATACGCTCATAAATCCGAAAAGTCATTGGTGCGCGCCGTCGATTCGAACCCATTACCCTCTGCATGGCAGTACGTTGGTAAGTATATCTCCACTAGGCTATCGGTGCCTTTCCAGAGTATCTTAGATTATAGAAAAAAAAGAGCGTTTTACCGAGCATTCTATTGAGCGTTATGGCGAGCGATATAGCGAAAGGACAGTAATTTTGATTTGGACTTTTTGCCGACTATAAGATCTATACGATATTCGGAAGGCCAGTTATGAGCCGAATCTGTCTTATGTGTTGCCATCGACACGATAAGTATGAAAGTAAGATGTTCGTAGCACTGTTTGGCTTTATGCTTGGTTCTGATGGTTGTTTAGTTCGGCAAACTATAGGCGTTGTCTACATGGTGGGCATAGTGGTTTAAGCGGCCGCCTCGCCACTTGACACTGCGCCGAGTGTTGTGGGTTCGATTCCCACACGAGAAAACACCTTGTGTGATAAATTGTTGGTTCTAGTCTGGGTGTTCATTGCGTGTTGTACCCTGCTTGCCTGTTGTACACAGGATTTATTCCTAAGGCGAGAGATGTCACAAAAAAGAACGAAAAGATACTAAAAACCGGCGAATGCTCGACGTTCTGCTAAAAATGAACGCTCAAGTGTATCAGCACCTTAATGACGTGGACTCGTCTATTTCTTATACAAATATTTTAATTTAATTAGCGAGATCAACAAGAATATTAATTAGGTACAAGTAAGAGTCAAGTAGGTAATAATTAAAATAAGTTCCCGTACGATAAGACGTTTGTTTTCGCCGTAAACGGTATAGGCAAGTTTAAAATTGAGGTTTGAAGGTGACGAAAGAACGAACTAGATATCAAAACAAAATAGGTGTCATCACTCATCACCATCACCCAAGTAAATAAGGCCTGCGCAAATCCGATAAATATGTATGATTTTCTTTAATTCTTTATTGTACACAAAAAAAAATACATGAAACTAGTAAAATATAAATAAACTAATTAATTTTGTATACAAAGGCGAGCATAACTCAACAATGACTTTTCTTCCAGCAAACCTTTGAGACTGGAGATTCGATTTGATAGCTAAGGGTAATCTTATGTGATTTTGTGCCACGGGGTACGAGAATATCGCGTTCTTTTGCCTGTTCTGCGGCACGCTGTCAACGAATTGAGCAGGCCTTATTTTTATTGGGTCATGGTAGGTATACGACCGCGATTTGATAGCTATTTCAGAAACATAATAAAAATTAAAGTCAATTGTATGAAATATATGTTGCCCAAAGTTCGAATACATCTACTTCTAGCCGGCTAAAACTAGGTGTAGCCGATAGCCGTTGGCGAAACCTAAGAGTAACAGGACTTACTGTGGCCTATTTCGAACCCGCTAATTAATTGGGCGGATTCCATTCGATCATCAATGGAATCCTCTTCATTTTCAAAAATATCCTGCATGATAGTGACCATCACTCAAAATCTAGGTTGCTTCTAAATCTACATATATATAACCTAATAGGCTAAGTTGACGGTGCCGGAAACGGACATTTGGGTTTTAAAAAACCTAACATATCTTATTAATTCTAAACAATAATCGGCTTAACCTAGTATTAACCGTGAACAAATCTGTAACAATTAGGTTTAACATCCTCATTTCTTGTTAACTGGAGGCAAACTCACTTTGGATCTCCGGGTCTAAGGAAAATTTGAGCTAGATTAGTTATGTGATGTTAGCACTAACAAACCTCCTCGACTGCCGACCAAGGCCTCTCTACGGGTAGAAGACAGGGTACAGGAGCCGTCTAGCCTTCCTCACATTGCGCCGTGTCTAACCCGACCCAATGCCAGGGAAGGCTACAATTCCTCTCCTGACCTTACTATCCCTATCCTTTACGCGAAGGTTTATCCTAAACCTGGTATTAATCAGATGACACTAGTATTACTAGGTTTAGCCGCATAAGTATTAACCATAACCTATAAAACAATATGTCACTATTTTGTTAGTGCCCTAATATTCGTTAGTTCGTCACGTAGTCACAAAGCCCTTTTAAAAATAAAAGCAAATCGAAACTGAGTACAATAATATAGCTAGGCGTAAAATTGATTAACTCTCAACTCCTACAATATACTCTCGGTGTTAGCAGAAACAAGGCATGAAATGGTCTCTTGTTTAGCTTACCGTGGCCCAGAAAACAACCCGGTGTTCCTAGGTCGACATTAAGATAAAACCAACCTAAATACGGACACATTTTCAAAACAAACACTTGGTTTGAATCCAATCAGTTTCTTGTAACGTTGGTGAACTAGGTCGGGCATGTCATGACGATGTGAATGTGCTACTTGAAGAACCTAATTTTGTTGTTTAACCAACTGTTGTGCTGTTGAGATAGGCGTAGACTTGTAGTATGAGATTCGACCGCAAGAGTTCGACGTGCATGTGTTTTCTAATTAAGTTATTGAACTTTTTATAGTTTCTGGTTAGGTAATTATCTAATAAGAATCTGCTAGCTTCCTTATTAAAATTAGATTAGTATTACATAGTTAGGATTATCCGTATTAGTTCATTTACCAAAAAGCCAATAAAAAGTAAGTAATTTTAATTAGAAAAATAGAAATGTAGAAATCTAGCGGTGGGATCTTCTACTATTGGTTTTCCTTTCCTGGGTTTAAATGTTGTGCTTATAGAGTTTGGTTCGGATTTGGATTGAATATTTAGTTATTGTAAGTAATACTATTTGTTTGCATTTATCAGTATTCCATTATGCATGTATAGTGTACCTACATAGCCTAGTGGAGGTGACAATAATAGACTGCAATGCTGAGGCTATCGGGTTCGAATCCACGGCACATACCACTGACTTTTCGGAGTTATGTGCGTATTTAATTGTTAAGTAATTATCGCTTGGCCGGTCACCACTGTTATATAGACCTTTGACAGTTGTTATAGGGAGTCAGTAGGAACTTTCAATAAATTGGCACTAGTCTAAACTATGGAATATCGCTTTCCCTTTATCGTCGCTCTGTGAAAAAGCTAATAATCAGTCAAATCCAGTTCGACTCCAATCCGAACGCTCGAAGGATGACTGCAGATTATGTCTCTCTGACCGAATTTTCATCGCAGAGCCTATACCTACTTCCAAATCTAGAAACATGACATATAATATAACTTCACGCCTTTTATCCCTGAAGGGGTAGGCAGAGGTGTATTACACACCCACGTCACGCACTTTTCGCCAGTTATGTTTAGGTCCCAATCTAATAGGGGGCGAGCCTATTGCCATCTACCGGGCACATTATTAAGCGAGCGATAATGATCATATTGAATACACACATAACTTCGAAAAGTAAGAAGTGTGTGCCCGGGGTACCTGGGGATCGAACCCGAGACCATCGTCCCCGCAGTCCGTTACGTACACCACTGGGCTATCGCCGCTTCTGATTAAAGAAACATATACAGCTTGTAAATACCTATGAATCGGTACAAAATTGCACACTACAATTGCATGCTTGCGGACATTGGAGCTAGGGTTGCCAGATACGGCCGTATCATATCCGGGACAATTATACCCCCCACCCTGCATTGGCTAGTGTTTTAAAAAGTAACTTAGAAATAGATCTTTTATACATAGATAATAATGCGGGTCGTATTCTTCGGTCGGTTTCGTATTCTTAATCCGTGTGGTGACGGATTAAGAATACGAAATGTCACCACCCCATCTCATCCCATGGGTGTCGTAAGAGCCGACAGAGGGAGCATATTATGCAGAGAACACCACTGTAAGAGAAGGAAAACTTGACACAAACCCTATACCAACCCGTTTGGCCAGCGTGGTATAGTAGGCCAATTCCTCCTTTCAAAGGAGAGGCCTAGTCCAGCAGTGGACTGTTAAAGGCTGATGATGAATAATGCGGGTTGGGATTTTCGGGACTTTTTTTAATACTTGGAAATGATTGGTTTGACTTTTGCAACCGGAGTATCGTAACTTTGTGAAAAATCTAATATTTTCGAATTCCGGGACAGCAACGTAAAATTACTGGACACGGGACAACACGCCTAATTCCGGGACAATCCCGGAAATCCCGGCGAACTGGCAACCCTAATTGGAGCATACTACAAGGCGCCAGCAAAAATCACAGTTACTAATTATGTAGCCCACGCGGCCACGCCTCGGTCGAATGTGAATTATGTGGGCAAAGTTTGTCCAGGACAAACACTGTCAGCAAAAACATGGCCTTAATTAAATATAATTGTGTATTTTCTAGAAATCCGAGCTAGTTAATGGCTCGTCTAGTCTAACCGACCCGCATTGCAGGATCTCGGAAGATGCTAAGCGCCATCTATCCACAAATGTTTGCAATTATGCTATAAGCTGCTACAGTATGCTTCATATCTAAAGCAGAAATTCAACTTTATAAGCTGCTAATTATAGTTTAAGATAATATCAATGAATAAATTAAATTTTCTGTATTCTTCTAAATGATTGCGTTATTGACTGACTGACAGACAAAGCACAGCCGAAAATATGGGACGCAGGAATTTCAAATGTCTGAAGAATGGGTGAATAATTTATTGATGGAGTGTGTCAAGAATCGAAGAGACAGAGAAATCCTGATGGAAACACTTAAGTTAAACCAACTGGATGTTGGGATTGCACAGCATATTTTGTCGTCACCAATAAATGATACAACCATAAATTTATGCTTAGCAGCTTCAGTGTTTCCGCAGTGATTTCTTTAGAAGTTTAGTTTAAGGGAAGGCCACAATGGGGTTGACATGTGTTAAAGACAAAAACCCCTTAACAAAAATAGAGAAAAAAAAATGTGCAGAGGTAACTGCGGGCATCCTCTAGTACAATATAACTTTGATAAGGTTGACATGGTCTTATTGTCATTAAACGAAGATTAAAAAAAGAGTAGGTATAACGTCGGATTCCAAAAAATATGTTAAATATCTATCTCTAACTAAATATGCCAAATTTATCGATAGATAGTACATCCGAAACGAGCGTGACGTATCAATTGTATTTCCTATGCCTAAACGTGGCCATCTATGTAAACATTGTCAGGGAAAACATCACAAGTGTTATTTGATGTCAATCGTTCTGTCTGACTCTCTACAAGTTCGGGGCTATAAAAATAGACTGTTGTCACTGCTTTTGGAACGTCGAGAATGTCAATATTGCCTGTGTATTTATAATAACAAAGTAAAGGATTTGTTTATATAATTTAGGAAATGTTATCAACGAATATGTAGGTTATTTACAGCACATAGCTTCGCTAATAAAGTTTTAATACATAACTACATACAGTTCCGAATCTATGAATTTTTCGAACTGGGGCAAAAAATTGATAATGGCTCTGCCGAAAGTATTCGAAAAAAAAAAGAAAGTCCTTTGTCAGCTCAAGTCCTCCCCCGAAGTTATATGATTTTTTACGACGTTGGTCTATCAAAAGTAAAAAAAAAACACGTAACGATGACGATAAAACGTGCCATCACTTTACACTAGGTCCAAGACAAAATCCTGGGTCCACCACTGATTCTAACCCCATAAAGTACCTAATAGGCACTATGGAATCTCTACCCCATCCACAAAATGTCCCACATACGAGTTATAAAGTTGGCCACCCTGGTTTGTCTTTAGACGTATCAATAAGTCCGATGGCTTGACAGACATTTCTGAGATGATAGGAAAACTAACGCAATAATGACTCATATCAATAAATAATTGCCAGCAAACATTAGTACTCTAAATAACACTTTTCTAAATACCAGCCTTTTGTTTCGGTGTTTGTTCACATATAGAATCAATATTCCTACATATTTAAGCTTTTGTTCACGTAAAATAAATAGTGGAGATGCATCGCCATTCGCATCGTGTTGACGCACGTGCGAAAATCTGGTACTCGAAGCTCTAGAATTAAGCATTTATATAAACCGTGTGGCGACGGATTAAGAATACGGAATGTCACCACCCCATATCATCCCATGGGTGTCGTAAGAGCCGACATAGGGAACATATTATGCAGAGAACAGCACTGTAAGAGAAGGGAAACTTGATACAAACCCTATACCAACCCGTTTGGCCAGCGTGGTATAGTTGGCCAATTCCTCCTTTCAAAAGAGAGGCCTGTCCAGCAGTGGACTGATAAAGGCTGATGATTTATTTTATAGCAATTAATCGGTTGCAGTATTTATTCAATAAGTAAAGAAAAGTATCAGAGTTAAATGTATCTATAAACTGTCCAATAAACTGCAAGACATAACCGTGCTACGAATAGAAACTACCACCATCTTCCGCTGTTAGCGGGCATATTGTTTCACGACGGTAAATTTGTGCAGGAAGATACGCTGCCACTCTGAAATGGAACTGGGCGGGTCACGTCAGCCGTATGCACGAGGGTCGGTAGAAGACGTCACCGAGGCCGGCCCCGAAAAAGGTGGCGGGATGACTTAGATGCCTACCACAAGAGCTGGCCTGAAATTGTGTGCGACAAGCGAGCTTAGAAAGATTTAGGGGACGCCTTTGCCCAGCAGTGGGACAGCGTAGGCTACAAAAAAAAATTGTGCTCTTTAGAGATGTAATTTTTTTGCCACACGCCTCTATACTTATTACAGACATTTTTCTGTCTGCTTGTGTACTACAGCAACATACGGCCAAATAATTATACGAATTCAGTAAATAATAATGATGATAGTATTTATAAAAAATAAGTTCATTAGTCAAGTGACGTCACAATGTCAACATATGATTCTTACATGTGTAGTTAGCAACGTGATCGATTGTATATGTTAAACGGTTTTTTGTGTGCGCGCCAATATTTGAGTACTTCGATTCAGCATTATTGTAATGAGATTGTGTTGTTTTAGACTTTAGAGCTAGACAGTCACTTAAGTAGTAACCGACCCTACGCTTTGTGATGGTTCCAGAGAATCCATCATAAGCAAGTATTTATAACCTATCAGCCAACCTATCGTAGACTTGCTCAGTTGTGATTCAAGATTGTCGTTTTAGAACTCAGGATCGAGCTTTACTACTTAGGTATGTACCTGAGTATAGTATCTAAAGGTTAAGGACTTGAAAAATTGTCCACTATTGTGTGAGCTTAGGTAGTAGAGCCTTGCTGATTTCAGCATGAATGGGCCGGCTCGACCGGGCAAGTACTACCCTCTTACAGAAAATCGACGTAAAGTAACAGTACCTAAACTGTTGCGTTTCATTCGGTGAGTGAGAGTGCCGGGGGCCCTATCCCCTATTCCTTCTCCCTCATACCACTCCTCATTCTATCCCTTTTCCCAACCCCAAGGGGCGGCAACGCACTTGAGACTCCTGTGGTGTTGCTTGTGTCCGTGGGCGGCGGTAACTGCTTACCATCAGGCGATCCGTCTGCTCGTTTGCCGCCTATTACTATAAAAAAAGAGCTATAATATTTAATGAAGAGTGCTTCGCAGGGATCTCAGAATTGCATCCACTTACATAATATGATGCGCATCATCATTGTATTACTCTGGACTTAATTGAATTATTTAATTTTGGCGCAATATATCCTTCTCTTCTCTAATTCTCTGTCGCCTGTCATCCTCTTCTTTCACCTTCTCGTCTATGGGTTTTCCGTGTGGTGACGGATTTAGAATACGGAATGTCACCACCCCATATCATCCCATGGGTGTCGTAAAAGCCGACAGAGGGAGCATATTATGCAGAGAACAGCACTGTAAGAGAAGGAAAACTTGATACAAACCCTATACCAAACCGTTTGGCCAGCGTGGTATAGTAGGCCAATTCCTCCTTTCAAAGGAGAGGCCTAGTCCAGCAGTGGACTGTTAAAGGCTGATGACGACGACGTCTATGGGTGCCACTTACAAACTACCTGTAAAATATTCGTTTCTAATTGTGTCAACATACCCATCGTAACATTCTCATCTCTGCTACATGCAATCATTTCTCATCAATCTCCTTGATACCCCAACATTCAGCTCCATACAGTAGCCTTAAAGCCTCGTATTCATTAGGGGACATTTGTTCCGCGACCTTGTCGCCCGACACGAATTCTACGTGTTGAGCGACGTCGCGGGGGACATCGCCCGACATCGCAGGCGACATCTACGTGTCGGGGAACAAGTCGCTTGCGACGGTCCGATAGCGTCGACCTTGCGCGACTTCGTGTCCCTCGACAGTTTCCGACGGCATTTGACTTGTGAGGACGTGTGTTGCTATGCGTTCCGCGACTACCCGCGATTATAGCATACTTCGTTGGTCCACACTACCAACGAAACTGTGTTAACACTTAGGCGACATCTCGATCACAATGCCAATATGTGGACGAGCGAAATGTCGGTCGACATTGTTGCGGGACAGTCGCACGTAAATGTCCTGCGACTGTTGGCGATAAGTCGCGAGACTTTGTCCCCTAGTGAATACATGGCTTTACAATCGCCTTTGACACGCGGATCTTCAGTTTCAGAGGCATATTTGGGTAGCATATTATTATGCCTGAGACCCGTCGCCATTATGACTCCAGCCTTAAATCTACATACATACATACATAGTCTTACGCTTATGTCCCTGAAGAGGTAGGCAGAGGTATATTGCTACACCCACTTTTCGCCAGATTTATTTTAGTCCCACGTAATAGGGGGCGAGCTTATTGCCGTACCGGGCACATTACTAGACTCCGTGCTGCTACTGAGAATTTCTTAACGAAGAAACCCAATAACACTTTGCCCGACCCGGGGATCGAACCCGAGACCTCCCAATCCCACGCATCTATGCCGCGAGACCAACGAGGCACTCCTTAAATCTAATATTTTGCTTATTTTATTTGCGACTACACGGTCGCTGCCAGCTGTCATAGAGTTCTTTGGGAGGTAGAGCCCCGAAATCCTGGTACTAATCTAAACAATACAAGATTGATATCCTTTTAGGTAGCTGCCGTAGAAAAGCTGATGTTTTCATTACATTAGTATGGCTATATAAATCGTACCATATGCTCTATGTAATACGGAGATAGCCAGTAGTTAGAATAGGTACAGATAATCATGACGATAATTTTATCATGTTATTGATGTACCTACTTAAATACTGAATACTTTCATATGATGATTTATAAGTTGCTAGTGCGAATCTCGATCATTATCTAGCGTTTTCCCAGTTGCATCCAAGACTTACACGCCTTGGAGCCCGGGGTCCGCTTACTAGTCTAACCAGATATGACTGAATATCAGCTTTTCCACAGAGCGACTGCCGTCTGACCTCTGCAACCCAAAGGGATAGCGATACTCCATGGTTTAGACCAGTATCATTTTATTTGAGGGTACTGACTCCCCGTAACGACTGTCAAAGATCTTCATGACAGCCGGCACCGACGGTTTGATGTGGTCTCCGAGGCACGAGGCAAGCGATACAGTTTAATACGCACATAACTTCGAAAAGTCATTGGTGTGCGCCGCGGATTCGAACTCGATACCCTCTGCATGGCAGGCTATTGGTATGTGCACTAAGCTATCGCTACCTCAAAATACGCTAGTGCGAATCTTGATATGTGTACTATAAAGGCTGCTTATGCGAAATCAGCTTTTACTAGTAAACCGAAATGGCTTCCAGTATATGTACCCATATCCAAAAAAGGAGGTCTTTAGAAGTGCTTTTAATCGATCGCGCATCTCAGAGTTGAGATGTTAGGGCCTCGGTTTCTGATGCCCGTTCCCAATTTTTGATCGTCCGGTGGAATTGGCTACTAGTGTCTCAACTACCTAAATAATGGCCCTACCGGCTGTAAGACGATCGATTTGAGCTCCCTATAGGTACTTCCAATGATCCTGACACTTGCTCCTTATATTCGAATCACAACATTCTTCCACCAATCAACCTGGTAGCAACATATTATTCAACTACCGAACTTTGACACCTCGAACAATAACAAGTCCATGAAAACATAACCTAATTTGTGGATCAAAACAAAACAATAATGTTGATACATTTGTTGGTAGCACATGCGGCAAATTGATAGCAATCTAGATGTGTAGACTGCCAGACGACAAGCAAGTACGTTCTGGAAGTCTCGAACAAATCAGGGGGCCTCTCCAATTGATCTGGTTAATAGGCGGCGAATACAAGCGCATCCCTTGTTCCCTTGTATTATAAACATATAAAGTTTATTGTCCTTATGTGTTCATCTTCAACGCAATTGGATTTAATCAGAAACTAAATTTCGCCCGTGACACCGCCCGCGTGAAATATACCTACATCTATTACTCTTTCCTAATGGAAAGAGTACCTAATTCCTGAGGAAGATTTAAATCAGATAGAGAATGGATTTTTGTACGGTGCACCAATGTTCGGTAGTTTTTGAGTTTAACGCAGTCATGAAGGCAGATAGCAAGTAAAGGGCACTTATCTTAATATAAAAAATCCTTGCGTTACTGACTGACTGATAGACACACTACAGCCGAAACTATTGAGTACAGGAAGCTGAAATTTGGTATGTATGTTCCTTGGGGGCCGTAGGGGTGCACTAAGAAGGAATTTCCCGAAATTCCCACGGGATCGGCCAAAACGGGTAAATTTAAAAATAAAGCAGATGTAGCTGCTGGCGTCCTCTAGTTTTTTATAATTATGTATAGTTAATTAAAACTCAAATGTACCAAAACTTTTTGAACTCCTCAATTTAATAGTAAGTACAACCTTTATTTAACATCAGTCTGTTTATAAACAGTCCCACTGCTGGGCATGGGCCTCTTCTCATTGTGAGAAGGATGAGGCTATAGTCTGCCATGCTGGCCAGCGTAGGCAGACTCCACTGTCTTTTACAGAACATTATGGACAACTCTCATTCAGGCATATTGCCTCACAATGTTTTCTACTAAGATTAGCAAGCCAAATAAACGATTTAATATCCACGTAACTTCTAAATGTTAGTGGAATCAACAAAAAACACTCTTCTAGCTATCATCAAAGCTGTAACCATAGAATAGCTAACAGTATTTCGAGCTCTATCGCTCGGCTTTCGCAGCTACTGTAGTTCACATACAGAAAAATGAGTTGGAGATATAAAAAAATGGCTTTATTGACCTCCATGTTTTTCATCCGTCCTCTATTTGTCACGGTTTGTTTAGGTGATTGATGATTTTTAAATCATGTCGGTGCTTTGTAATTACTGCTTATCATCATTTGGAACATTAGCTCCTGTGCCATCGATACTTACCGTAGGTAGTTGGCGATTATTGCCCTGTCTCACCATCTCTGAAAAGTTTACCATTCGGATGAATTCAGGCATTTGCTGCCTCGTTTGTCTCGCGGCATAAATGTACGCGTGGGATTGGGAGGTCTCGTGTTTTATTCCCGGGTTGGGCAAAGTGTTATTGGGTTTTTCCGTTAGGAAATTCTCAGTAGCAGCACGGAGTCTGGTAATGTGCCCGGTACGGCAATAGGCTCGCCCCTATTACGTGGGACCTAAGAATTCATGGCAAAATGTGGGTGTAATATTACACCTCTGCCTACCCCTTCGGGGATACAGGCGTGAGTCTATAAATAAAAAAATAGGTACCTATAGACGTAGGAGGTAAAAGTACAAGCTACAAGTCCATTGAAACTAGCAAAATGCTAAACAGTAGCAGCATTACATGTGCACCCAGGGTTGTAGGTCTGGCACAGAGTCAAGTGGCACGCGTGCCCGGGTCAGCACACGTGCCCAGGTCACAGGGCCACACGTGGACTTAGAACGACCCTGACTAATTCATTATTGATTAGCTGCGACTGCACTTTATTAGTTTGTTTGTTGGAAATGTGAGACTGTCTGCGTAGATTCATCTACCAAAGAGCAGCTCTATACTTACACTACGAAGATTTTCTGTGCCGCAGGGGAGTTTCTTACCATTCAACAACGGTGATACATATAAATCCAGACTCACAGTTTGTAGAGTACCTACTCATACAACATTTTGTCTGGAGTGGGAATCAAACCCATGATATCTGGTTTTATGGCAGTGGCGAGGCGAACACCGCAAAGTTATAGGTATTACATGTATTGTAGCTGGGTGACCGGAATCATCTCGTTCTACATCCCTCTCTCTCCCTCGTCTTTCGGAGCTATAGGTATCTAGAAGTCTGTCGATCCTTAAAAGCACGATGCAATATAGAACTTGAATATTTACGTAACTCAAATATTTACAATAATAATCAAATATGCATAATTGTTCGGTTAATAGAGTAAAATTTTACATATATCAAAAATAAATATTTGTTCTTTATGAAGATTTTCGAAGAATTTCAGTTCCCAAAAGTCTTGTAAATAAAATTATTGTGAGTCTAGTTATTAGGGCATGCGGTATCGGTCCCATATTTTCGGTTAGATAAATCCCAGTGGCGTAGGAATTGGAGGGGGGGGGGGGGGTGTCGGTCCGCCCCGGGTGCCACCCATCCAAAAAAGGGGTGACTCCCAAAACTTAACTTTAAGAACAATGTACAAAAACCAGCTCAGCACTACGAGAGTTAGCACAGAATTGTTAGGTGTCGACTAAAAAAAAAACAGGTCATCCACCAACTACTGCCCCGGGTGCCACCCATGCAAGCTACGCCACTGATAAATCCTGTGGCATAAAAGGGACTGCGTCAAAAGCCCTTATTTTCTTTTTTTAATAGTCTTAGACCCTGATATGTTCAGCCATTCCAGAGATTGCCATTACCCCGGACAAACAGAAAGACAGACAGACAAAAATGTATAAAAATACATACATACATACATATCGTCACGCCTTTTATCCCCGAAGGGGTAGGCAGAGGTGTACCTACACCCACTTTTCGCCAGATATACTTTAGTCCCACGTAATAATGGGCGAGCCTATTGCCGTACCGGGCACATTTCCAGACTCCGTGCTGCTACTGAGAATTTCGTGACAGAAAAACCCAATAACACTGCCCGACCCAGGAATCGAACCCGGGACCTCCCGATCCCACGCGCACATTTATGCCGCGAGACCAACGAGGCAGTCGTATAGGGTTTGATGTCGAGTTTACCGTCTCAACGCAAAGATGGTATTTGCATCGTGTTATCCCTTAGTCGCCTCTTACGACACCCACGGGAAGATAGGGGGTGGTGACACTTGTATTCTATGCCGTCAACCACACGGCAAAATTTATAAAAATATTTTCAATAATACTCACTTGGAAACAAAATTGTAAATCAGCGAGGAAAATTATATCGTACAAATTAGAACGAAAACAAAAAACAGTTCTATCAATGTGGGACGGGACATTAATAAAAAAAAATATCTGTTAAGAGGCAAACATTTGCTAATGGAGTGATAAATATTACAGACCTTACTCATCACACTCAATTGATACCAAACACCGAATTAAAATGGACTCACACATATTAAACAACCTACTACAGAAGACGCGGTGGAAAAAGGAACTATTGAAATTGCAAAGAATTGTGATGCTGTTGCAAAGACGGTGGCGCCCCTTCTGAAGGACATATAAGTTGGCCGTATTATAGTTTACGCTATGTTAAGATAAATGTCATTGTAATTAACACTTCTTACGGTGTGTTTGGACAAATTTAATGTCGATTATTTGTTTTCCGGCCTCCACTAGGCTGTTATTGTCTAGGCCTATCTATAAGTTAAAGCAATGGGTATTTTTTGTGTTTATGGGGAAATGTGGGTGTATTATTACACCTCTGCCTACCCCTTCGGGGATACAGGCGTGAGTCTATAAATAAAATAATAAAAAAGATATATTTCATTAAAACACGCTGCCATCGCTTTTGATTCATTATCAATCAAGGTAGTAGAGCCTTGCTGATTTCAGCATGAATAGGCCGGCTCGACCGGGGAAGTACTATAGGTACCCTCTCATAGAAAATCGATGTAAAGTAACAGTACCTAAAATATTGCGTTTTGTTCGGTGAGTGAGAGTGCCGGAGGCCCTATTCCCTATTCCTTCTCCCTCATCCCACTCCTCAGCCTCATCCCTTTTCCCAACCCCAAGGGGCGGCAACGCACTTGTGACTTCTGTGGTGTTGCTTGTGTCCATGGGCGGCGGTAATTGCTTACCATCAGGCGATCCGTCTGCTCGTTTGCGGCCTAATACCATAAAAATAATAATAATAATAATGAACCAAGGTAGAGCTGTAACAAACTTTTATGCGGCCGGTGTGAGCTTCAATCGTCCGACGCGAAATGTAATCTTTACGGCCTTTCACAGACCAGTGCTGGACTTAAGGTTCTCCTAGGTTGCTTCATAGGCGGCGAGCGTTTTCGATGTACATGGCGCGTTTACTGTGACGCGGCGCGCGGCCGCCTCAGAGTAAACGCGCCATGTACATCGCCCCTGCCGTGCCGCTCGTCGCTTAGACCGTGAACCTCGTGACCAGGCCCTTAGTCAATAGGAGGATTTGACCTACTATACCACGCGGGCCAGACGGGTTGGTACAGAGTTCGATGTCGAGTCTTCCGTCTCTTTGCAAAGATTTTATTTGCCTTGTATAATTTCCTTAGTCGTCTCTTACGATACCCACGGAATGAATTTGGATAGTGACATTTTGTATTCTTATTCCGTCACTACACGGAGGTGAAAATCAATAACTGCAGTTTATATGAGGTAACTAGAGGACGCCAGCAGCTACGCCTGCACATCTTTTTTAATTTATCTGTTTTGACCGATCCCGTGAGTATTTCGGGAAATCCCTTCTTAGTGCACTCTTACGGTCCCCAAGGAACATACATGCCAATTTTCAGCTTCCTGCGCCCAATAGTTTTGGCTGTAGCTTGTCTGTCACTCAGTCAGTAACGCAAGGATTTTATTTAATAAGATTAGGCAACTTTTGCTCTCCTCCAAGTTGTGTCTGGATAATGCTGGAATCGCCTAGATATTTTTGGCATCGGGCAGTATTTCAAAATCTATAGACCAGTGCCTCACTATGCATCCCATTGGGGTCCGTGGATCCGAGGTTAAGAATCCCTCATCTAATATGTATTATCTCTTTTTTTTCAGTTATAATCCCGCCATTCTCGTACGGCACGGCGGTCGGATGGCTGTCCCCCATGGGTCCACTGTTGATGTCCACGGAGAGCCCGGCGCCGCAGCCCGTGGGACAAGATACGATATCCTGGATGGCATCAGTAGTGTATCTGGTGGGGACCCCTGCAGTCTTCCTCTTCGGCTATATGGTGGACAACTTCGGGAGGAAGAAATCGCTCATGTTCACTTCGTTTGCTATGGCGGTAAGTTTCAGTAATTTCCAACGGCCATCTTGTGACCACGACTGGTATTACTTATGCCGAAACGTCGAAGGAAATATAAGGTTGTTTATCTATATTTTCAAATAATTACGCGATATAGACCCACTACATAAGTATTACTGACTGCCTCCGTGGTCTAGTGGATAGCGTATATGACTGCTGATCGGAGGTCCCGGGTTCAATTCCCGGGTCGGGCAAAAGTATTACTGGGTTTTTCCAAATCTCAGTAGCAGCACGGAGTCTGGTGATGTGCCCGGTAACGGCAATAAGCTCGCCCCCTATTACGTGGGACCTAAAAATTCATGGCGAAATGTGGGTGTAATATTACACCTCTGCCGACCCTTTGGGGATAATAATATAGACTTGAGGCTATAAAAAAGAAATACTTGTAATTAAAGCCTCTTGTTCTCCTCGTTTTATGTTCTTTCGTCTAATATGGAAATAGACGGCTTTTCTTCCTTTTTTCTTTCTAATTTACTTACAGAACCGTAAATTAGCGAGAGTTTCATTATCTCAAAGAACATGTCCAAAAACCTATGTTGTAATACATGTAGGGCAGAAAACTTTAGACGACTGGTAGACGAGTCAATATTAGTCAGTCCCGTTAGTCAGTCACCACCGGTTCTGCCCCGCCCACTGACTTATGCACATGCACGCCATCAATCTTACTTTACTGATAACGATACGAAAACTAATTAGCTACGAAATTTAAAAAACAGTACATGTTGCGTAGTTTTAGGGACATCACACATTACGACTTTTTGTAGCCATTCTGTAGCGATGCAAACATATTTGTAATCACGATACAATTCATACAATAGCGATCCTTCAGGCCTAGACTTTATCCGAGCAGCAACTGATTGGATTCAAGACGATGGGAACAGTTTTCATAAAATTTTAAAGCCAACTCTACTGACCGTTATGTACTATCTGCTGGAAGCACTTATAAAAAATTATGGAGCGCTGTAGCACTTTAGAAGCGATATGAAAAGCAGGAAAATTAAAAAGGGTATACGTATCGTTAGCATTTTGCATAGTTTTAAATAAATTATAATATTTCAATTTTTATTAGCAATGAAAAAGGGAAACGACCTTAACAGTCGCGATACTGCGGCGAATTAATTGTACAAAAAGTAATGTGAACTCCATAGCTAAAAAATTAACAGTTTATTGTTCTTGTAGAGGCAGCTAGAATAAAAACAGCATGTACGAAACAAAGTTTATAGAAGTAACAAAATATTAAGAAGGTCAGGAGTCTTAGCCCACCTACACGGCTCTGCTACCACCCAACAAAAAGGATATCATTCAGATATGGGCTTTATGTAATGCTCTTTAGGTATTCTTTACATTGGTACATAAATTAGCAGACAGCGCGGTAACACGAAAGCGGTCGCCGCGTGGACAGCTGGCTGACTGCTAGCTGTTGCCGCGTGGACTGCGACCGTAATATACCTACCGCGCTCCTACTAGCGATACAGTAACGACATGTTCACGCGTCAGTAGCGCTACAAAAAGACGAAGTGTGTGATCTCCTTTATAGTTTAATTAATTCATAATTAGAAAGTATCTCAAAATGACACCACGTTAATATGCTGGTTAACAGATTCGTGAGTGATGTTCTAACGTTAATCCATACTTAGGTGCTTTATATCATAATTCGTAAGTTTGTATTTCGGTCTTTCTTTCACGCTTAAATTATAGAAATAATTTTAATGAAACTTAGCAGTACTACACACACACACATTATATCATATTAAGCTAATAAAACACATAGGTAGGCTAGCTTTTGTCACGATTTGCGACGCCGGCGGGCTAAATCGCAGCTAGTTTTGTTTTTATTTTGTAACTTTCTCAAGTTTACTTCTATTTCCAGGCTTGCTGGGGCTTAAAGCTGTACTCAACGGAGACTTGGGCTTTAATCACCGCCCGTGCCATCGTGGGCCTCGGCGTTAGCGGGTCCTACGTGGTCACACCTCTCTACATCAAAGAGATCAGCGAAGACACGGTCAGAGGCACCCTGGGCAGCCTGGTGGTACTGTCGCAGAACCTGGGCAACTTGGTCGCGTATATAATGGGGGAGTACATGAACTACCACGCGATACTCTGGGTGTGCCTCTCTGTGCCGCTGATGCATCTGTTGCTCTTCACGATGATGCCGGAGACGCCGTCGTATCTGCTCAAATGCGGGAAAGTTGAGGTGAGTGCTAAATTTATATTTTGTATATACTTACATCTGTAAAAGGTTGCCATAGGTAGGCAGGTATCGGGATTCGTCGAGTCTGATTAACATGTCATTTCGTTTAGAAGAAATTGCCTGCTTTACTAAGACAAAGACATATGGAATATTCATCATCATCAGCCTTTAACAGTCCACTGCTGGACCAGGCCTCTCCTTTGAAAAGAGGAATTGGCGTACTATACCACGCTGGCCAAACGGGTATAGGGTTTGTATCAAGTTTTCCTTCTTTACAGTGCTGTTCTCTGCATAATATGCTCGCTCTGTCGGCTCTTACGACACCCTTGGGATGATATGGGGTGGTGACATTCTGTATACTTAATCCGTCACCACACGGACGGATGGAATATTAATAAACATCAATTGGCTGTCACCAGTGTCAGCATTGGTTGTATTCCGTAGCTTGATGTAGAGCAGCACTTATTATAATCGTTAGTTGCTTGGATATCTGGTCTGACTATCGATTGGGACATCGACATCTTAATATATAAAATCCTTGCGTTACTGACTGACTGACAGACACGCTACAGCCGAAACTATTGGGCGCAGGAAGCTGAAATTTGGCATGTAAGTATGTTCCTTGGGGACCGTAGGGGTGCACTAAGAAGGGATTTCCCGAAATTCCCACGGGATCTGCCAAAACGGGTAGGTAAATTAAAAAGAAATGCAGGCGTAGCTGCTGGCGTCCTCTAGTATAGATATAAAAATGCAGTTACTATTATTATTTTTGTTAAAGACAGCTTCCCGTCTAAGAATAAATTTAGTATCACGGCGAAATTTACAAACATTGAATAAACAGCACAAAGTGTTGTTTCGTGTGGGGATCGAACACACAACACTCGGCAGCGTTCTGAACAGCGAAGTGAACGCTGAAACCACTACGCCATACATGTGGTTAGACATTATGGGGAACTCTCAGACATGTAGGTGGCCTCACAACAGGTCTCATGGAGCTGCCACTTTCCAAGATGTCAAGCGGTAGGCAAATATTTTTGGCAGTTGTGAGCATGGAGACCATGCTTTCTAACGAGGCCCTTACAATAAAATTCTTTTATTTACGGGGTTAAATATAATGATCACTATAAAAAGCTTTACCCTTAGTTCTTTAACCAAAAATATATACTTAACACCACAAAAGTAAAGTCTAAAATTACAATAGCACCTACTAGCTATTTTAGTCACGACTGCACTTCAAATTATATTCGAACACCAAATGTAGTAAATTATCACCAAATAAATAGGTTATGTTAGGTTCTCTTGTGACCCTAATTCAAAAATAGGAGCCCTGCAAAGCAGGGCTCCGTCAACTCAGTTTACTATAAGTAGTAAGTAGGTGGTGTAACCAAATCCAATTTATGTGTTGGTAGATATTTCATACAACTAACAAAAAACTTTGGTTATAATTTTACATTCCGAGTAAAATGCTGGTTTAATTTTGGTGACCATTTACTACTTTTGGGTTAACAATGATTTATTTGGAGTCATTTTGCTTAAATAGCATAGCGAAATGTTAAAACTTTGGTTATAATTTTACATTAAAATGCGGGTTTCATTTTGGTGATATTTTACTATTTTTGTCAGTTACATGTTACTATATCTGGTGTTAAGTTAAACATAAGCTTTTATTTACTTAGGTCACTATGTGACATCCATGAACATCGAATTTTCTTCAAACAGCTATGGAGCTTTCTACTCATACTTACTGTCACTCAGCACTTACGCCACTCTATCACGATTTTATCCATATAGATCGATGCATAATAAATAACTAGGTTCTGCAAATCGTCTGTGAATGAAGGTGTGCGAAGACGCCAATCCGTAATTAGTAGAAGTGATAGGATCAGACGCGCACTGCGTTGGCGATCGCTGGGCATTTCATTAGCGAGTAATCACCTAAGTGTGTGGACATGCATACTAAATCATTCCACGTCTGAATGATGCGCATGGGTCCATTAAATGATAATGCGGCTTATTATAATTTTGAGTTTATATGACTACTTACTGGTGTAAGGTACCTAACTAAAACTTTTTAATAAAACGTTTTTTTATGTAATAATAGGCGGCAAATGAGCAGACGGATCACCTGATGGTAAGCAGTTACTGCCGCCCATGGACAGAAGCAACATCACAGGTGTCACAAGTGCGTTGCCGCCCCTTGGGGTTGGGAAAAGGGATAGGATAAGGAATGGTATGAGGGATAAGGTATAGGGGATAAGGCCTAAGGCCTAAGTTTAGGTACCGTTACTTTACGTCGATTTTCTGTGAGAGGGTAGTAGGTACTTCCCTGGCCCATTCATGCTGAAATCAGCAAGGCTCTACACCGCTAAAATTATTCATCAATGATTTCGTCAGCGACATTATTTATCTATAAAAATCTTCTTGTGCTAGTTCACTGATCGACTAACAGTCAGCGCACAGCCAAAATTATTGGAACGGTAGAGGAGCACCGTAGAAATTGATCTGGATTAATTTCTGTGGCTGCTCTAAGAAGGGCTTTCTCCAAATTCCCGTGGGATCGGGCAGAAGTGGTCAAATTAAAATAAATTGCGCGGGCGTAGCTGCGGTCATCCTCTAGTTGGTAAATAAAGAAGTAGGTACAGAAGTGTTTATGGTACAGGAGGCGCGCGACGCGCTGGCGTGGCTTCGATGCCGCGACCCGTCGGAGCCCGCCGTGGACGCCGAGCTGCAGAAGCACCTGCTGGAGCTAGAGAACAGCAAGAGCGGACAGATGACCAGCGCCATCAAGACTATCAGTAAGTACACAATTTTTAAACAGTTCAACTCTTACGAAGTCAAGTGATAGCGTGATACCAACGTACCTACTTACCGTACATTGGCATATTTAGGGTTATTTTTTAGGGAGGGATGGTGTGAAGTTGCCTGGGTGTCCTGCTAGAATAAAATAAAAATAAATCAGTAACTACATTTTACGTCCGTGTGGTGACGGATTAAGAATACGGAATGTCACCACCTCACATCATCCCGTGGCTGTCGTAAGAGACGACAGAGGGAGAATATTATGCAGAGAACAGGACTGTAAGAGAAGGAAAACTTGATACAAACCCTATACCAACCCGTTTGGCCAGCGTGGTATAGTAGGCCAATTCCTCCTTTCAAAGGAGAGGCCTAGTCCAGCAGTGGAGTGTTATAGGCTGGTGATGAACTACATTTTTAGGGTGGGCACTTGAAGACCTTACTGGGGTGAGCACAAGACCATACTGGGGTAGGCACGGTCCACCCGGCCTTTCTGCTATCTACGCTTGGGACTGCCTTGCAGAACGTAGGTATCTGCTTACGATTAAGTAGTTAAAATCCACGGCGCGCACTATTGTCCTTTCGAAGCTGTGTGACTGCCTCTTAGAGACAATTGTTATAGGTAGTTAGTACTGTCAAAGAGCTCAGATATTTACATAGAGGCGCATTTCCTATGGGCACTCTGAAAACAAACTTTCTGTGACTGAAATTGACGCTTGGCGGTGTGGCAGTCGCGCTATGACCAAAGAGTATACAAAACTATGACAGCTGTCTCTACGAGAGCAAGAGACACGAACGTTCCTTCTGTGTATCTTAATTACGAGAGCAAGAGAGACAGAGAACGACGCCAGCGCCGCCAACGGTGCCAACTACGATCTAAACTGGAGACAGTCCCCACTTGGCATCGGCACACGAAATCCTTAAGAATTGCACTTCTATGTAAATCTGTACCTATTTACTACTACTGTACTGTTGAACATACTGACACTCCATGCTGATGCTGACACTAGTCTACAGCCATAGAATATCGCTCTATCTTTGGTTTGCGGAGGTCAGACAACAGTGGCTTTATCTATGGCAAAGTTATAACTATGCTAGGATTAGGACGCTGATAATCATGGCGTTTCGTAGTCTCTGCCTACCCCTCCGGGAAGCGTATTTACAAAGCCTATACAATTAGAGTGAAAGTGCAAACTGGCTAGCTTTTGTTTGACAAAAACTTGACGAAATCCGTCTATTCTAGTATAGAAATTAACTGAAATCGCGTAGACTTTGTAAGATAAATTCATTCTAACATTGCAGCAACAAATGCTATTCAATTTGGGACTAGGTTTAGGACCACAATGTGCCTAGTTGGTTAGTAGCGAATGTAATTCAAGTAACTAAATAGGTTATGTTAGGTTCTCTTTTGACCCTTAACCCAAAAATAGGAGCCCTGTCCTTTAGGGCTTCGTCAACTTAGTTTATATTATATTATATCACAAATAAAATATGTAGGTAAGTAGACATTATGTCACATTAAATAGTTTTTCAAGTCAAGGCTTATCTATTTGAGTGTGTCAGAATCAGGGAAGCTTCCTATAGTGTAGAGACAGTTTTGATAAATAAAAGAGACAACTATCAAATCATACTTTCATTTATTCAGTTTGGCACAAGGATATATCTTTAGATTACGTCGTGATTCTACATTTACATTTACAGCCCAGTTCGCAAAGCAAAGACATAGAACCAAGAGAAAGAACGGGCAATAAAACTCTTGATCATTCTTTTCAATAACTATATATATAACAATAATTAACAAACAGTGGTACAGCCAATTTATATCAAATATCAATGTTGTGGGTAGTTTTATATTACTAGAAAGGTCTGTCTTACAACAGAACATAATAAGCATTATTTAGCATTAATACAATTTACTAAATGTTTACCACAGGTATATACCTAATGAATCTCATTGATACGACTTGATCCATAGTATATTATTCTATCCTATATTACAATCTATAATATCTCACAAACGATCAAACTACCCACAACACAATATCAATAAGATAATGATTACACTATCTTACATTGTTTCCTAGATGATGAAACAAAAGAACAAGCAACACAGAATATTGGAACACAGTGGCAATTAAATAGTCAGAACCATATCGTACCTGAGCCGTCGTCGAAGGAGAATAGGACGAGCTAGCCGAGCCTGTCGACTTATATAGGTACACCTTATTTACACGTTTGACAGTTTAACTGTCAAACGTCATGTCAGTGTCATTTAGTTGCCACTATCCTCTTACATATTATGTATAAATACTTGGATATCAGTAATTTCAGCCCAAAGCCTAGATATTATTACATATCTCTCACGGCCAGACTGACAATTACTTCGTCCTCGAAGTACAATAAATTAAATAACACTTTACTAAACAATCGCCCGACGGGCACCCTGTATTATGTAACAATGAATTCTTACCATATTGATTAAAGCCACCTAAACACTATAGTATCGTTACGTCCCCTACGGCTATACTGACTTACGTCGTCATTTAAGTAAGTTCAATTATAAGAATAGTATCACAACAACAATCCATTTGTACGAAACAATTACACAAAAATAAACTGGACTCATATTTACAGTAATTACGGTTTCATTTTGCGAGTCTAGAAATAAGTTCTGTGTCAGCTGCTTTGATACCATTGTTACAAATTGTATTTACTATTCTATGAAGGGATCATTAACATTCACAATACACATGTTACATAGAAGTACAGTTTAATTTTACAATATTACACCACTGCATTATCCATCCACAAATTGACAAAAATAATATAGTACAAAAGGAGCCACTACGAAGCATAAAAATTTAAGTAGAAGGTTTTAAGAATAAAGAATTAAAATAGGTAATTCTGCTTATGGCTGATAAATAAATGAAATAAAATAAATAATTTAAATTCACAACCGAGTTAAATAATTAAATTCGATTTCACTAATTTACAAGTATACAGGTACCAACTTGTATGATAATAGTAGTGTAATACTAGGACAATACTTTCATTCTAATACACTCATTGCCATTGCCTTTCCTTTTACATTAAATAGACAAGTAACAACGGTCAATCTCCTTGATACTATCTAGCCCCACACCTGCTGCACATGAGTCCAGGCTAGAACAAGGCGAAAAACTTCAGCAGTTCGTAGGCAATATGATCAATATCATCAACATCTAAATGATTATCATTATCATCAACATCTAAATGATTATCAAAATCATCAACATCCAAATGATTATCAAAATCATCAACATCCAAATGATTATCAAAATCATCAACATCCAAATGATTATCAAAATCATCAACATCCAAATGATTATCAAAATCATCAACATCCAAATGATTATCAAAATCATCAACATCAAAATGATTATCAAAACGATTATCAAAATCATTATCAAAATCATTATCAAAATCATTATCAAAATCATTATCAAAATCATTATCAAAATCATTATCAAAATCATTATCAAAATCATTATCAAAATCATTATCAAAATCATTATCAAAATCATTATCAAAATCATTATCAAAATCATTATCAAAATCATTATCAAAATCATTATCAAAATCATTATCAAAATCATTATCAAAATCATTATCAAAATCATTATCAAAATCATTATCAAAATCATTATCAAAATCATTATCAAAATCATTATCAAAATCATTATCAAAATCATTATCAAAATCATTATCAAAATCATTATCAAAATCATTATCAAAATCATTATCAAAATCACATTAACATGGTCATCATTGCCAGCATTATCATCAACTTCTTAACCATCGGTAAGTTAATCATCAATAATAATTCAATCATCGTCAACTATTTAATCATCAATGAATAAATCGATGTTATCACATTATTATAGATATTTACAGATACCTTTATATCATCACTGCTACCTACATTATCGATCCTTGTTTAGAAGAAGTTTATATGTAATGCTGTGTATGGTTTTCAGAACCTCTAACCTAGTAAGACCGCCCTTTTATTTTCTTTGTATAAGTATTTTAAAATTTAACTTAAATACTTTAGTAAGAAAACAAAAAAAATGTTATTTGTAAAAGCTACCATGTCATCAAAGAATATCTAAACGTTATTAATCTTTAAATCGTAGCTATCTAAAAGTACAAAGTTCTTTATTATATTCCACAAAATTAACTATAGGAAAATCTATAAATGTAACTTATCATAATCACAATTGATATCTATGTTAATAATACACTAAAATGTTATCAATTTAGAATAATAAATGCAGCAGACCCTATTAAAGCGTGTTACTATAAAACATCTTTTAACTATAATATATCAAATGCACCTAGGTATAATATATAGACTATTATAGTTTATTACTAAACTGCTCCTCTCTCCTAAAAGTGTTCCATAATAATTGTTTCCTAATTGTAAGTCTACCACCCGTAAATGTACAGTATGGAATGCTATAAACTGAATTGACCTGAATGTATTGCAGGTACAAACAGTACAAAAGTATAAATAATACATACATACATAGACTCACGCCTGTTTCCCCGAAGGGGTAGGCAGAGGCATATTAAATGCCCACCTTTCGCCAGTATTTTGATCCCACGTAATAGGTGGCGAGCCTATTGCCGCTTATTAGGATATTTTGTTCGCCAGAGCCTCGTCCGTTGATCGGCAGGTGCACCACTTGCAGGTGAGGTTGGCTTGGGACCCTAAGTTCTTGGTGGGAACCCTATGTACTATAGTATAAATAAATTACTAGTAATTAAGAATGAACCAATTTAGTTAATAGTTTATTTATGTTACCAATAGTCAGTGAACTGCCTAAAGTTAAACTAGACGCCAATGCCAGTAAAAGTACTCTTGGTAAGAAACGGTATAATAAATAGTCGTGTAGAAAGTCAAACCAGACACTAGTTAGAATTCGGACCAGTTGGTTAATATTTCAATATCTATAAGTCAAATATACATACCTAGATTTATTAATTTAGGTCGCAACACTTAAAAACATCAATGTACTTATACAAATACTTATTATATTAAGCAGAATATCTTATTTATTTCATCAATTTCAGTTTAATTTATCAATTGTATCATGTGATTGTGGCTATTTTCACTCCGTTTACACAATCAGAACACTGACATCGTTTTTAATTCGTTTTTTTTTTACGTATTTTACGTTAGGTATCTGGTTCATTCAGTTTCATTATAATTAAGATTTGACGATTCGTAAGAGGTTTGGTACGAGTATAAAAATAGTAAGCTTACATGTAAGTAGGTATTGTTTAAAATAAACAAACAAAACCCTTCAAGCACCTAGAATGATTAAATACCATTTTAATCATTATTGCCATGGTCTCCTACAATTGAACCACACAAAGTACATGTACACATATCTTTGCATAAAAAATATATCTAAATAGCTTATCTATCGCAGTGTTTATACCAGAGATACTAAATTGATAAGATAGTTCATTACCGAGAGCTAATCCTAAGATTGATTATTACTATAATTATGGTCTCTATAGGTTTATAGTTTAACACATGGCACTTCATATTAAAAATACATAATTTCAATGAATAAAAGCAGATAAAAATAAATACCGTCTCATATTTTATTAATTTACTGAACTTATTTGTATTATTTCCGAGAATGGATAAATAAACTATGAGATTTTTTTCGAAAAAAAAACTGATGTAATTTGGAACTATTTTCAAACTGAATCAATTTAGTTGAATAGCTTATTTCAGATCCATTTAATTAGACAGATGTCTGCATTTATTACACATTTCATTTTAACCATATTATCTGCTATCTATAAATAACAGGCAATTATCAACCAAAATAACACTACTTGAAAATATTGGATACATTGCCATCTAATAGTGCCAGACATAAGCAAAATGATGTCACTTTCTTTAACAAGTCAATTTAATCCTATGTAATATAAAACATTCTTCAATAACTACTTTTTAATAAAAATACCTTGAGCTATATATTTAGACGTAGCATATATGACCCCTCAGGCCTCAGGAGGATGAGGTATGTTTAAAAAATAAAAGGAAATAGTTACTAAACGAAACTATCATTTTGTCGATGTGATCTAGCTAGATACAGACCCGCTTGATATAATATAGAATATTTCTGTACCCATACACAAAAGTTAGCTTGTAGTAATAGTTATACAAAACTCTTAGGTTATCTTTACAACATGTCATTCAAATGTGGTGCCTCAGACAAATGGAAGCTATTTGGTTTTGTTCTTCCAATAGAAATCAAAGTGAAAAAATCATAAGTATGTCAATTGCAAGTAAACTGGTGGAAATTATCTGGGTACATGACAATTACTCATTACACAATTATAGAAAGTGCATTATTAATTGTAATTCTATAAACAATTTTTTGTGCCATAAACAATTATTAACCCATTCAGTGCCGTGCCCGCCCATCGGCGGGCGAAACATCTTAACTGACACGCCAAGCCCGCCCATGGGCGGTTGGATTTCAACCTCCGATATCTAAGCCAATAACAATTATAAAAAAGGAAGATTTTGTGAAACGATTCGTTTTACTAAAATTTATTCGTTACCAAAACGGCCTGCAGATATCTCAGGTTTGGAAAAATGTCGATTCCGACCTTTCATGCCGAACCCGCCCAAGGGCGGGCATAACAATTATTCAGGCTTTACCAACCTTTTGTGAAACATGATAATTTTAGTTAAAATTATAATGTTTTAATACTATTAATAATAGGGTTCAGGAAAATATTATATACTTTCTCGATTGTAGTATTTAATACTAATATATAAAGCTGAAGAGTTTGTTTGTTTGTTTGGTTGAACGCGCTAATCTCAGGAACTACCGGTCCGATTTGAAAAATTCTTTCACTGTTAGATAACCCATTTATCGAGGAAGGCTATAGGCTATATAACATCACGCTATGAGCGACGGCAGCGGAGCAGAAGCCTTAAATAACGCGGGTGTAACCGCGGGCATCATCTATACTAATATATAAAGCTGAAGAGTTTGTTTGTTTGGTTGGTTGAACGCGCTAATCTCAGGAACTACCAGTCCGATTTGAAAAAATTTTTCGGTGTTAGAAACGTTATTTATTGAGGAAGGCTATAAGCTATATAACATCACGCTATGAGCCACGGGAGCGGAGCAGTAGCCTTCAATAACGCGGGTGTAACCGCGGGCGCCATCTAGTCAACCGTATGCCTCGGACATAGAGTATATTATTGCAAAAAGTATAATAATATGCAAAAGGAGCTGGCCGGCCGGTCAGTAGACAATAGGTAAACAGTAGTAAACTATTTTTTATGCGTCCGTGTTATCCTTAGCCAAATGAACCGTATATACAAGGACATATGGTACTTTGTAGACATCTTTGTGGCTAGCTAAAACATAACAAAAGGATGCGCCGGTGCATCTCGTTCTTTACGTGATTCTTTGAAAAAGTCGTTTGATTTCTTCCATATTGTCGTCTTTACCAAATTCAGTGTTATTGCCTGAACAAAAGAAAGAAAATATTACATTATTACCTATAGTAAAGTGAAAAATAAAAATTAAATTGTAAGCAAATTTACATTATGTATTTTTTTTACTAATTGAGTGTAGGGGTTGACGACACCTGACTATTGAAAAATGCACATAGATGTGGGTTTTTTAAAGACATTTTTTATTTCTTTACATATGTATTAGCTTAATTTTATCTGAAAGACTGTTTTGTATGATTTTGATTCATCTTAGATTAATTAAGTGACAGTTCTGCCGTAACTTCATGCTTCATTACTATTTCAGCTAATAACCAATAAAACTGTCACAATTTTACCACAAATATCGCAGGAAACTTCACATACACGCTTTAAACACGATACAGTACATGTAAACTGAACATATCAAACGGTTCATGTCGAAATCTAGAGCTTCATGCCGAAAACGCCGATGGGCGGGCAAGAATACTTAATCGAGATGCCGGACCCGCCGATGGGCGGGCTGTATATCATACTATGGCGGCACCTGGGTAATGACGTTAATTTTCAGGTAGGCAGTGAATGGGTTAACCAGTTAAAAATACGAGTAAGTATATTTCAAAGATATGTTGAAGATAAATATACAGTTTCGTATTCTTATCTCCAGGGCAACACATTCAAGAGCTTAACATTAAAATATTCTTTTTTTTTTTCTTTCGTTATAGTTTGGATCCGATTTAATAAAACTATATAGCATGAACTGATTAATTTGGTAATTGTGGCGAAAATTTAACAACAGCTTATGGAACAGAGCTAAGGCACATTCCTACACCGCAATATTGGTCTGTATGTAATGAATACACAGCCAACAAAATTAATGAAGAAATCTCTGAAATGTATTCTACCTACCATCATTTCATATTCGACTTGTAATGAAAAGATTTTTCAGAGCACTTAATTCTTGGAATTCAAATATGCAGGACGATTACGCTTATCAGTACTTATACTAGAAAGAGTTATCAACAAAGCACAATACAGCCAATTCTCATACCGAGTCTCGGTCAATCACTACAAATGTTGCCTATTTAAATTCCAACAGATTAGAACAATATCGGCTACTTTAAAAATCTATTATAAATTTTCTGTAACTTTTTCGCTATTACCTACATAGTTTTATACTCAGATACATTTTTGATGAACATGTTAAAATAACCTGGTACAACAGTCATATTTTTCGACTGGCTATATTCTTGGTGGAAGTACATTACCAGCGTTTGCAGTTGGTTGTTGCTGTTGGCTTCAGCATACTGTTGCAGATCGTTAAGATATGTAGTCTGTACTCATCCACCGGCTTGCTCTCGGCAACGTTGCTACTGAATCGTAGGGCAATCGTTCTCCGTCGTCAGCTGAACGGTGCAGTGACGGGCTTAGGCAGAATCATGGCATCACGATGAGGAGACTCTGGAACTTGCAATTGGATGTATTAGTATTGTGGGCGCAAATTTATCACACTTCTGATGTCAGAATCAGGGAAGCTTCCTATAGTGTAGAGACAGTTTTGATAAATAAAAGAGACAACTATCAAATCATACTTTCATTTATTCAGTTTGGCACAAGGATATATCTTTAGATTACGTCGTGATTCTACATTTACATTTACAGCCCAGTTCGCAAAGCAAAGACATAGAACCAAGAGAAAGAACGGGCAATAAAACTCTTGATCATTCTTTTCAATAACTATATCGACTGTGAACTGGCAATAGGTCCTATCTCATTTTTTTGCAGATTTCACTTTTTAATGCCAATTTATACCTACCATTTAATACTCCACATCGTTGCAAGAAATCCTTACTTAAATACATTTTAATTTAGCGCCAGAATTCGCTTTATTCAACTTGTACTAACTGCAACTCGCAGCGAATGGGAGCATTTCATCCTATCTCGCCAAAAATGTACGGACATGAACGTGATTTCGCGCACTCTTAAAACAAATAACTGTTTTATGTGGATTCATTAGGATTCGGAGCCCTAAGTTATAAAGAGATATTATTGAGGACTTCTAGAAGCTAAAATTGTAGGTTTTGTTATAAATTTATTATTAATATTTAAGATTTCTACATAAATAATCTGTAAATCGAGATAGTACATCATGCATTGCCATTCAAACTTTTGGCAGATTGGAATTATTCAGAGATAGTACTTCTTGGATCTATTCAACTAAGTATAACATCAACCGAAAATACCTTTCATTAGGTTAATCAATACATATACCTACGATAAAATACATGCTTCTAAGTTGCACCATTCCGCTATAAGTTGTTATTGACGTATTATTCAAGTATTATCCGTATAATAATGTGCCCGGTAGATGGCAATGGGCTCGCCAACTATTACATAGGGACCGAAACATAACTGGCAAAAAGTGTGTGTGTAATACACCTCTGTCTACCCCTTCGGGGATAAAAGGTTCACGTCTTTTACCCCCTTTAGTTATGTTATCAGCATTTACGGCTTGATGTTCTAGCCCATCGAGTCACACAGGCTTGCTGCTTAGTGATTTCAGGGCTATGTTCTAACTACCTACTTACTAGCCAATTTTTTGGTTGGATTCGATAGAGCATAAATAATAATGGAAATGATTTGTGATTACAAATGATTTATCCGTCTTGATATTAACTGTGAAATGCCTAAATATCGGCGCCTCAATAGACAGAAATCTAAGTCTCTGACCCGCGATATCCGCCGATACAATACCAAATGTGTTCAAGAGGCGATCGAGCGGAACAAAGGCTCTAATGTATTCCAGAGAGATATGTCTATCGGGCAAAGTCAGCTAACAAAGCTGAAAACGGAGGATGGCAGTGTTGTATCATCCAGACCTCAGTTCTTGGAGGAGATCGAAAGGTTCTATGGAAACTTATACACGACCCCGCCAACACACGCGACCCTAGAGCTAGATCGACCCGACACCATACCGAAGACAGCCCGGACGTCAGCATGCACGAGATTAGTGTGGCCCTACAAAAGCTCATAAACAACAAGGCACCGGGTGATGGCAGAATTACGGCAGAGCTTTTGAAAGCTGGCGCCATACCCACTTTGGAAATGCTTCGTAAGCTTTTTAATTCCGTCATATACGAGGGTAAAACGCCACAAGAGTGGCTCAGCAGTGTGGTAGTGTGGTGTTCTTCAAAAAGGTCGACAAAACCCCTGTAAAGAATTGCAGACCCATCTCACTTCTGAGCCACGTCTATAAGCTGTTGTCAAGGTTAATCACGAATCGTCTCGCTTGCAAGCTACACGACTTCCAGCGTTCCGAACAAACCAGTTTCCGAAAAGGCTAATAGTAGGTACCACATACTGAACACATAGAAGCCCGAGGAGTTTATCCAGCGCTATGCTTGGCGTTTGTAGACTATGAGAAAGCCTTCGATTTGATCGAAATCTGGGCAGTGCTGCAGTCTCTCCAACGGTGCCAGATCGACTATCGATACGTTGAAGTGCTGAAGTGTTTGTACGAAAACGTGGTGACGTGTCAGTCCGCTTCCAGGACCAGAGCTCGAAACCTATTCGACTACAGCGAGGGGTGAGGCAGGGAGATATTATATCTCCGAAACAATTCACCGCTGCGCTTAAAGAAGTCTTCAAGATTCTGGACTGGGAAGGACTCGGTATCAACATCAACGGCGAGTACTGTATCACTCATCTTCGACTCGCTGACAATATCGTAGTCATGGTTGAGACCATGGAAGACCTCGGCACAATACTCGGTGGCGTCTGTAGTCTCCCAACAAGTAGGTCGAACAAGACGAAAATCATGTATAACGTCCATGTTGTACCTGCTCCTATAGATATCTTCACGTCCGATATCCCTTAGTGTCTCAAGACGAAAGCCTTGACCAGTGTGTGTAGCCAGTGTTGTCACTCAAAGGGCGATGGAAAGAGCTATGCTCGGAGTTTCCATGCAAGATCGTATCAGAAATGAGGTGATCCGCAGGCGAACCAAAGTCACCGACATAGTTCGCCGAATAGTCAGGCTGAAGTGGCAGTGGCAGGTATATAGCCAGAAGAACCGATGGCCGTTGGAGCAGAAAGGTTCTGGAGTGGCGGCCACGCACAGGACGTCGTAGCAGAGGTAGGCCTCCTGCAATGTGGACTAATAATCTTGTTGGGATCGCCCATAATGTTCCAAGTAAAATGTCCTATGTTTGTTCTTGTGTTGATTTATATTGTCCTATCTCGATTTTAAATTGGAATGAAGCATAAAATGTTACTTTTATTTTTAATTACATGTGTAATAAAAAAAAAATTAACTACGTATTTTTTTTTAACATACGACATGTTGTATATATGCTGCAAACATGTTTTTTCTTCCTCCTTTAAAGTTGTCAAAATTGAGATAGGACATGTTGCCAGTTCACAGTCGATATATATAACAATAATTAACAAACAGTGGTACAGCCAATTTATATCAAATATCAATGTTGTGGGTAGTTTTATATTACTAGAAAGGTCTGTCTTACAACAGAACATAATAAGCATTATTTAGCATCAATACAATTTACTAAATGTTTACCACAGGTATATACCTAATGAATCTCATTGATACGACTTGATCCATAGTATATTATTCTATCCTATATTACAATCTATAATATCTCACAAACGATCAAACTACCCACAACACAATATCAATAAGATAATGATTACACTATCTTACATTGTTTCCTAGATGATGAAACAAAAGAACAAGCAACACAGAATATTGGAACACAGTGGCAATTAAATAGTCAGAACCATATCGTACCTGAGCCGTCGTCGAAGGAGAATAGGACGAGCTAGCCGAGCCTGTCGACTTATATAGGTACACCTTATTTACACGTTTGACAGTTTAACTGTCAAACGTCATGTCAGTGTCATTTAGTTGCCACTATCCTCTTACATATTATGTATAAATACTTGGATATCAGTAATTTCAGCCCAAAGCCTAGATATTATTACATATCTCTCAAGTGAATATGAATCATACTGTAAGTACTAGGTTTTGTACGTGTATTTTCTTTGAAAATATCAAGGCAAAAAGCTAATCCATTTGAAGAGTCAATTTTTTTACTGAGATAGATTAGGTATTGTCGAGTAAATGCATAAACAAAAGCGATTGTATTAGAGTCTGACTCGTGACTCAAATAGTAGGTATAGGCTTTGTAAATACGCCTCCGGGAAACAGGCTTGAGTCTATGTATGTATGTATGATAATTGATAATCAAAGATATTTATTAGCTTTATTTATAAACAAGGTTAATAAGTATAAATGGTTCCACGAGGAACTACAAAATAATAATAAACACTAATGTGCATAGGCCGAGGTTCTTGACCACATACGATGGCGCCTATACCAATATACTCTGTGATGGCGCCGTATAAAGATGTCTTTGTTCTCTAAGCGCGACTCAATCAAACTAATAACTAACTCAATGAAATAATAACATTAATATAACTGCATGACCGCGTGTAGGCTAGCGATGGCCTTGTAGAGATACCAAAAGACCGCCACGCATGGTGTATTGAGTTCGAATTATGGGCGTCGCCAAAGGGGGACAGGGGAGGGAAGCTGCTCGGCCTTCTTGAGATTAAAAAAATGCTACAATTTATTCTTTCTTCTACACTTTTCTAAATTTTGATATCAAAGTCGTCCTATCGTCCTTGCCCAAAATCGTATAAAACAGAGTTATACTTTATTACTAGAAGGGTGCCCGCAGCTAAACCCGCACGTTTGATTTTTTTTAATTTAACTGTTTCTTCCCAATCTAGTGACAATTTCGATTAATCGCTTCTTAGTACACCGCTACCTGACTGTCTCGTTGGTCTCGCGGCATAAATGTGTGCGTGGGATTGGGAGGTCTCGGGTTCGGTTCCCGGGTCGGGCAAAGTGTTATTGGGTTTTTCCGTTAGGAAATTCTCAGTAGCAGCACGGAGTCTGGTAATGTGCCCGGTACGGCAATAGGCTCGCCCCTATTAGGTACATGGGACCTAAAAAAATCATAGCGAAATGTGGGTGTAATACTACACCTCTGCCTACCCCTTCGGGGATACAGGCGTAAGTCTATAAAAAAAATAAAATACTTATTGCACGCTATAGATTTGGTTGTGCGTGGTGTGTCAGGCAGTCAGTAACGCAAGAATTGAATATACACAGCTACTATGAATAGATTAATCCTCGTCCTGCCCAAGCAAATTAGAACCTGTTTGGTAATTCTGCCCACTGTTCTCTTCAAAGTACAAAATCTTACAAGTGCTTCCTGCCCAGAAAAATTAGATAAAAAAAAGGTCATGCATATGATATAGGTATATATATATATATTTACATCACGCTATCTATTTGCCGCCCTTTTACATCGCATTATTATGACGTCCACCAGTTCCACTTAAAAAATATGAACTATTACAGCGAATATTAGTCGCTAAGGTAATGTCAAATACTGTGTGCATATTATTTTTCTGAAATTTTGACACATATTGATATACAAATATACGTATATTAACAACCATAGTGAAATCAATTAGGACTCCAGCCAACACTATCAATTATCTGGCTTCCCGTGATATACATAATTTAATTTACGTTTTCCTATCTATCGCAACTCCTATGAACAGTGCAACGTTGCCGCTCTTCTTTCTTTAATATTTAATAAGTAGGTGGATAAATATTATTTCTATGTTATAGTGCAGGTATGCTAGCGTAAGCGTGAAGTTTAAAGTTATGAAAATAAAACAAATATTGAGATCAATGCAATTTATTACGATAATATCACAAGAAATACTTACTTAAATGTAAAGTACCTATTTACTTATTTCTAAATTATGAGAAGTATTGGCACATATAAAAAATAGTACTAACGTAGTATTGGAGAGAATCATACGCATATCTAAGCATACGCTTAGCCTCAAACGTCCATATATGTAATCATTTGCAAGTTTTACAGGTATTTAGATACATACGAGTATACGGACGTGGCAATATCGTAAAAGTTTCAAACTATTAATCATTTGACATCTTGGACGTCAAATGACAGATATTGTGAAACTTTTACGATATTATAACGTCCGTATAAGTACATATATGTGTAAATAACTGTGAATCGCACAAGTGATTTGTTTAAACCCTGCTAAACAATAAACAAAAAATAAAATCTAACACAAATTAAATCGCCGCGCCGATTGAAAAATAACATTTAGATTTAAATCACAGTCACAAGAAATAGTAACTTAAATTAAAGGTACCTGTCTACTTACTTCTGATTTAAAATCATTATTATTTAGGAACACTTTTAATGAGGTAGATATGATATTTACTGATAAGTAATAATCAGGTCACTT
This sequence comes from Euclidia mi, assembly GCA_944739405.2. Classification (NCBI taxonomy): domain Eukaryota; kingdom Metazoa; phylum Arthropoda; class Insecta; order Lepidoptera; family Erebidae; genus Euclidia; species Euclidia mi. The sequence continues at coordinate 36,708,434 of OX123206.2, forward strand.
AAAATACAAAATTATCTTAAATAAACTCAAGTCGTACACAGTAGGCTATACCAACCTACGTTTATAAAACGGATATACGGACGTCAGTAATCCAATTTGATATAAACGGACGTTGAAAATCCCACGATTTAAATATATTTCAATTACCTGACATCCGTATAATATTAAAGTTTACAATATTAACTTACACAATGAAATATACCAAGATAAGATTTACACGATTTTACGTGGTGAACATAAAAACGGTGGCTCTCATTAAGTTAGCAGTACCCTAATTAAGCATCATAAACTTACAACATTTTTTATATACGTATATAGATAAACGAAATTAAAATCATGAAAATTCACGATATTGTAACATCCGTATCCTCGTAGTATACGCATATCTACGCAAAAGCATACGCTTAGCCTCAAACGTTCATATATGTAAACATTTGCAAGTTTTACAGGTATTAAGATAAATATGAGTATACGGACGTGGCAATATCGTAAAAGTTTCTAACTATTAATCATTTGACATCTTGGACGTTAAATGACAGATATTGTGAAACTTTTACGACATTATAACGTCCGTATAAGTACATATATGTGTAAATAACTGTGAATCGCACAAGTGATTTGTTTAAACCCTGCTAAACAATAAACAAAAAATAAAATCTAACCCAAATTAAATCGCCGCGCCGATTGAAAAATAACATTTAGATTTTTTTGGTAATAAGGCGCATTTGACATTTCGTTTTAGTGTAAAATTAGGAATATAAATCACAGTCACAAGAAATAGTCGCTTAAATTGAAGGTATCTACTTACTTCTAACTTCAAATTATTATTATTTAGGAACATTTTTAATAAGGTAGGTATGATAGTTAAGTGCTGATAAGTAAATTATCTCAAATAAACTCAAGTCGAACACAGTGGACTTTACCAACCTACGTTTATAAAACGGATATACAGACGTCAGTAATCGAATTTGATTAAAATTATAAACGGACGCCGAATATCCCACGATTTAAATATATTTCCATTATCTGACATCCGTATAATATTAAAGTTCGCAATATAAACTAACACAATGAAATATACCAAGATAAGATTTTACACGATTTTACGTGGTGAGCATAAAAACGGTGGCTCTTATTAGGTTAGCAGAACCCTAATTAAGCATCTTACACTAACAACATTTTTATATACCTATTTAGATATACGAAATTAAAATCGTGAAAATTTACGATATTGTACCGTCCGTATACTCGTAGTATACGGACGTTACAATATCGTAAATTTTCAAACTATTTGTAATTTAACATCCTGGACGTCAAATGATAGATAGTATCAAACTTGTAACGAAATTGTGGCTAAGCCTATGCTGAGATTTGGGTGACGCAACGATTATTTAATACCGGAACATACTGACAGCTGCATATGCTGCGGCTCAGGCTCTGCTCTGGCAGAAGCTGACTATCTGTGTCTGCATCAACTGCACTGAGTTACAAAGTCATACGCATATCTACGTAAAAGCATACGCTTAGCCTCAAACGTCCATATATGTAATCATTTGCAAGTTTTACAGGTATTTAGATAAATACGGGTATACGGACGTGGCAATATTGTAAAAGTTTTAAACTATTAATCTTTTGACGTCTTGGACGTCAAATGACAGATGTTGTGAAACTTTTACAACATTATAACGTCCGTATTAGTACATATATGCCTAAATAACTGTGATTCGCACAAGTGATTTGTATAAATACCCTGCTAAACAATAAACAGAAAATAAAATCTAACACAAATTAAGTCACTGCGCCGATTGAAAAATAACATTTATGTAGTTTTTTTGTAATTAGACGCATTTGACATTTTGTTATGGTGTAAAATTAGGGACATAAATCATGACACAAGAAATAGTTACTTAAATTAAAGTTACCTATCTACTTACTTCTACTTTAAAATTATCATTATTTAGGAACACTTTTAATAAGGTAGTTATACTATTAAGTAATAACCAGGTCACTTGAGAAAATACAAAATTATATCAAATAAACTCAAAATTAACACAGTGGCCTACACCAAACTACGTTTATAAAACGGATATACGGACGTCAGTAATCAAATTTGACTCAAATTATAAACGGACTTCGAATATTCCACGATTTAAATATATTTTATCTATCTGACATCCGTATAATATTTAAGTTCACAATACTCGCTGCTATGGAACAGGCTCCCTTCTGAAGTTAGAATTGCCACCAACCGTTATGCATTTAAAACGAAACTACGGAATCTTCTCTTTGATAAGTTGAAGGAATTGGCTCATCATGCTCATCAGCTATAGCATAATTATGTATTTATGTATGTAATATATTTATATAATATATTTATGTGTGTATCATATCTATGAATAATTATATATATCTATAGTATATTTATGGTTAATAATATGTATCTAAATTATTAATATGTATTTAATAGATATCCTATTTTCACCACATGGTTAATGAACCTACCTCATCTATCTCTGCACCACCAAAAGGTTGACTGGCAGAAAATGCCACTAGGCATTAAGTCCACCTGTGTACTATTTTTATGCATAAAGAATAAATTTAAAAAATATATATGAATTAACACAATGAAATATACCAAGATAAGATTTTACATGATCCACAAAGATGGAAGTAGAGTATACTCTCTCTTACCACTACACTGTACACAAACAAATGTACCAGCTAATACAAAAACTAAACAAACTAAAATAACTGATTATTTTACAACTATACAACCACCAAAAAAGGCCCAAAATACTATTTGTTTTCGCAGATAAAATTAAGCCAAGAACTACTACAATAATACACCAAAATTGTTTATTTATTACGCCTGCTATAGGCGTAATAAATAAACAAGAGCTTATTGAGGTAGCCATAAATGATTTATCGAATAATATAGGTAATATTGACATTATCTGCTTAACAGAAACCTTTTTAAAACAAGGATCTGAACCCAACCTTAGAATAGGCAATTACAAATTAGCTTTGTTTTTCTCACGCCCTAACCAACGCAAAGGAGGCTCATGCATACTAATAAAGCATGACCTGGCATACAAACATATTAGCAACTTACCACCTTCAGTCCCCCTTCATTTTGAATGTAGTGCTAAAGAAATTACTACTTTTAATCTTGTAATAGTATGCATTTACAGAACACCCTCATCCAGCACAAGTATATTCTTAAATAAATTTGAAAAACTCACTGATAAGCTATGCAAAAAGTCTAATAAAACGTTATTATCTGTGAAGATTGGAAAGGTATCCAGTGAATTACAATCCATACTTAAAACAATAACTTAAAAAGCCACATAACATTACCGACGCGAAAATCATCTTGTTTAGATCAAATTGTAAGTAACGTTCACGAAGGTAAATCTAATATTCATTACCTAGCATTATCTGACCATGAAACTGCCCAATCGTTGACTATCAACAATGAGACCTACAGTGTAAATAACAAATCTTATAACTATCAATACAAAACCATTAGAGATCTTAGCCAGGAAAACATGGTCAAATTCAAAAACTGCATTAATAATTTGCACTTCACTGAGGTATACGAACAACAAAGTACAAATGAAGCATTTAACACCTTCCATGACACTATCACCATGTTTTATACTTTATGTTTCCCCAAAATAACGATAAAAAGTGTAAGTGTAGTCAAACACGTAAAAAATAGAAAACTAACTAAAAATATAAAACGATGTTGTATAAGAAAAAGAATGCTATACTTGAAATATCATCTTGATAGACACAATAAAAGACAGAATAAGACAAGGTATAACAATTATACAACATTATTAAAACAATGTATCAATAAAGCGCAACAAATAAACAATCTAAACTTCATTAAAAACGCAAAAAATGCCTGCTCAGCTGCATGGAAAATTATTAAAGAAAACAATAACACATAGAATCAATAGAATTTAACAAAAAGATCTACACCAAGCCTATTAAAATTTGTAATTTATTTAACAATTACTATGTATCACTGTGCAGCAATGTTAAAAAATACGAAGATACAGGCCCACCTAACCATATCACCAAAATATTTCAAAATACTAAGACCCTTATTTCTCACACCAATATACAACTCTGACACATTAAAGATAATAAACTCCTTAAAAAATACTCATTCTACTGGCTATGATGATATAAGTACAAAGGTATTTAAAACCTGCGCACACTCTTTAGTAGCACCATTAACCTATATCATTAACCTGTCACTCGTAGAAGGTAAATTCCCTGATCGTCTTTAACTGTCAATTGTTAAGCCAATGCACAAAAAAGGAGCCAAAACTAACATCAATAATTACAGACCAATTACACTCATACCTATACTATCAAAAATATTCGAGAAAGTTATGTACATCAAAATAGAGACATTTCTAACTTCTTGTAATATCTTAAATAAAAAACCGTTCGGTTTTCGGAAACAAAGCTCCACTGCATTGGCATGTTTTTCTTTAATAAAGCATATTACAGAAGCCTTAAATAATAAATCTATAGTCGCATGTCTGTTTCTAGACATGACAAAAGCTGTTGACTTCGTCTGTCACCAAAAACTGCTCTCAAAGCTCTCAAATTATGGGTTACGTGGAAATGTTTATAACTGGATTGAGAGTTATCTAGAAAATCGAATACAATATGTCGAATTAAACAGAACTTATAAAAATAAACAAAAGCAATACAGATCGATGTACAAAATTAACAATTATGGTACGCCCTAAGGGAGTATTTTAGCCCCTCTTTTGTTTCTGTTATACATTAACGAATTATACTCTTGCTGATGATACAACAATAATAATTAAGGATAAACATAAACTTAATCTAGAAATAAATATTAAAGCGACACTCAATAATGCCATAAGCTGGCTTAATTAAAACAACCTTAAGATAAACATGACAAAAACAAATATTATTCAGTTCCAAATATATGCAACAAATCTAAATTAAATCATAATGACACGCACATAAACGTTGTTGATAATTGCGTATTTTTAGGTATCAGGGTCGATAAATATTGTAATTGGAAACCTCATTTAAAATAACTTGTAATAAATGGCGACAGGTCTCGGGCACAATATGCGATCCTAAAATGCCTTTGAAATTCAAGGGACGCATATATAAGGCGGTTATAAGGCCTGTCGTATTGTATGGAGCTGAGTGTTGGGCTACTAAGAAGATGGATGAAAAACGATTACATGTGGCAGAGATGAGAATGTTGCGATGGATGTGTGGAGTTACGAGAATGGATAAGATTAGGAATGAATACGTGAGAGGTAGTCTGAAAGTGGCGCCTATAGACGAGAAAGTGAAAGGAAGTCGTTTGGCTTGGTATGGACATATTATGCGAAGAGATGATATGTATGTAGGTAAGCAAGTGATGAATATGAAGGTAGAGGGATGGAAAGGGAGAGGGAGGCCAAGGAAAAGATGGATGGACTGTGTGAGGATGGATATAAAAGAGAAAGGGGTAAATGATCAGATGACGGGCGAAAGAAAAGAATGGAAGCGAAGGACGTACTGCGCCGACCCCAAATAGATTGGGACCAGGGCAAGAAGATGATGATTTAGAAAAACTAGTCAATAAAATAGATCGATTTCTAAATGTTTAAAAAAAAGTTAGACTGACAGTAAACATTAATGCTGCACTATCTGCATACCATGCTTACGTATCCTCCCTGCTCAGATACGGCATTGTTGTATGGGGTAACTCGGTTGAAGTTGACAGAGTTCTTATAACCCAAAAGAAGTGTATTCGAGCAGTATGTGGAGTCGATACACTGACAAGCTGTAAACCTCTATTTAAAAAACACAAGATTTTACCTGTTCCATGCTTATACATATTAGAAATAGGTTTACTAGTAAAACATCATGCTGAATAATTTTTAAAATTTGATGATACATAACTGCCATCTATTAAATTGGAATTATTTAGAAAAAATTCATACTGTATGGCAATTAAAATATATAACCATATTCCGCTAAGTATCAAAATGTTACCTATATCCCAATTTAAAAAACAACTTTTTTATATACTATTAAATAAAACTTATAATAGTGTCAAGGAATATCTAGAAGATAAGGCCCTAGGCAACTAATATTATCACCGATGCATATTAGTAAAATGTTATTTTGTTTCATGTGCCACTCATTGTTATGTTTCTAATATATTTGTTCTTTATATTCCCATGTAGTACCCGTTTACTGCACTCAATTCGCATGCCCCAAGGGGCAGAATATGCTGTAACCAACCATTTATAAGCACTTGTTAATGTACCATTTTCTTGCGAATAAATGAATTATTATTATTATTCGTAAGTGTCTCTGTTACACGGCTATTCTTCTAACATTTAGTGTTAAAAGAATAACCGGACCTTTGGGAGGCTTACACGGGGATATGGATCCAACGCGCAGAGGCCCGTAGAGAGCTTTAATCTAAAATGGGATGGGACACATGCAGCGGAGCCTCCACAACTGCACTACTGAGAACAGCTATGGACTAGCCGCAGCATATGTAAGACTATTGTAATATGTGGAGCCTTATTTAATTGGTTTATGGGATTGGGTGTTTGATGGACTTGTTATTTTTATGGATGAAAAATGGCACCTGCCAGTAATACTCTAATAGTATCCGTCCGGATGGCAGGTGGTGACTCGCCAACTCACTGGATGGGCCCTCTCTTAACAGCCGCCCAAAGCAAACAAACTCTGCCATAGAGGCAGCCAGAGGGAAACACCGGTGCGAGTGGCTAGGGGTGTTGAGCGGTGCGGCACCGGTTTCACCATCGCGGGTCTCGTGACAACGGAGACTCGGAGCGGGTTTCCCCGTAGTTACGCCCTTGAGCATCTTCCACCCCCGAGCTGGTAGCTCTTGCGGATCCCTCTGGCCGGCCGACCAAGGCAAGCCAGTGTTGAGAGTCCTGCGGGTGCTCTTGGAAATCCACTCCGACCAGCCAGTAAAGGCAAGCTGGAGACGAGGCCCTGACCGACTCTCTCAAAGCATTCGGGACCGCAGTGTCGCCACACACATTCAGCTCGCCACAAAGCTGCCCTGCGGTTGTAAGGTTTTTTTTCATCTTGTAATACATTTTTTGTTTATATTACTCGATGAAGGTGATGTTTGAAAGCTGTTATTATTATTATTACACCATTTTACGTGGAGAGCATGAAAACGGTGGCTCTCATTAGGTTAGCAGTACCCTAATTAAGCATCGCCTAATTAAGGGGTGCATAGGGTTCCCACCAAGATCTTAGGGCCCAAGCCAACCTCACCTGCAAGTGGTGCACCTGCCGATCAACGGACGAGGCTCTGGCAAACAAAATATCCCGATAAGCGGCAATAGGCTCGCTACCTATTACGTGGGATCAAAACACTGGCAAAAAGTGGGCGTTTAATATGCCTCTGCCTACCCCTTCGGAGAAACAGGCGTGAGTCTATGTATGTATGTATAATTAAGCATCATAAATCAACAACATTTTTATATACGTATATTTAGACATACAAAATTAAAATCATGAAAATTTACGATATTGTAACGTTCGTTTACTTGAAGTTTTATATTATGTTCGTATACTAGTATACGACTGTATACTTGTAGTCGTATACTCGTAGTCGTATACTACGAGTATACGGACGTTACAATATCGTAAATTTTCAAACTATTTTTCATTGGCATATTTTTAACAGCGTATCAAAAATGTTATGTAACACACTAAAGTGAGTTACGCAATAGTTATTTGTGCAACAAGAGAGCAAAGTTGTTTTTTGTTTCGAGTGCTGATTTTGAGTCCCGAGCAAGCGAAGGATTCTATGATTGATTCACGAGCGTAGCGAGTGAATCAAAGTTAGAATCCTGAGCGTGCTGGTGAGGGACTCAACAGCACGAGATACAAAAAACTTTGCTCTCGTGTAGCACACATAACTTTTCACCTCAGCAGTGAGAACACATATTACTTAAGAGACAGAAATGAACAGGAATAGATTAAATTCTGCATAATCACTTGCTGCTTTAACTCTTCTGATGTTAAAGTACAGCCATCACCGCTAGTTTCACTCATATTTTTAGATTATTTTAAATATTAATATAATTTAACACGTTACGCTATACCTACTGTATCAGCATCAGCGAAATTTTTATTCCCGCTACTTTTTTAAATCGAGTTTTAATACCGCGTCCCTGATGTTTATTTTTCAAATCTTTCATTGTTGTAATTCTAAATAAAAATGTATTGGTTAAATACCAATTTTATACTATTAATTAGACTTATTTTTATTAAAATCCAATAATAAATTAAACATGTAAACAATAACATATAAAAAAAAGTAATTTCTTTATTACAAATATCTTTTTTTTTGCGTAGGTGTTTTCTTTGAGGTCAAATTCCAAAATCGAATTTCGAATTCGAAGGGGTTTGTTTTTTCACTCACTTTTTATATGCATGTGAAAGAGATAGAGCACAGTAAAATTCGAATGTTTCAAATTTGTGGCTGAACAATGTCAATTCGTGGCACTCAAGATTGAAAAATTAAAAAGCTACTTTGCCTCACGCTCGAATCAAAATCGCGTTTTGTTCACTGTTGTCTCGCAGCAAAAGCGGCATGTTTGAGCTGCTGTGGTGAAAAAAAACTTTATTATTTCACTAAAATAGTGACTTGCAACTTATCCACTCAGAAAACTTAATAGGTTATGTTAGGTGTGACCCTGCTCCCAAAAATAGGAGCCCTGCGAAGCAGCAGGGCTCCGTCAACTTAGCTTAGTGGTGCAATTAGTATTTTTGGTGGAAAATTAGTATTTTTGACTAACAGTTAAATACAACCCTTTTTCATTTACCACCCTGGACGTCAAATGATACATAGTGTCAAACTTGTAACGAAATTTTATTGTGGCTAAGCGTATGCTGAGACTCGGGTGACGCCACGCAGGGTAGATCCGATTATTTAATACCTGAACATACTGACAGCTGCGTATGCTGCGGCTCAGGTGCAATGTGGACATGCGTCTGTTCTGCTCTGGCAGAAGCTGACTACCTGTATCTGCATCAACTGCACTGAGTTACAAAGTCATACGCATATCTACGTAAAAGCATACGCTTAGCCTCAAACGTCCATATCTGTAATCATTTGCAAGTTTTACAGGTATTTAGATACATACGAGTATACGGACGTGGCAATATCGTAAAAGTTACAAACTATTAATCATTTGACATCTTGGACGTCAAATGACAGATATTTTGAAACTTCTAAGACATTATAACGTCCGTATATTTATTTATTTAGGAAAGCTTACAGACTAATAACAACACATTTAATTAAATTAAAAAAGAAGTTGCTAATTAAAGGCTACCACATATAAATGCAATGTAACAAAGATTAATTACATCAGTTACTGTTGTAAGTATACCTACTTGCTCAATCATACAATAAATACAATGTTGCAGCCATGTTCCGCCATAAAAAAGTAACTAAAAATGAGATTCATAATACACAAGTTAGTATAATTATATATTATTATAACAAAAAAAGTCAAGAAAATAATAATGAAAAGGAACACAGGAAAAAAACCGCAATCTAGGCTATATATGCCTATCGCTGCTAAAGAAGTCACAATTTATACGTTTTTTTTATTTTTGGTCAAGTTAGTGCAGAATAAATCCAAATCTAATTTCCGTGACATTTGATTAAATGATTCGGCGCAACGTAAAAGAAAAGAGTTCCGTCTGTATTTCGTTGTAGCAAAGGGAACGTGTAAGATCGGACGTTGTCGAAAAACTAATTGATTCATTCCAAGCTTGATGTTACTCATCAACTCAAGGCAATCAATCGTGTCATTGGCTATGTTTATAATGGTTCTTCTGAGTTCCAGAAGTAAAATATGATACCGTTTACAACGCTCGTCATAGTCAATAGAATATTGATTCGCTTTAAAATCTAAGTATCGCAAAAACTTTCTTTATACACCTTCAATGCATGATATATATACCTGGTATTGAGGGTTCCATACCTGTGACGCATATGCTAGATTGCTACGTACGTACATAGGCACAGTACAAAACGTTTACTGTCTTAAGAGACCGAAAACATGAAGACATTCTTATCACAAAACCAAGTGCCTTCGACGCCGTGTTCGTAATGTGATTGATGTGCATATCGAATAAAAGCTTTGAGTCCATGATAACACCAAGGTCTTTAACGTAGTCAACTTTCCTAATAAACTTATCATGAAGTTTGTAACCCGATCCTATGGTAAGTTTTTGACGACTAAATGTTATGTAACAACACTTTGCGATATTTAACTGTAGTTTGTTAAGTGTGCAACTGTGCAGTATGCTACAAATTTATCAAGGTCGTTTTGGAGTTTCCCTACATCCGATGCATCGTTAATAATTTTGTGAATGTTCATGTCATCCGCGTATACATAGAAGTATATAAGAATTTAGGAAACAAGAATTTATATCTCCAGTGTATAGAGTAAACAATAGTGGGGTCAAAAGCGAACCCTGAGGAATTCCAGATGGGATTGAACACCAACCGAGAATTGAGAATTGAGAGCGATTTTCAATGTACGAGCTGAACCAGCGGTACAAATTACCATGTATGCCGGCAGCAAAAAAAAACTGTAACAGTATTTTGTGGTCAATTCGGTCAAAACATTTTTGTTAATCTGTATAGATCACTACACACACACTCTACCTAACTAACCTTTAGATATAAAATCATGAGATAGGATTAGATTTGATGTAGTGGATCGGCCACATAAGAACCCATGTTGCTCAGCACCAAATGATCATATAAATAATACGTTCTAGTACTTTAGAAAACAAACATAACTTTGAGATTTGACGATAATTCTCTACATTAGATTTATCACCTTTTTTAAATACTGGTGTAATGAACGCCGATTTTCATTTTAATGGAACTAAACCTTCTGTTACCGACCTATTATAAAAAGCATGCAGAGCGGTAAAACCAAACTATCGGCTAAACTTGTTATAAATAATGGAGGGATGTAATCTGCCCCACCAGATTTAGTAAGATCCAAATCTTTTAAATATTTCAGAACCTTTCCAGGAGAAAAATGTATTGTACTGATGTAATTTGTGCTTCTGCTGTTACCATTTAAAGTACTATACTCAAGTAGACAAGGCATATTGTCTACTTCTGGCTCCTGAAAAGTTGATCTAAAATATATTGCGAATTAATTACTAATTTCTAGACCCATATTAGCTGATACATTCTTATTATAGAGTAATAGTACAGTGTACTAGGCAGTGAGGAGGTATTTTTTCTACTTTTAATAAAAGACCAAAAGGCCCTCGGGTTATTTAGGTTTGTGTATTCTACGTTAGTAATGTATTCGTCAAAACAAGTTTGTTCTAAGTCCACAGCTCGCCGGCGTAATGAAGATACCGTTAGATATTCACTCATGTTACCATACAATTTAAACCTCCGGTGGTACTTTGACATTTCTTTTACCACTCTTATAAGGCCTAAACTATACCAACGCGGATGAGAAGTTTGCCTGATAGATTTCATAGGTATAAATTTATCTCTGAGAGAATATAATCTGTCGTAAAAATGTTTAACTGACTGTTCCAACGGCTCAGTGCATAACAATAAATGTCAGTCTGTTTTATTAAGAGCAGATTTAATTGCATCGTAGTTACCCTTATGGACAAGATATTTTGAAGTTATTTTGTCTGCAAACCGATGAATTTCTACAAAACCTACCTCCACAATCAAAGGTTTATGGTGCTGGTCTACGGGGATAACCAACGGGTCATCGCACTCCGCAACGCTTAAGAAGTCAGAGATCAAGTTAATCACAACTGTTTTATTACACGTTATAATAATATTACAATGTTTTACTAATAAATGCTAAAATATACTTATTAAAATATAATTGCAGTCACTTATTACGCTATAGCGGGTATTAAGTAAAAACATCTTCTTCTGCCTGCCCTGGTCTCATATTACTTGGGGTCGGCGCAGAATGTCTTTCTCTTCCATTCTCTCCAATCAGACGTCATCTCATCAGTCACTTCCTTTTCATCCATGTCTCCTCTCACACAATCCATCCATCTTTTCTTTGGTCTTCCTCTTGCCTTATATCCCTCAACTCTCATCTTCATCACCTTTCTAGTCACATGATTTTCATCCCTCCTCATTACATGCCCATACCAGGATAGACGATTTCCTTTCAGCTTTACTTGCACCAGTGCAACTTTAAAAACATACGAGTTTTAAATGGACACAGTCAAATATAGAGCACTTCAATCATACAAATACGAAGAGTGAGAAAAGCCGGTACGGCCGGACAGTGATTAGTCATAACGGGCAATACGATGCGCAGAATTATATACACTATGTGGCTTAAATTAAATCTGACTAAAAAAGTTAGTAAAATGTTTTTAATAGAAACATAACACGGCAGTGTGTACATCGATAGACTTAGTTGGAATACGTGAATAGCACAACTCGACCAATGGTATCTCGCACAAGAACATTATTAAGAGATTGTAATATAATTGACAAATAATCATACGATTCTTGCAAGGTCCATTTCTGACTTCACTATAATCACGTGCGATGAATCGGTTTTCTTTTTTTTACTTGGCGTGCTTGACCCAGACGTAACGAAAGTCCTTATTCGCGGCTGCCTTCTTTGTTTTCGATAAAAGCAATTTATTTTCAAGTGTGGGGTGATCATTGACATGTATTTTCTGATTGCCCGTCAAACCTATGCGTCTTACTGTCAAAGGACTGCTTTTGGATGCTTGTCTAGCTGCTGCAATAGAATCCTCTTTCACGTAGCGATTACAGAAACTCACTATAATTGGTTTCGCACGCTCCTTTTCACGGGTCGGTACTCTTGTTATAAAGTTGACTTGGGTCTTGTTAACAGCTTAGTAGCTTATCTGATAACCAAGACTCGAGAGCATGTTGAACAAATTTTCGTTGTTTGGTTGAGGAACGCCTTTGATTTCCACGTTGTTCATACGCGCCCACTCATGTTCATACGCGGAGTCAGTACCCTTAAATAAACTGATACTGGTCTAGATAAGCGGACAAGCGACCGATCTCCGCTTTCTAGTCTAACCAGATGTGACTTAATATCAGCTTTTCCTCAGAGCGACTGCCGTTTGACCTACGCAACCCAAAGGGATAGCGGTATTACATGGTTTAGACCAATAACAACAGTTATTTAAGGGTACTGACGCCGCGTAGCGACTGTCAACAACTGTTCACGAGAGCCAAGAGTGATGGTTTAACATGCTCGCCGAGGCACGAGGCGAGCGATAATTAACAATTAAATACCAAATAACTCCGAAAAGTCAGTAGCGCGCGCGGTGGTTTCGAACTCCCCGCAAGGCAGTCTGTTGGTATATCCTACTGTCTACTGGCTATCGTTGCCTGTTTTTTGGTTATTTAAGTTTTTTTTAGTTAAATCATGATGGGGAAGCTGTCCTCATTAGATTTAATCATCATCAGCCTTTGATAGTCCACTGCTGGACTAGGCCTCTCCTTTGAAAGGAGGAATTGGCCTACTATACCACGCTGGCCAAACGGGTTGGTATAGGGTTTGTATCAAGTTTTCCTTCTCTTGCAGTGCTGTTCTCTGCATACTATGCTCCTCTGTCGGTTCTTACGACACCCATGGGATGATATGGGGTGGTGACAATTCGTATTCTTAATCCGTCAGCACACGGACACGGCAATGAATTGTCATAATAAAATTAGTACAATTAGAAGAAAATAATATTCTTCAAACATCCTCAAATCAAGGTGAACAAATACTTTTGAGCGGTAGTGTATGTCTAAATAACTGTGAATCGCACACGTGATTAGTTTATTTAAATCCTGCTAAACAATAAACAAAAAATAAAATGTAACACAAATGAAATCACCGATTGTAAAATATTATTTAGTTTTTTTTGTAATTTGACCCATGTACCTAACAGTTTTGGTGTAAAATTAGGAACAAAATCACATTCATCTTTGGGGTAATGATCATACATAAAAATATTCGCAATAAAGGCACCAAAACATGGAAAGTTCAAGAAAATAAATCAAATTTTCAGGTTCATTAATGTCAGCAACAATATGCGACGGTCGATGGTGAAAATAAATAGTAATGTTATTAAAATTGATGCAGTGGGATCTTAAAATAAAATGGGTTTCATCTCAAGGCTATCTAAGGTTGTTAGTCAAAATATGATAAAATAAACTTTTGTTTAAAAAACGTGTCGACATAAATAACCTCAATTTTAGAATCAAATCAAAATTTAACATCACAATGTCAGCAATAGTTACGAATTGACGAGCTCTCTATTAAGCTGAACTATTTTATATATCACAATAGTGACGAATACACTCCAGACGTGAATTGATTTGATGAAAACAATAATTTAGGGGTTTTCCAAGGCAGCGGCACAATACCATATATATGTATATGCATTATTGCGTGTTTAATAAAGTTATTAAGTATTTTTTTATAAATTAACTCCCTTGAAATTCCAGTAGAGGCAACGAAGAATTGAGACCTATGAATATAAAATAAGATGCGTGTGATATAAAAACATGAGAAATACGGCTTAGTAAGGTAAAAAAAATGAATTTTACAAAATACAGATCTTATATACGGGTATACGTAATCCTTAGGTATTCTGTTTCTTTTCACTTCGATTGTTTTTCCAGACATTTCGCTTAAAAAGGCAGACGCTTCATCACATATCAACTGAAAACGTGTAAATACTTACTCACAAATAGTGAATAAAATAACCGATAAATAGAATCCTGCAAATTCAGATCTATTGTGTGCACGAAGTGGCAACGTAGCATTGAGAGCTTTCGTTGGACGTCACATACGGCTAGCGATGAACGTATAGAATAAAGAGGAAAGCGCCACTACTTTTTGCGACGAAAATCAACGGAACTACGAAAATATTCCGTGCAGCAAGATTGGAAGAAAAATGACGTCCAATTTATTTTTCATATTTTGACTTTTCTAGTATTAGGGGGACATTTCGCAAGCATTGCACGTTGTCTCCTATTTGACGTCCGATATACGGACGACTCAAGCAGGTGGACGCCACATTAGATGCAAAAATGGCCATAGTGGACGTACAATAGATTACGGGATATATATATATATATATATATATATATATATATTCGTTGGCTGCTCACTATTATAGCCTGGGTCGTGCAGGGATTCACGGTGAGACCAAACTTGTCATACGCATTCCACACTTACATGGGAGTAAATCTGCAAGTCGTCGGCATACAAATGGTAAGCACACTGAAGATGTTGAGTTAGGAGATTTATGAAAATAGAAAATGAAAGAGGAGAGAGGATACCTATGCTGCCTTGAGGA